>JAKLNT010000012.1:171200-591883 GCA_022814375.1 Aspergillus quadricinctus | reverse complement strand
AAGTTTAAAGTTAAGAGTATAAAGTATCTTAAATTTATAATAGAAGCTAGTAAAGGTATATAGATAGATCTTAATAAAATAAAAGTTATATTAGAATAGTAAGCTCTTATCTCTACTTATAGTATATAGTTATTTCTAGGCTTTATAAACTTCTACTAATAATTTATATAAAACTTCTTAGATATAGTATAGCTACTAATTGTCATGGGCTAGAAGCCTTAAAATCTATAACCTAGATTTAGACAGTAAGAAATTACTAAGGAATCTAACTAGATTACAGCAGGTGAATATTATAAGGAATGTATAAATGGTAGCTAAGATTATATAATAAAGATAATTAGAATATTAAGTATAACAGAGGTCATATAACTGCTAATATCCTTTCTAGGTGGGAGAATATTGTTGTCTAAGGTAGATTATAAGTACTTAGTAAGCTTAAGTACTTAGTAGGCCCTGCCTGCTACACTACCCCCCTTCTTATCTTAATACTAGCAACCCTCCCACTTATTAAGTGCTGTAGTGTTACTTAGATTAATAGCTAGTTCCTATATTAGCTATTTATAGCCTACCTACTTAATTAAGTACTCTTTGCACCAGCCTTAACTAATATATTTCTTACACTCTTCCAGAATCTCCTTAATAATGTACTCAGCTTTGCCATTAACTAGTATTAGTAGTAGCTAGTAGTCATTATTTAACTAACTAGGGAATGGGTTATCTAAAGCAGAGTATAGTAGGCTAATATAGAATATATTATAAATACCTAGTAGTATATCCAGCTAGTAGGCATATAATCTAATAGCTTTAAGGACTATAAACTTTATATACTATATATTAAGCTTCTAACTCAGACAATCTATTTAGACATTTTATAGGTTAAGCCATATCTTTAAGTTAATAGTATATCATAGGCTTACTAAGCAGATATAATTTAAATACTCCTCCTACTATTACTAAGCTAATATAAACTCTAACTAGGCCATCTCTGTGGCTTCCTTTATCTTAGAGATAATTATATTAACTTTCTCCCTCACTAAGCAGGCTATAGCAGTAGTAGTAGCTCCTTAATTTAATATTTTAATCTTAAGTAGCTTAATATTATATTTATAGTCTAGGAAGAATAGGCTAACTCCTATACTTATAGCATTCTAACTATTAATTATAAGCTATACCATCAGTAGCAGTAACTTCTAATCTATCTATATATAGTTATAGAAGTTCCATAGATAGGCTTCTAATATAGTATTTATATATTTAATCTGCCTATTAGTCTAGGGATAGAAGGCTATTAAGAGCTATTACTAGATATATAGCCTCTTATAAAAATACTCTTAGAACTTACTAATAAACTGCAGGCCATAATCTAATATAATTATACTAGGAATACCATGGTATCTAATAAACTAATCTATTAGGAGCTATACCACTATCTTAGAGTCTATTCTCTTATATAGCATTAGAATCACACCCTTCCTAAATCTATTACTAATTATCATAATATCCTCACAATCATTAGAGATAGGCAGCTTTATAATAAAGTTAATAGTAATCTTACACCACTTATACTCTAGAATTAGCAGTAGTTTTAGAAGTCTCTAGCACTACTTATACTATATATAGTTAGTACTATACTTATTATAGTTCTATATAAATTATTAGATATCTGCAGATAGCTCTAGCTAATAAAAATTCTATATAATTATTATATATAGTATATTCTTCCCTAAGTAGCTAGTAAGTATAGAATTATAGGTCTTCTATAAGATTCTTATTTATAATAGCTTAGAATTAGAGACCTATTTATAATCTCAGTACAGCAGATGGCTATCTAGTAATAATAAATATTCAGTAATTAACATCTGTATATATAACTTACTAGGGAAATAGGCTTCCTCCTCTCTTAGAGCCTTTCACATCTTCTCTAGAGTAATATTATTATACTCTACTACCTGCTACTATTCTTCTAGTAATAGGGTGACCTCCCTTATAGGTGTTATATACAAAACTATAAGGTCTAGCTAATTATAATATTAATTACTATATTTATCTAGGGGACTTCTATCTAACTTAGATACTAAATATTATATATATAATATCTATATGCATATCTAACTAGCTATAATCTTCAGAGGCACTAAGCAGTAATTATAAGCTTTAAATTAGTTATCTTCCACATCCTTTAGCATATCTTATTCTCTATATAATAGGGCATCTAAATATACACCTAGCTTCCTAGACTAGTAATACATCTTATAGTTAAATTAGCTTAGTATATATAACTAATATATCTACTATTTATTAAGCCTATAGACTATCTTAAAGTACTTAAGATTATAATAGTCTATAATAAGATTAAATTATAGCAAGCTAATTAGCTCTAATTTCCACTCTTTAAAGATATTAATAATTACTAATAGCTCCTTATTATAGATCTTATAATTATATTCTACTAGTATATTCTTTCTTAAGATATAAGTAACTAGCCTTAGTATGCTATTATTATTATATTATAATATAGTAGCTCTTATCACCTAGTTTAAAATATTTATCTTAACTACTATCTTCCTATCAGGGTTAAACTATATAAGAATTAGAGTAGTAGTAAATATCTTCTTTAACTTCTTAAAGACTACTTCCTGCTCATCTCCCTATATAAAGAGGGCTCTCTTATATATTAGTACTATTAGTAGTTGTACTATATCTAAAAAGTCCTATATAAATTATTAGTAGAAGTTTATAAAACTAAGGAATAACTATACATTATATATAGAGGTAGGGGCCTGCCATTCTAATATAGTCTTTATCTTATTAGGGTCTATCCACACACCCTTATTAGCTTCTATTATAAACCCTAGATACTTCATACTCTTAACTTTAAACTTATACTTATTAATATCCAGCTATAAGCCTATATCTTATAGGCATTCTAGAATCTTATAGACATACTATTAATACTTTATTAATAATCTATTAGTAAAGATTAGTACATTATTAATATATATAAAGGTAAATTCATCTAAAAAGTCCTAGAGTATCTAATTAATATACTATTAGAAAATACTCAGTGTATTTACTAATCTAAAGAGGGTGATAAGCTATTTAAATAATCTAAACTATATATAGAAAGCTATTAGCTACTTATCTCCTAGAGTAATGCAAATCTTATAGAAGGCAGTAATTATATTAAGCTTAATAAATTACTTTATCTTAGAGATATACTCTAAGATCTTATTAATTAGAGAGAGTAGATAGTAGTCCTTCTTTATAATTATATTTAGTATATAGTAATTAATATAGAATTATAACCTATTTCTAGGCTTATAAGTAAATAGCACTAGTGCTATAGCAGCTAAACTACTAATATAAATAAAGCCTTTCTCTAATAGTTCTATTAATATCTTTTATAGTACTAGGAGTTCTCTATATAATATACTATATAGTAGTCCCTATAGTAGCTCTATTAACTTCCCTTTCTTATCCTTAACTAATTTAATTTAGTAATCTATATCTAGATGGTGTAGTGGCAGCTTATTAGCTTTCTTATAGTTAAATACTTCTAGAAACTTATAGTAATGCCCTAGTAGCTTTATAGCTAGATTAGTATACTTCTTAACCTATAGAGCCTTCTTAATATCCTTAATACTAGTAGTAAAGATTTATATAGTCTTATCTTTTCTCTACTACTAGTTATAAACTACAAATCCTTATATACTAATCTACTTTATTATTAGCTTAGGCTCATTCTTAATACTCTTTATAGTAAAACTATTAGTAAATTATAATTAAAACTCTACTACCTCTATAATAGCCTTCTAATTAGCTATTTATAAGATCCCTAAGATTAGATTAGTCCTATTATCTAACTTAGACACTATATATATATATATAGTGCACTGATAGTTCCCTCTAATATCTAATAAGAAGTAAGTAATTACTAAGATAATACTTCCTATTATATTAGTATAGTTCTTAAGTATAATTAGCTTAATCTTAATCTACTCTAATTATAGCTTCTATATAAAGCACTTAGCTATAACTATATAAGATATATATCTAGTATTAGAGAGAATTCTATAATTATATTCCTTATTAATAATTCTAAATATAATAAATTCTAGAGTATTAAATCTAATAGCCTATTAAAACTTTCTATAATTAATAAGTATATCTTCTTCTTTAGGACATAGTCAGCACTAGCTTTCTAATTATATTAACTATTTAACTAGCCCCTGCAAGAGTCTCTTTATAGAAGTAACTAGTTTTCTAACTCACTATCTTCCTCTATAGTAAGCTCTTCTATATTAGTATTATCTAGCTTAGGTCTTATTATCTAGAAAGCATACAGCTATCTTATAATAGGGTGGTCTAATAGTAGAATGACACTAAGGTATAGATATATCTTAATTATATAGTCTATAGCTCCACAGCATAGGCATCTACCCTTAGTATAGTAATAAATATATTTAGCTTTATTTATCTACTTAGTATAGTAATACTAGCAAGCTAGGGTTGCAGCTATCAGTTCCCAATCCATTAAATTAGTTATATTAGGTATTACTAGTGCTAGGGTTACTAAGGAAGATATATAGCTTATATAATTATAGCTTATAGTAGCAGCACCCCTTATATACTAGTTAAAGTAGCTAGCTTCTTATACACACAGAGCTTCTACTTAACTAATAATCTATTATATCTAGTAGTAGTAGTCTATAAAGCTATCTTCCTTCTTAATACTAGTTAGTACTCCTTTAACTTTATAGCTTAGGGTATTATCTAGATAGTTCTTCTTTATCTTATTAGACTAGAAGTAGCCTTTAGCTTCTATTAGTAGTTAATTTAAGTCTATAAATAGCTTATTAAATAGGTAGTTCTCTTAGTATAGTACTTATAACTCTTATAGAGCCTTCTCAGCCTAGCCCTAGTCTTAGAATATAAAATTAAGCTAATTATATATACTATTTAATATTACTTATATTATATTTAGATTATTTCTATACTAATTTATTTAGAGAGTAAGGGCTGTAGCAGCACTACCCTTAAGCCTACTAAAGATATATTATATATATTTATAGTAAGAACTAATCATAGCTTAGTTAAGTATTAGCTTTATTTATAATTTAGACTAGAAGGTCTAATACACAGCCTTATTAATACTATTATATATCTCTATATTAGGAAGTATAGGCTTTAGTCTCCTTACTTTATTATTAATTAATATTATTATTAGAGTGGATATCCCTAGCCTAGAAGAGGCAGATAGTGCAGCTACTTTAGGAATAAAGGCTATAATATTTATAGTAGTAATAGTAGTAGTAGCCCTTACTTTTACTTTATTTATATAGGCCTTAAATTACTAAGCTATATTATTATATATATTCTCTATTTACTAGATTAGCCAGGCAAGGACTTTATTTAATATATTATTTAGTAATACTTACTATATATTAAGTTCTTCTATTATTATTAGTTAAAATTTATTATTCTATATTATTAAATCTATTTAATCTAGTTAGTTGCTTTATAACCCTATCTATCTTATCTAGCTTATCTAACTCATCTTATCTCTATTAATATACCCATATAATATACTAGCTAATTATAATAATAGCTTTAGCTTAGTTTATTTATCTCTACTACTTTAATATATCTTACTATATTAGCTCTATCTCACTAGCTAGCTTTAAGGAGTGATTTCTAATATCACAGGCTAGAAGCCTTGAAATCTATAACCTAGATTTAGATAGTAAGAAATTATTAAGGAATCTAACTAGATTGCAGCAAGTGAATATTATAAGGAATATGTAAATGGTAGCCAAGATTATGTAATAAAGATAATCAGAATATTAAGTGTAACAGAGGTTATATGACTGCTAATATCCCTTCTAGGTGGGAGAATATTGTTGCCTAAGGCAGATCGCAAGTGCTTAGTAAGCTTGAGCACTCAGCGGGCCCTGCCCACTACACTAATAGTATTAATATATAAAGGAGCCCTCTTTATATAGAGAAAGAAATAAGCTATAGCTTTTAAATTATTAAAAAAGATATTTATTATAGCCCTAATTCTTATATAATTTAATCCTAATAAGAAGATAGTAGTTAAGATAGATACTTTAAACTAAGTAATAGAAGCTACTATATTATAATATAATAATAATAGTATATTAAGACTAGTTATTTATATCTTAAGAAAGAATATACTAGCAGAATATAATTATAAGATTTATAATAAGAAACTACTAGCTATTATTAATATCCTTAAAAAATAGGAATTAGAGCTAATCAGCCTGTTATAATTTAAACTTATTATAGACTACTATAATCTTAAATACTTTAAGATGGTCCGCAGGCTTAATAAATAGTAGATATATTAGTTATATATACTAAGTAGGTTTAATTATAAGATGCACTACTAGCCTAGAAAACTAGATGTATACCCTAATATCTTATTATATAGGGAATAAGATATATTAAAAGATATAGAAGATAATTAGCTTAAGGCCTATAATTACTACCTAATGCCCTTAAAGATTATTACTAGCTATATATATATATAAGTATCCTATACTTATAAATTAGTATCTAAAATAAGCAAAAGCCTGCTGAATAAATATAGTAATTAATATTATAATTAATCTAGCTATATAATTTTATATATAATATCTATAGTAATGACACCCTTACTACTAGAAGATTAGTAGAGAATAGCTAAGTATAATAATATTACTCTAGAAGAAATATAGTAAGTATTTAGAGAGGGAGCCACTAAATTCCCTACTAAGTTATATATATAGATATTAATTACTAAATGCTTACTATCACTAGATAGCTATCTATTATACTAAGGATATAAATAAATCCCTAATTCTAAATTATTATAAATAAGAATCTTATAGGAAACCCATAACTCTATATTAACTAATTACTCTAGGAAGAATATACTATATATAATAATTATCTAAAACTTCTACTAGCTAGAGCTATCTATAGACATCTAATAATTTATATAGAACTATAATAAGTATAGTACTAACTATATATAGTGTGAATATTACTAGAGACTCTTAAAATTATTACTAATCCTAGACTATAAATAGTATAAGATTACTATTAATTTTATTATAAAACTTTCTACTTCTAATAGCTATAAGGATATAATGGTTATTAGTAATAGGCTTAGAAAAGAGGTAATCTTAATATTATATAAATAAATAGACTCTAAGACAGTAGCATAACTTATAATAGATTAGTTTATTAGATATTATAGCATTCCTAATATAATTATATTAGACTATAACTTATAGTTTATTAATAAGTTCTAGAAGTACTTTTATAAGTAGCTATATATCTAGTAATAATTATTAACTACTTTCTATTTATAGATTAATAGATAGATTAAATATATAAATATTATATTAAAAGCCTATCTATAGAACTTCTATAATTATATATAGACTAATTAGAAGTCACTACTACTAATAGTATAGTTTATAATTAATAGCTAAGATATTATAAGTACTAGAATTAGCTTATTCTTCCTAGACTATAGGTACAATATTAAACTACTTAAGCTTAAAATATTAAATTAAGAGGTTACCACTACTGCTATAGCCTGCTTAGTAAAAGATAAAGCTAATATAATTATTATAAAAATAAAGAAGGCTATTAAAATAACTTAGTCTAAGCTTACTATAGCTTAGTAATAGCAGGAGGAGTATTTAAATTAAATCTATTTAGTAAGCCTATAATATACTATTAATTTAAAGGTATAACTTAACTTATAGAATATCTAGATAGATTATCTAAGCTAAAAGCTTAATATATAGTATATAAAGTTTATAATTCTTAAAGCTATTAGATTATATATCTACTAACTAGATATACTACTAGATATATATAATATATTTTATATTAGTCTACTATACCCTGCTTCTAATAATCTATTCTTAAGCTAGTTAAATAATAATTACTAGCTACTACTAATATTAGTTAATAGTAAAGCTGAGTATATTATTAAAGAGATTATAAATAAGTATAAAAAATATATTAGATAAAGCTGCCACATAGAGTACTTAATTAAATAGATAGGCTATAAATATCCTATATAAAAGCTAGTTATTAATCTTACTAATATAGTAGTGCTAGAGATATAGAAGAATAGACTTACTATTTTTAGCCTTAGCTAAGCTAGCTAGGGAGTAGTAATTTTAGCACTAGCCAAGCTTATTAGGGGGTGATAATTTCAGCACTAGCCAGAGACATCTAATTTAGAAAGGGGAGGAGGTAGTATAGTAGGTAGGGCCTACTAAGTGCTTAAGCTTACTAAGTACTTATAATCTTCCTTGTAGCGGGCAGGGCCCACTGAGTGCTTAAGCTTACTAAGTACTTGCAATCTTCCTTTAGCCCTAGCCAAAATCATAAAGCCCTAGCTAGGGTAGTAGTAATTATATAATCTTAGTTACTATTTACACACTCCTTATTATATTTAACCACTGTAATCTAGTTAGATTCCTTAGTAATTTCTTACCATCTAAATCTAGATTATAAATTTTAAGGCTTCTAGCCTATAACATTAGAAATTACTCCTTAAAGTTAGTCAGTAAGATAGAGCTAATATAGTAAGATATATTAAAGTAGTAGAGATAAATAAATAAAGCTAAAGCTATTATTATAATCAGCTAGTATACTATATAGGTATACTAATAGAGATAAGATAAGTTAGATAAGCTAGATAAGATAGATAGGATTATAAAGTAACTAACTAAATTAAATAGATTTAATAGTATAAAATAATAAATTTTAACTAATAATAATAGAAGAACTTAATGTGCAGTAAGCACTACTAAATAATATATTAAATAAAGCCTTTACCTAGCTAACCTAGTAAATAGAGAATATATATAATAATATAGCTCAGTAGTTTAAGGCCTATATAAATAAAGTAGAAGTAAGGACTACTACTATTATTACTACTATAAATACTATAGCCCCTATTCCTAAAGTAGTTATATTATCTATCTCTTCTAGGCTAGGGATATCCACCCTAATAATAATACTAATTAATAATAGAGTAAGGAGACCAAAGCCTGTACTTCCTAATATAGAGATATATAATAGTATTAATAAGGCTATATATTAGACCTTCTAGTCTAAGCTATAAGTAAAGCTAATATTTAACTAAGCTATAATTAGTTCTTACTATAGATATATATAATATATCTTTAGCAGGCTTAAGGGCAGTACTACTATAGCTCTTACTCTCTAAATAAATTAGTATAGAAATGATCTAAATATAATATAAGTAATATTAAATAGTATATATAATTAGCTTAATCTTATATTCTAAGACTAGGGCCAGGCTAAGAAGGCCCTATAAGAGCTATAAGTATTACACTAAGGAAACTATCTATTTAATAAGCTACTTATAGACTTAAATTAACTACTAATAGAAGCTAGAGGCCACTCCTAGTCTAATAAGATAAAGAAGAACTATCTAGATAGTATTCTAAGTTATAAAGTTAAAGAAGCATTAACTAATATTAAAAAGAAAGATAGCTTTATAGACTACTACTACTAGATATAATAGATTACTAGTTAAATAGAAGCCCTATATATATAAGGAGCTAGCTACTTTAATTAATATATAAGGGGTGCTGCTACTATAAGCTATAATTATATAAGTTATATACCTCCTCTAGTAACCCTAGCACCAGTAATACCTAATATAACTAATTTAATAGATTAGGAACTAATAGCTATAACCCTAGCTCACTAGCATTACTATACTAAATAAGTAAATAAAGCTAAATATACTTATTATTATACTAAGGGCAGATACCTATACTGCAGAGCTATAGGCCATATAATTAAGGCATGCCTATATCTTAGTACTATCTTACTACTAGACCACCTTATTATAAGATAGCCACGTGCTTCTCAGGTAGTAGGATCTAAGCTAGATAATACTAATATAGAAGGGCTTACTGTAGAGGAAGATAGTAAATTAGAAAATTAATTACTTCTATAAAGAGACTCTTACAGGGGCTAGTTAAATAATTAATATAACTAGAAAGCTAGTGCTAACTATATTCTAAAGAAGAAGATATACTTACTAATTATAGAAAGTTTTAATAAGCTATTAGATTTAATGCTCTAGAATTTATTATATCTAGAATTATTAATAAAAAATATAATTATAGAATTCTCCTTAATACTGGATATATATCTTATATAGTTATAGCTAAGTACTCTATATAGAAGCTATAACTAGAGTAGATTAAGATTAAGCTAATTATACTTAAGAACTATACTAGTGTAATAGAAAGTATTATCTTAATAATTACTTATTTCTTACTAGATATTAGAGGAAATTACTAGTATACTATATATATATATATAGTGCCTAAGTTAGGTAATAGGACTAATCTAATCTTAGGGATCCTCTAGATAGCTAATTAGAAGGCTATTATAGAGGTAGTAGAACCTTAATTATAATTTATTAATAGTTCTATTATAGAGAGTATTAAGAATAAGCTTAAGCTAGTAATAAAGTAGATTAGTATATAAGGGTTTATAGTTTATAACTAGTAGTAGAGGAAAGATAAGACTATATAAATCTTTACTACTAGTATTAAGGATATTAAGAAGGCTCTATAGATTAAGAAGTATACTAATCTAGCTATAAAGCTGCTAGGGCACTACTATAAGTTTCTAGAAGTATTTAACTATAAGAAAGCTAATAAGCTGCCACTATACTATCTAGGTATAGATTACTAAATTAAACTAGTTAAAGATAAGAAAAAGAAGTTAATAGAGCCACTATAGGGACTGTTATATAATATATTATATAAAGAACTTCTAATACTATAAAAGATATTAATAAAATTATTAAAGAAAGGCTTTATCTATATTAGTAGTTTAGCTGCTATAGCACTAGTACTATTTATCTATAAGTCTAGAGATAGACTATAATTCTGTGTTGACTACTGTGCACTAAATATAATTATAAAGAAGAACCACTATCTACTCCCTCTAATTAATAAGACCTTAGAGTATATCTCTAAGGTAAAGTAATTTACAAAGCTTAATATAATCCCTACCTTCTATAAGATTTATATTACTCTAGGAGATAAGTAGCTAATAGCTTTCTATATATAGTTTAGACTATTTAAATAGCTTATCACCCTCTTTAGATTAGTAAATGTACTAAGTACCTTCTAATAGTATATTAATTAGATACTCTAGGACTTTCTAGATAAATTTACCTCTATATATATTAATAATATACTAATCTTTATTAATAAATTATTAATAAAGCACTAATAGTATATCTATAAGATTCTAGAATATCTATAAGATGCAGGCTTACAGCTAGACATTAATAAATATAAGTTTAAGATTAAGAGTATAAAGTATCTTAAATTTATAATAGAAGCTGGTAAAGACATATAGATAGACTCTAATAAGATAAAAGCTATATTAGAATAGCAAGCTCCTATCTCTACTTATAGTATATAGTTATTCCTAGGCTTTATAAACTTCTACTAATAATTTATATAAAACTTCTTAAATATAGTATAGCCACTAATAGTATTAATATATAAAGGAGCCCCCTTTATATAGGGAAAAGAATAAGCTATAGCCTTTAAATTATTAAAGAAGATATTTACTATAGCCCTAATTCTTATATAATTTAACTCTAATAGAAAGATGGTAGTTAAGATAGATACTTTAAACTAGATAATAGGAGCCACTATATTATAATATAATAATAATAGTATATTAAGACTAGTTACTTATATCTTAAGAAAGAACATATTAGCAGAATATAATTATAAAATTTATAATAAGGAACTACTAGCTATTATTAATACCCTTAAGAAATAGGAATTAGAGCTAATTAGCTTATTATAATTTAAACTTATTATAGATTACTGCAATCTTAAATACTTTAAGATAGTTTATAGGCTTAATAAATAGTAAATATATTAGTTATATATACTAAGTAGATTTAATTATAAAATATACTATTAGTCTAAGAAACTAAGTATATACCCTAATACCTTATTATACAGGGAATAAGATATGCTAAAAGATATAGAAGATAACTAGCTTAAGGCCTATAATTACTGCCTAGTATCTTTAAAGATTATTACTAGCTATATATATATACAAGTGTCCTATATTTATAAGTTAGTATCTAAGATAAGTAAGGGCCCGCTGAATAAATATAGTAATTAATATTATAATTAACCTAGCTATATAATTTTATATATAATACCTATAATAACAATACCCTTGCTACTAGAAGATTAGTAAAGAATAGCTAAGTATAATAATATCACCCTAGAAGAAATATAGCAAGTGCTTAAAAAGAGTACCACTAAATTCCCTACTAAGTTATACATACAGGTATTAATCACTAAATATTTACTATTACTAAATAGCCACCTATTATACTAAGGATATAAATAGATCCCTAATTCTAAACTATTATAAATAAGAATCTTATAAGAAACCTATGACTCTACATTAACCAGTTACCCTAAGAAGAATATACTATATATAATAATTACCTAAAACTTCTACTAACTAGAGCTATCTATAGATATCTAATAATTTATATAGAACTATAATAAGTATAGTACTAATTATATATAGTATAAACACTACTAGGGACTCTTAAAACTATTACTAATCTTAGACTATAAGTGGTGTAAGATTACTATTAATTTTATTATAAAACTTTCTACCTCTAATAGCTGCAAGGACATAATGGTTATTAGTAATAGGCTTAGAAAAGGGGTAATCTTAGTACTATATAAATAAATAAACTCTGAGATAGTAGCATAGCTTATAATAGATTAGTTTATTAGATACTATAGTATTCCTAGTATAATTATATTAGATCACAGTCTATAATTTATTAATAAGTTCTAAGAGTACTTCTATAAATAGCTATATATCTAGTAATAGTTATTAACTGCTTTCTACTTATAAACTAATAAGTAGATTAAATATATAAATACTATATTAGAAGCCTATCTATAGAACTTCTATAATTATATATAGTCTAATTAGAAGTTACTACTACTAATAGTATAGCTTATAATTAATAGCTAAGATATTATAAGTATAGGAGTCAGCCTATTCTTCTTAAATTATAGATATAATATTAAACTACTAGAAGTTAAAGAGCTAGATTAAGAGGCTACTACTACTACTATAGCCTACTCTATAAGGGAGAAGGCTAATACTATTATTATAAAGATAAGAGAAGCTATAGAGATAGCCTAGTTAAAACTAGTAGTAGCTTAATAATAGTAAGAGGAGTATTTAAATTATATTTATTTAGTAAGCCCATGATATGCTATTAACTTAAAAGTATAGTTAGACTTATAGAATATCTAGATAGATTATCTAAGCTAGAAGCTTAATATATAATATATAAAGTTTATAGTGCTTAAAGCTATTAAATTATATACCTACTAGTTAGATATACTACTAGATATATATAATATATTCTATATTAGCCTGCTTTACCCCACTTCTAATAATATATTCCTAAGCTAGATAAATAATAATTATTAGCTACTACTAATATTAGTTAACAGCAAAGCTAAGTATATTATTAAAAAGATTATAGATAAGTATAAGAAATATATTAGATAAGGCCACTATATAGAGTACTTAATTAAATAGATAGGCTATAAACACCCTATATAAGAGCTAGCTACTAATCTTACTAATATAGCAGCACTGAAGATATAGAAGAATAGACTTATTATTTTTAGCCCTAGCTAGACTAGTTAGAGAGTAGTAATTTTAGCATTAGCTAAGTCTATTAGAGGGTAATAATTTCAGTGCTAGCTAGAGACACTTAATTTAAAAAAGAAGGGGAGTAGTATAATAGGCAGAGCCCACTAAGTACTTAAGCTTACTAAGTACTTATAATCTTCCTTTAGCCCTAGCCAAAATCATAAAGCCCTAGCTAAGGTAGTAGTAATTATATAATCTTAATTACTATTTATACACTCCTTATTATATTCAACCACTACAATCTAGTTAGATTCCTTAGTGATTTCTTACCATCTAAATCTAGGTCATAGATTTCAAGGCTTCTAGCCTGTGACATTCCTTTAGCCTTAGCTGAAATTATAAAGCTAGCTACCACCTGCCTTAGACAGTAATATTACACTTAATATTCTAATTATCTTTATTATATAATCTTAGCTACTATTTATACATTCCTTATAATATTTACCCGCTGTGATCTAGTTAGATTCCTTAGTGATTTCTTACCATCTAAATCTAGGTTATAGATTTCAAGGCTTCTAGCCCGTGACACTTTATATCTAAAGATTTAAGATTATTATTATTATTTACAGCCTTAAGGTCTATAATCTTATTATTAATAATCTTTTTAAACTTACTAAGATTATTATAGGCTAACTACAGAAATTTAATATCTTTAAAATTATCTTTCTTAATAGGCTAGTAAAGGGCCTTACTATTAAGAGGATATTCTTTAAAAGAATACTTTATCTTCTTTAATAGAGTCTTAGAAATAGTAGAAGAGTTATTATAACTATATTTACTAAATAATATTTTCTTATCTTTACCCTTCACAGCCTTCAACACAGAAAGAATATTTAAAATAGAATTAAGAAAAAATATAATAGAAGTATAATAAGTTATAAATATATTAATAAAAGAACTTATAATCACAGGCTTACTAATACTAGATTATATAATATAAGAAGATATAAACACAGACATACTAGGAATAGCTAACTTATATAGAGTTCTCTTAGAAGTAATAAATAAGGAAGATCTAGTACTATTATTATTATTATTACTAGTAGTATTACTACTATTATTATAATTATTATTAGTAGTATTATTACTACTATTATTACTATTACTACTATTATTACTATCCCTACTATTATTATTATTACTATTATCATTATAGGAACTAGTTACAGTGTTAGGATTAGTTAAGATATAAGAAAATATATTAATAATAGTAAGGCTACTAGTGATTATATATAGACTATTAACTTATAAAATTATACTAGTTATATTAATAATAATAATATAAGTAAAAATACTAAAAGAGAAACTTATAGATTATTATTAAAATTCTATTTACTATTTTTAATATAGTAGGAATACTTTACTATATATTTATACTATATATAGTTAGTATATACACTATTAAATAAAGTATATAACTTCTTTAATAGATTATAGAGGGGAGTAGTAATATACTTTTAGAAAATACTAGATTTCTTATAATTTATATAAGCTTCTATTATAATACTATACTAATAAAGTAAGAATATAGATTACTAAATAAATTATATAACTAATTTTTAAACTAGCTTATTATTATAGCTAATAGCCTATTTAACTAGATATATAATATTAAATAAGGTTATATATATCTTATCTTAATATAATATTAGTAAGAGATAGATAGTATTAGCTTCTTTAATTATACTAGTATAATTAGAAATAGTAATTACTATAAGAGAAGTAATTAAAATAATTAAAAAAAGAGATAAGCTAATTTAATATAAAGAAAGGGAAGTAATAAAAAGGAAAGCTAACTTAAATTAATATATAAAAACTTATATAATAAAGTATAGAAAGTTAAGGATATTTATACTTAATAATAATAATATTAGTAATAAAGGCTTATCTATTCTCCTATACTTATTAGTTAATTCTATCTTTATTAATTTTATTTATTTACTACTATATATAAATAGCTTTATTTACTTTAATTCTTTATATACTAATCTAAGTTACTAATTACTTAAACACCTTATACATTACCCCTTTAAATAAGCCTTAAGTAAGCCTTAAGTAAGCTAATCTAATTATATTACTTATTTATTAATAAGGAATACCCTAAATTACTAACTCTTTAATCTTAAAGTAAAATTATAAAGGAATTACTTATTAATTCTATAATTATTAAATAAAGAATAAAAAGATTATATTACTAAATTTAGTTTCTAATATCTCTTAGCAACAGTTAAGCTATATAAGATTTTAGTATTCTATAACTACTAACTAAGGAACCCTAAGGCCAGAGTTCCCTTTAGGTAAAGGAGGATATAATATTATAGCTATGTATATAGCTTCAGCAGATCTATAAGATTATTAGAAGAATATCTATATATATATTTACTATCTACTTAGCTAGTTCTACTTATACTCTCCTTAATAACTTAGGTAGAAGCATAAATAAGAGGTGGAATCCCATTAATATTAGGGTGACATGTTCAGGGCGGCTGCTGGCCAGCCCCCTACCCTTGCACAATTCAAAGGCACCACCTCCCATTGCAATGAACAATATTCCAAAGTTATATATATCCCATAACTGGATACAGTTCTGTTCTATTAACCCCTTAAGATTATAGAACTATATTTTAATAACTAGTAGGTTATAAGCCTGCTTCTATTTAATATTAATAGCTCTTTACCTTTATATTTAGTATTCTAGATGTCTTTAAATAAAGTATTTTATCTATTTCTTACTAATTTAAGGAGAAGGGGTTATTAGATTAGTATATCTACTATAGAGTATTAAATTAGTAGCTTTACTAATTAACTATGGCTATAGAGGGATATCTAATTTAATAAGCTTATTAATATACTACTTAAGAGCTATTTTCTATACTATAGAAAGTTTTGTATTTATTAGGGCCCTATTATAGTATGAACTAATTCTAAGTGACCTCTATTATAGCCGCGAATATAGGACATTAAATTTTTATATAATTTTTAAGATATTTAGATTTTTATCGCGCTGTAATATATATAGAGCTTATTTAATTTAATCTTCTATATTATAATAAGATTCCAGTATTGTGGTGGTTAAGAAATAATTAAAATTATATAAGGCCTAAGACGCGGATTGCTTTTTTTATTGAGATGTTATTTTTTATTAAGATGGCGGGGTTGCACTACGCGCGACCCCGAATACTAAGGCTTAGTATGACTAAGCCGTACTAGTAGTAGGGGTCGGTTACCGAGAGGTGATTTGCTATTATTCTGGTAAATACTCAAGCACGTGTCGTTGACTGCGTTGTACAGTAACCTGACAGTCTGACAGTGACAGCTACATCCATGGACTCCGACAGAATTCAATCAAGATGCTATTCTATTCGCTCGTTTGACCGAGATGATCTTCTAGAGAGGTATTTAACTGGGGATCTGAAATATGGAGAATGGAGATGGAGAATGGAGACTCGGCCACAAGACCGAGGCTATCTCCGCCGAATAAATAATTGGAGATCCCCATTCCCCGCACTTCAACACCTCTCTTCTCACTCCCTTGCTCTATCACAAGTTCAAAACAATATCATCAACAAGACAACATCTCAAGATGACTTCTATACGAGTAGCCCCCTCCGCCGCCAACAGAGCCCTCAATCTCCTCCGCACAGTGCAATACACCCATCCTCCCTCCTGTCCCTGCCACTCCAACCCCAATCACCACCATCATTTGCAGTCAAATCATGTCCGCCGTCTGGCCACTCCCGTGGATCCCTCGCGCCAGAAAGAGTACGCCTTTGAGATGGCTGCCTCGAGTATCCGGTTTGGCCCGGGCGCCACCAGGGAGGTCGGCATGGATTTTGCCAATATGAAGGCCAAGCGCGTGTGTATCGTGACCGACCAGAACGTGGCCAAGCTGGATGCCATGAAACAAGCAGTCGAGGGACTGACGAAAGAGGGCATTGAGTTTACCGTTTATGACAAGGTGCGGATTGAGCCAAAGGATAGTTCGTAAGTATCCCTCGGAGTTTGGCAATAGCCGGTGGATGCTGATCCTCGCAGAGTGAAAGATGCCATTGCGTTTGCAAAGCCGTATAACCCCGATGCCTTTCTTGCCGTCGGGGGCGGCTCGGTCATCGACACGGCCAAGCTGATGAACCTCTACACCTGTTTCCCCGAGGCCGACTTCCTCGACTTTGTCAACGCCCCCCTTGGCAAAGGACTCCCCGTCACAAAGGCCCTGCGGCCGCTGGTCGCCGTGCCAACAACTGCAGGAACCGGCTCCGAAACCACCGGGACTGCCATCTTCGACCTCGTGTCCAAAAAAGCCAAAACAGGCATCGCCCACCGCAACCTCAAGCCAACCCTGGGCATCTGCGACCCGCTCAACACCCGCACCATGCCGTCAGCCGTTCACGCCTCCTCCGGCCTCGACGTCCTCTGCCACTCGCTCGAGTCCTGGACCGCCATCCCCTACAACGAACGCACCCCGCGCCCCACCAACCCCATCAACCGTCCCGCCTACCAGGGCGCCAACCCCATCTCCGACATCTTCTCGCTGCAGGCCCTGCGCAGCACCGTCAAGTACCTGCCCCGCGCCGTCCGCGACCCGGACGACTTTGAGGCCCAGTCCCAGATGCTCCTGGCCGCTACGTTGGCCGGCGTTGGGTTCGGTAATGCCGGCGTCCACCTGTGCCACGGCATGAGCTACCCCATCTCCAGCCAGAACCCGGGGTACAAGCATCAGGGCTATGACGTGGACCATCCGATTATTCCTCACGGCGTGTCTGTGGCCGTCACCGCGCCTGCTGTGTTTCGCTTCACGGCGGCATCAAATCCTGACCGGCATCTGGCCGCCGCTGAGGCGTTTGGCGTGGATATCTCGAATGTCAAGCGCGAGAGCGCCGGCGAGGTGCTCGGCGAGGCGCTGGCCAGTTTTCTGGTAAAGTTGGGTGACCAGCCGCGGGGACTGAAGGATCTGGGCTTCAAGCATGAGGATATCGACTCGTTGGTTGAGGGGACGATCCCGCAGAAGCGGGTGTTGATGCTGGCGCCGACTCTTAGTGCGGAGTTGGAAAGAGAGAGGGAGGAGTTGAGGGGGTTACTTGAGCAGTCAATGGAATATTAGCCTCGTGTATATAAAATGCATTCTATAACGCCGCCTACTCCATCTCTATATGCAGCCATACTTGTACATCATCTATATGCATCCTCCCAGATAATCCTCAACCCTGTCACCCCCATCGAAGACGCCACCCGGTCCAGCCAAGTGACAGGCAAAGCCTCGCTCGACGCACTCGACACCCCGCGCTGAAAATCCGACACTACGCGGAACCCGCCTCGTCCTCGTCCTCGTCCAACCCGAAGCCAAACCAGCAGGCTCTGCAACGCAGCCACCATATCCTCCGCCCCCTGCAGCAGCAGCCCGGGACCGGTGTCCTGGCCAACACCTTCACCTCCTAACGCGCTTTTCAACTCTCTAACTAATTGAACCAGCCGCGCCTTCGTGCCCCGCACCCTGGCAACTAACCCCTCATCCACATCCACCTCCCGGCCGTCATTCTCACCCCCCGGGCCTCCCTCCGGGAGTGCCTCAGCAAAATACCTCGGACACCGCACAACCTCCATCCAGACGCGCTCACACACATCCACTACCGCCGCATGGCGTCCCGAGCCCGCCTTGCGCACATCCTCAGCGCGGATCCGCCCCGCAAGACACACCCAGCCGTCCTCGTCTAGGAAGCACGCGCGCCGCTCGTAGATGGCGCTTGCGACTAGGAAGCCGCGGAAGGCGATGTAGCAGCCGCGGGCGAAGCCTGCCCCTTCCCCTTCCCCGCCAGGGGAAGGTTGTAGTTGTTCGTCGGTGTTAACCCCGCTGTCGGCGTTGGTGTTGGTGTTGGTGTTGGTGGGAGTGTGTTCGTTGTCGTCGGCAAAAGCAAAGTGCAAACCCGGTCCCCTCGCTAGCATTATCCTCCTAACGCCATCAACATGCACGACGAATGCATCCGGCGATGTCCTTGCGTACATCTCGTACACGGCGAGCATCATAATCGTCGCTAACAGCGGAGCGGAAAGTGCAGCGGGGGAGTGCAACGCGGCAACAACGTGTGTGAGCGCGTGCGCGTATAGCTGGCGGCTGCGGCGGGTGTGCTGGGCTTTGTCTGGCGAGAACTGCGCGGTGTAGATGGAGGTAAGACAGGCGAGGGTGGCGGCGAGGTAGGGTGCTGAGCCGGAGGCGTAGGAGGAGGTAATGTGGGCGAGGAAGTCGGGGCGGTTGTGCGCGCGGAAGAGGTTGGAGGTGTAGAGGGTTGGAAAGGCGGAGTGGAGGAAGGAGGCGAAGAGGTGGGGTTGTTGCAGTTGCAGTTGCATTTGCGTTTGTAGTTGCATTTGGAGGGAGGCTTGAGAGGACTCCTGTGAGCTGGTCTGGCGCATCATCGCGAGGGCGTTGTTGCGCACGGCAGCAGCAGCGTCTGCAGTAGCATCTGGAGACCTCCTGCTGTTCTCGTCTGGCCTCCGGCTCCGAGACTGCGACCGCGTCTGGTGCCGTCGCTGCAGGGCTGGTCCCTCGTCCTGGAAGCGAAAGGTGCGGCGGTAGCCTGGGCAAGGACGGCCGTATTTCCGGCATTGCGAGCATTGGGGGACGGCCTCGTCGCACTTCTTTGTCAGTAGGGTTGGGTCGGAATGGAAGAGGAGACACACCTTGATCCGTCTTTCGCGGCACAGGGAGCAGCCTGTGCTATGGGGGACTCCGACCATTGTGATATCTTACAGTCCAGCCAGTGATATCGTACAGTCAACACCAGAGATATCGTATAGTCCACAGCCAGCGTGGATAACGGGGTGTTCAACAAAGTGTACACAACAGCAATCTATTACGCCAAACAGAAACGCTGCAAGACAGACAAGAAGGAACGTGTGAAGGAACGTGTAAAGGAGTGTGAGTGCTTGACAAACTCAATTCATCGAGACGAGCGACCTTTTCTATCCCATCCCGACAGTCACGTAGGATGTCCCGACGAAGAAAAGGCCCCAACGGCCGAACTGGGTACGAGCACCATGCCGAATGACAACGTCCAGACCGGCAATCGCCAGTCTGCAGACAGACATCTCAACAGTCAACCTTTTTTTGGATCTGCGTTGACCCGGACTCTGAGCTTGATGATCAGGCAAGGGCCACGAGGTGGCATCATGGCCCCCACCGTTCTTGACGTCGTCGTCTTGAATGCAGTCCATTGAAAGTACTGGTAGAATGCCTTCACGCTGAAGGAGCTAGCTGACTCGTTGGTGCCGTCAGGTTTTTGGCGTGGACTGTGGTATAATTATCCTGACAGCAAGTCATGGGGGCCATGGCTGGCCATGAGTCCATGACAGAATCAAGATGAGGTCAAGTCAAACTCTCAAACGTAGCTCGATCGAATCCGAACTGACCAGTCGGCTAGTGATTAAAATAGCATCATCTCGTAGCCCTACTGCCCTAGTGCAGGATGATTGGGGCGTTTCTCGTGCGGCTCTCGTTTAGACGGGATATACGAGCCTGCATTTCCTTTTTTGGAAGTGCACTCGTGAAACAATCGCCAAAAAGGATTGAGGATGGTCAAACACGATGGTGACCCACTCGACTCGTGTTCGTAGTATCTGAAGTACCTCCTCGTATACGTTAGTTCAAATTGTCTGGATGATGAATGATAGACGCTTACCTCTAATATTAACAGTCTGCTCTCTGGCCATCGTGACCAGAATAGCAACACTATGATGATATTGCCCGCAACCCGCATATCTTCCTTCTTTCATTCTCTAATGAGCTGCAAAGGAATGACTTGATCAGTCATTTTTCTTGGTCAAACTCAAAAAGATACAAAGTTAACAACCCAGAGCTTGTCGAAGGATAATGCTGTGTAGTCCCTTGATATGCAACTATCAAGTACATCTACCTCATCTCATCAAGTCTCTGAGAAGACATGGTCAATTCGCGGCAAGCTCGACAAGGAACAAAACCAGATGACAACAAGATAAAAAGCAAAGAAGGATAGTCTCCCTCATTGTCAAGAATCAAGATGATAATCGAACATCCACGAATCACACAGTCCCCGTCCCGCAACCCCGCAGTCTCACAATGGGCTCACTTTATGCAGATTAACCAGGTACTCCGCAGTCTCTCCTGCAATAGGATATAATGCTTATTGCTTCGAGGTCACTGGGTTACAGACATACTGGTGGCTGTTCTGACCCAATGGCTGTCAATGCATTCCTCTCGACAGAGTCAATTGATTTCCGACTCATTGATGTGACTGTATATAAACTCCTACCACCGGTCTTTGTTCAGTCCATCCTCTGACCAGTCAATTCTGGCACAATCCTGACCAATCCTGCCTACCAATATGCCCTCACGAGATACCCCCTCCAAAGTCCTCGTGCCGGAGAAACTCTCCCCAGATGGATTGGCCCTCCTGCGTGCGTCGCTCAAAGTAGATGAGCGCCTGGGACTCCCTGCGGACGAACTCCTCAAGATCATTCCAGACTATAACGGTCTGGTCGTCCGGTCCGAAACCAAAGTAACGGCCACTCTCCTCCGAGCCGCCAAACAGCTCAAGGTCGTTGCCAGAGCAGGTGTAGGAGTGGACAACGTGGGTGAGATCCCTAGCCCTAGGCCCAGGTCGACTTATTCCATCCTGACAGTGACCAGATGTCGAGGAAGCCACCAAGCTAGGCATCGTCGTCGTCAACTCGCCATCCGGCAACATCGGGGCGGCCGCGGAACATACCATTGCCCTGCTGATGGCCATGGCGCGGAAGATCCCCGAGGCCTGCGGCAGTCTGAAGAGCGGCAAGTGGGAACGGAGCAAGTTTGTCGGAGTCGAGGTGAAGGGCAAGACGTTGGGGATCATCGGTTTGGGAAAGGGTGGGTTCTTTTCACTATTTCCACGGTTTCTACCTCGCTAGGAATGGGGAATTTTATGCTTGACAGGCTAACAGGTTGACTGACAGTCGGCTTGACGGTGGCACGGCTTGCCAAAGGGCTAGGAATGAACGTCAACGCGCTCGATCCGTATGCGTCCCCTGCCGCTGCGGCATCCGCGTCGGTCACCCTGGTCTCGTCGCTGTCGGAGCTGCTGCCCACGGCGGACTTTCTCACCATCCACACGCCGCTGATCGCGTCGACCAAGGGGATGATCTCGACGGCCGAGCTGGCGCAGATGAAGCAGGGCTCCCGCATCCTCAACGTCGCCCGCGGCGGCACCATCGACGAAGCGGCCCTGCTGAACGCCCTGGAGTCGGGCCACCTGGCCGCAGCCGCCATCGACGTCTTCACGTCCGAACCTCCCCAGCCCGACTCGACTGCCGCTCGGCTGATCGCGCATCCCCGCGCAGTCGTCACTCCCCACCTCGGCGCTTCAACGATCGAAGCACAGGAAAACGTGTCCATCGATGTCTGCGAGCAGGTCCTCCAGATCCTGAACGGCTCCCTGCCCCGAAGCGCAGTCAACGCGCCCCTCATCCTGCCGGACGAATACCGCAAGCTGCAGCCCTTTGTCCGCCTCGTCGAGAAGATGGGCAGCCTGTACACGCAGCACTACGCCTCGACCGTAGGCGGGTCCATGACGCGCAACACGTTCGATCTCATCTACCACGGCGAGGTGGCAGGCATCAGCAACACGCGGCCGCTGTTCGCCGCGCTGATCAAGGGCCTCCTGGCCCCGATCAGCTCGGAGGGAAACATCAACATCGTCAATGCGGAGCTGGTCGCGCGCGAACGCGGCATTTTTGTCAATGAGCAGCACTCGCGCGATCCTGCGGATCACTCGTCCTCGTACTCGTCTCTTGTGACGCTGGTCGCGAGGCCGCCCTCGCGCGCCTCCTCCCGTGCGCCTGAAGCTACTCAGGCCGGAGTTCGATCAGGGCCGCAGGACCAACGCATCATCTCAGGGACGTGCAGCGGCGACCAGCCGTTGATTAATCGGCTGGGCCGGTTTGAGACCTCATTTGTCCCGGAGGGGACGCTGCTCATCTGCGAGAACTACGATTCTCCGGGGAAGATTGGGGTGGTTGGCAGTCTCCTGGGGCAGGAGGGGGTCAATATCAACTTTATGACGGTGGCTCCGGTTTCGAGGAAGTTTGTGACGGACGTTGGAGACTCGAACGAGGCGTTGATGATCCTGGGGATCGACAAGGTGGTGGAGCAGCGAGTGGCCGATGGGCTGGTCAAGGGGGGAGGTGTCAATAGTGCTGTTGTCATTTCTCTTTGACAGCAGCGACTCAGCGAGCGGAGCGAGCTAGCCACTTGTTTCTGATGCAAGAATTTCGTTCCGAATGGCAGGAATTGACGTCTGGTGACTGTTTAATCTATATTTCTGCAGTAGGGCAGATGACTGTCGATCCCTGCAGTCACGACTCATGCATATACATAGCATACCTCCGCAGTCATACATAGATAAACAATGCATTCCCTTCAATCCTTGAATTCAATCAATTGCATCAATAGCATCTTTCTTACAGAATAATCACATCATAATCATACATCATCAGAATGAAACAATTCCTTACCTGTACCCTGTTATCACTCACCGCAGCCCTAGCCCTCCAATCCCCCATCAACAATGCCAACACCAACACCATCAACAAAATGAACCAAAAACCAAAAACAGGCAACCCCATAATCCCCGGCTGGTACGCCGACCCCGAAGCCCGCATCTTCGACACGCAAGTCTGGATCTACCCAACCTACTCCGCGCCCTACGAGACCCAAACCTTCTTCGACGCCTTCTCCTCCGCGGACCTCATCACCTGGACTAAACACCCCCGCGTTTTGGAGTTTGGTAATATTCCCTGGACTACGAATCGGGCTGCGTGGGCGCCGAGTGTTATTCGACGGCCTGCCATCAATACCAATCACACTGCCAGTGCCACGGGAGTGACGGGACAAGGGGGAGGATATGAGTACGACTATTTCATGTATTTCTCCGCAGGCGACGGCGCAGGGATCGGGGTAGCGAAATCAACAACCGGACGACCTGAGGGCCCCTACGCAGACGCGATAGGCAAACCACTCGTGCCGAGCACAGTCTTCGGCGCGGAGCCGATCGACGCGCAGGTATTTGTTGACGATGACTCGCGCGTATGGTTGTATTTCGGGGGGTGGAGCCATGCGGTGGTGGTGGAGTTGGGGAGCGACATGGTGAGTTTGAAGGGGGAGTATTTGGAGATTACGCCCGAGGGGTATGTCGAGGGGCCGTGGATGATGAAGAGGGATGGGGTGTATTATTTTATGTTTAGTGTTGGGGGGTAAGTCTTCCTCATCTCCTTGGATAAGGTATGAGCTGATGGGGGTAGATGGGGAGATGACTCCTACGGGGTGAGTTATGTTACTGGGACGTCGCCTACCGGCCCGTTTACCACGGAGCCTGTCAAGATTCTGTCTGGGAATGCGACGGTCGGCACCGGGACGGGGCATAACAGTGTGTTTACGCCGGATGGAAGGGACTACTATATCGTCTACCATCGGCGGCTGGTGAATGACACTGAGCGCGATCACCGGGTGGTCTGCATTGATCGGATGGAGTTTGATGCAGAGGGGAATATCCTGCCGGTGGTGGTTACGACCGAGGGCGTAGATGCAAGGACATTGCCTTAGCCATAGCATACAGGCATGAGCTTCATTCGTATGAGTATCAATAGTGTGAATATCTTTTGTAACGCCAAACTCCAGTATGCATGCAGGGTATCATCAAAACATCGAGCTGCGCTTTTTATGCAACTTTGCATCCTCCGACGTCCGTCGGAACCCAAAGAAACTACTCTTTTTGGGCTGCAGCTGCGGCTGCGGCTGCCCCTGACCTGGTGGCCGCAGCATCGTCGACTGCGGTCGAGGCGCGGGCATAGAGCCAGGCGGCGGTCGCGGCTGCGCGACTTGCACCGTCGAGTGCGGCCGAGGTGGAGTGGGTCCGGGCATCAGATGCGACATGGACGGTGCCTGCTGGTGGTAGTAGTATCGCGAATTCGGCCACAGAGAGAGTTGCTGCTGCGGTCGTGGGGGCGGTTGGGGACGCGGCGACTGCGCAGGAGGCGCAAGGGAAAGGTTCATCCTGCTGGCGCGCACCTGCTGCTCCTCATGACCATAAATCTTCTGCAGTCGGCGGGTCTCCTTGTCGATTTCGGCCTGGCGCTTGCGCCGAGCCTTTTCCTCTTCTTCTAGTTTCTTTCTGGTCCGTTTTTCTTCCTCCTTGCGCGAGAGTTCTTGCTTCTTCTTCTGCTGCTGCGTAGCTGGCGCGGGAATATTTGCTGGAGGGCGAGTTGCGGGCTGTTTGTCGTTGGTTTTTGTATTCGAGGCTACCGGTGTAGGCTTCTGACTGTGCGACCCTGTACCATTTTGCATTGTGCTGGCAACATTGACAGCACCGCCTGTGGGACCAGCCACAGGCTTCCTCACCTCATCCCTTGCAAGTCGAAACGAGTCCTTCATCGGGGTAAAGTAGACATCGCGGATGGTCACCGCTCCCAGCAAGAGCACAATCTCCAGCCCCTTGAAATCCTCCATCTCAACCCGGTACAGGTTCGGCTCGTACAGCGTCAACTCCCGTAGCGCCTTGAAGATCGACAACGTTATATCCGGCTCTTTGCTCTTCGCCCTTCCCTCCGGCAGCGTCGACGTCTTCCCAGACAACAGACACGTCAGGTCCTTGGACAACTTGCTATCCTTGCGCCAGCTGAAACGCAGTTTCGGGGTCGTGTCCGCCACGGCTGGGTCGCTCTGCGTGCGGTCCAGCGTCGAGGCCGACGGCTGCCGGAAGGTATGCTGCGGCATCTCGAATTCCCACGTTGCCGGCGTATTCCACGTCTTGTGCTTGTAGCGGATCGTCACCTGCTGGTCGGGGTTGTATAGGTGGACGACGAACTGCGAGGGGAGAACGGGTTCTGGGGGAGGAGTGACCCCGCCGTTCAGGCGGATTGCCTCGGCGGATAGACTGGGTTGAGTCCATTCTGGGATGATCAGGATCTCGCCGTAGACGACGTCTGGCACGAAAGGATCGCAGAGAGCGACGGCATAGCGGTTCTTGGAGGAGGGGGAGGCGGGATCGGGGTAGCGGAGGGTGTAGGCGGGTTCGGGGTCGTCGCCGTGCTGGCAGAGATAAATAGTCCAGAGATGTTTTTGCTGATCGTTTGGTTTGAGATAGAAGGCTGTCGTGTCAGTCAGTCAGTAGTCAGAAGATCCCGTCAACGGCTTGTGTTGAATGACGTACTGGGAAGGTTCTCGTCAAGCATTGTGCATGGATTCGCTACGGCGTGACATTCAATGAGAACCGCCGGTCTGCAGTGGTTGAGATAATCCAGCCATTGATTAATGGCCACGCGTTGAAATATACACCGATGGAGAAAGAGGAGTTGTTTGAGAGTTGCCTGCTGATGAGACCATGAGCCTGAGGCTTGTTTCTCTGGGGTAGACTACTGCGCGTCTGCGCCACTGGATCCGCCCTAAAAATAGCCCACGCCCATCTCCTCGTCTCCTCGTCTCCTTGTCTCCCATAGACTAGCTTCTACGCAATCATCATTAGCTCAGAGAGGTCCTGAACGTTTCAAGTGTCAAATAGGCAACTACAAAGACTGTCTAGGTCTTGTCTGGAGATCTGCTTACTACCAGAAGCATTGACTGAACGTTGATAGGCTGTCTGTCTAGCTGCCTTCTCACCATCATCCCATTCGTGTATCATATCTGCAAGGAAATAGGCAGAACTCAATTCGATTCGATGGATAGATCCAGCTATTTGCACAATCAACAGATTATATGCTACACTGGCAGGCCCTCTGACCATGGAACTGAAGCTACCTGCGACTATCCGACTCTACTCCGTTAGAACGTTCTGACAATTCAACGAGACAGCACCAGCAGAATGAATCAACAAACCTGCACGCAAATGTGACTGACAAGATAGATCTGCATACTAAAGCAAGCGGTTAATCCAGTTGCCTTGAGCACTGCCTCGAGGTTGGGGTAAAGTCTGCCTCGTGGATCAGTGCACCGCTACAGAACAGGCTCGCGCAATTGGGCTATTCTATCGATTCCTCTGCCTGTTAGTCCAGATCGGAGGCAATCTAGGTGAAGTCTGGCGCACTTACCCTTGTTTATGGTTTACTGGAGTTACAGTGAGGCTGGCCAGATCCTGAAGGACCCGCATGGACTTGAATGAATTGACAGAGGATCTCGCTATTGAACGAATAGTTGGTGGTTGGAGTACATGATTTCCATGCTGGTGTCAACTGACTTCCTCTCTTCCTGCCCTGCTGGATCTCGAGTCACTCCCTCAGAGCAATGCATTTCATCATAGGGTGTGATAGCGAGATCGCTGGACGCGCGGCCTGGGATGGATTAGTGCCTGTTCAGTCTCTGGTCTTGGTCTCTAGGACGTACCTTATACAGACGAGGTTAATCCGAAGGAATTCGAGCCTGCTGGCCGTGACAGTGTACCTAAAACCTGGTCAGTCTCGTCCACCCTGGGGAGTGAAATCCTAACCTTGCCATGGGTGAATAGTGCTCTGTACTCTCGTGTATCGCACCTTCAATGAGGTATCGTTCGAATGCAGCTCTGCCGGTATCATGGCGTTTGCCTGTATCCAACGTCCTGGGGTACATCAGTAACATCTCGCTCATGTAAATGGGTAGGGATGAACTTATTCGGCGAGGATCTCGCGTCTCGCGTCTGCTGAACTGGCTCTCATGGCCCCGTGAAATAAGTGAAGCAAAGCCTATACCCGGTAAGCCATACACGTTGCGGATGCGGACGTACCTGAGGTCGAGCTCGAGTCAAGTCGATACATTTGAATGATTTTGTCAAACCGCGAATTGCCATCCCTGATCCAGATTAGCTGTTGTCTTTTTAGAGGGAGGGTTCGAGACTTAGGAAGAGCATGATATATTGACGTTGTTATCTCGCAATTCAACAAATATGTCCCATCTTGAAGAGTTGACGGCGATCCTGCTTCCGTTAGCTATCGACGGGTTGGGTCACTTACTAGCAGTTAAGCTGATATCCTGACGATCGATCACAGACATGCAGAACCTGAGAACCAGACATTAGTATTTGCTTGCCTTCCGGAACGAACTCACCTGGTCGATACTGCTCTGGTAGAGTAAAAGCGTGAAGTGATTCCGTCGTCGAGATTGTCCGAAGTAGTCCTCTGGCTGATTGCAAAAAGCACGCAGCAATCGATATTCTTATAGACGATGGTCTACAATGAACTTCTTGACCCAAACGCAGCCTTTGTCGCTGTCTTGTGTTGGTCTCGTTTGTTCTATTCCGGTCGACTCGGCCAGCTTTGTACTTTTGTCTCGAGCAGATAATGGCTATTGTTCGAGTGTTGCAAGTATGTCTCAATCCAGGGAAATCTTCCTTGAAGAATCGGACCGAGTCCAATCATCGATGCGATCTCGAACCTTGTTCCCTGTCGGGGGCACGGATGTGAAACGGCTGCCTTTGTTGCGTTCGTCAATTGAGATATCCGGCTTTGTTCGATCCGACGGCAACCCTTGAGATCAACTCTTTATTTCCCCCATTCACATTGAGATGAAACACCTGAACCAATGGATTCTTTTCTATCTGCATCTATTTTCGTCGATCATCTATCTATCTTCAGTCCAAGTTTCATGCCGGTACCCACCCCTGGCAAGTAGCACAGTTTCAAACTCTGACACCCTCGACCTCCCTGCCCTCCGGAACCGTGGTCTTTTCTCTCTCGGCTGTGCTCAGTTGCAAGCCTTGGTCATCCCATCCTTGTGTGCCGAGCTTGTACAATGTCTTTTGTCTCTCACGGTCTAGCATCGGGCCGTCCTTACCACGGCGATGGCGCGACTCCACTGTCTCAACCATTGTCGCATTGTCGCCGTGTAAAGGGTAGCCTTCCAGGTCATCTTTGTGTATCTCGTCGGAGAAGACGAAGCTGCGGTACTCCGTGTTGTTCCAGCCGGTTCCTACAACCGTCAGCCAAATCATTTCTGGCCATCGGAAAGATGAGACGAGACATACCCTGGTAATGACTGCTATCCTCCCAGTCCTCTGTAAAATAGTGCAAGAAACCACCATGCGTGACAACAACAATCTCCTTCTCCGGTCTCTCCTTCAGCCAGCGCCGGGCCGCACGCGCCCGGTTCTTGATCGCCTCGTTGGTCGGCGCATAGTGACCAGTCTGATGCCGTCAATATCTCTCCCTTCTCCATTGGACCCAAACGGAAACAAACCTTGCTATTCCACCCCTCATGCACCAAACTCATATCCACAGGGATCCCCTGCTCCTCCATCTCCTTCTGCAGAACCTCCGGGTCACTCCCCGTATCGCAGGGGACGTCACTGGTCTCTTGTACATCCGGCAGCAGCACGATCTTCATATCCGGGTGCTTCTCGAACACGGGCTGAAAGCTCTGCCATGCAGTGTAGATGGTGCGTCGGAGAGGCGACGCGGTGATCAGCTCGATGCGATCATGGAAGGGGAAGTTGTCGCGAAGAAGGCGACATTGTTCGTTTCCGAGGTCGGTCAGGGAGGGATCGTGGATGACGTGGTTTGCTGTGCTTAGGTTGTGGACGCCCTGATGGTGTGGTCAGTTGCGAAGGGAAGATGTCCGCAAGAAGGGCCATACCTGAGCATGGCGAACACAATGGACAATTGGCGGCATTTTGAGTCTCTAAATTCAATATCTAGATAGTGAGGTTCAAGTTAGAACTTAGGACACAGGAGCGGGGGGTAGCGGGGCAGTCAAGATAAATCCTAGCAGGATACACATACCTAACGCGAGTACAGGCAAAGCGAATCTTCATATATATGGCGAAAAGGAGGAAGATTGCAAATCTGAATTTGAGGAACTTGGCAAACACTTAAATCAGTAAGGTTACTGTTGATTGCGACTGGTTGAGTCAATCCCGGAGGATGCCGCACCGTGGGGGTGATGCTGAATATGACTGGACGACAGAGGATTCAGACTTCCATATGGAATCTATACGAAAGTGTAATAGCTCATCTATGTGCGCAAAGTAAAGTTTTAACAGAATTGGGAAGAAATCAACAAGCCTAACCCCAAAGTTGAGAGCGAGAGAACACATGGCAAAATCCCGCCTTTGGCAGCAACGTCATTTGTCGGGGGAAACTTGTCCGAACTCCGAAGACAGGCAGGCAGGTTTGGCGAATCACCTTACAAGACATGAGCAATGGAAGAGAAAATGAGAGACGTAACGGGCATCGCATATGCCCTTCATGAATATTGATCATTATCTATATACAGCAACGTCCTCTATGGCTGGATCCTGAAACCACCTAAATTCGTGCGATCTCCTATGCACATCTCCCATGCACCTGGCTGCGGTGATCTACGGTATAGCCTCATAGGTATCACAAACCAACCATATGGAGGGTATTCTAGCAAGCAAACATACGAGTTCGCCAGATTAGAAACCGAAGCAGTTCATCAAGCAACTCCAAATCCCCGAGCATTTTCAAGAGCTTTGTTAAGCTTCTCTTCCAAGACACTCTTCGATGAGTATTCCGGCAAAAGTAGTCGACCAAAACAGGTCAAGCTGGTCGGAAGGCGCTGTAGAATGTCAGTCTGATAATGCAACCGAAAAGGGAGCCGAATAACTTACAGCATCACCCACACCGTTCTTCTGAATGACAAACATGATGCTCGCGATACCGTTGACAGGAACACGATCACTGGCCGTGACAAACTCCAGGAGCTGCGCCTTCTGCTCTGCAGAAAAGGACTTCACCACGCTCCAGAAATCTCGGATGACTCGGTGGTTGGGATCGAAGCCGCCTTCGTATCGGGCATGGCGTTCCAGTTCTCCCAGGTCGATCTCCTGAATTCCTTCCACGACCGTCTTGAAAGCCTCTGGCGTAAAGATTGTCAGAGCCGCTCGGTCTAGACAGGTGTAGAATCCCCGCGCAAACGCCTCAAACTGGGGTCTGATCGATTTATCAGTAAGCCAGAATATGTAATCCTTGACGAACTGAGCACGGTTCTGATTCGTGACTAGGGAAGCCTCCTCAACTGGAGGCGTCGGGACGCAATGGTCAAGTTGCTCTGATGTGCTCCGATGCGACGACCCGCATGCGAGAAAGTCAGCCTGGTCAGCAGCCATCGAGCAGGGAGGACTCAGATCTGCGGGATCAGCATGAGACAGCTCTGACCACTTTGTTGCAAGGTCCAACGACTTGCCGCGGCCCCGTGCCTGCAAGGGCCATACAGCGTCTCTGTCAACCTTCTCCATGTCGACCGTTTCGACGGCGCCAAAGGCTTCAAAAGTGAATTCATATGTTCGCATGAAGACATCCCCCACATCGCCCTCCTGCCACGACAATAATAACTCGAGTCCTTTCGCAAGCTCCGGCCAGCCATCCCGGATATGCTCCAAGTGTTTTACTTTGAGTCCAAGCAGCTTGCGGTAGAAGGCGATCGGAAAGTTGACCGGCAATGTCAACCCGTTATAGATTGCAAGCGACATCAGCAAGCCCAGGAGCTCAAATTTGTAGAGAGGTTCCAACGAGCAAGGCTGGAACCACGAAATACGGGTTCGCGCGTCCATAGTGAACATACCATACGATGGATCCAGAGCTTCTGCCATGAGGACACGGAAAAATTCTTGCTGGACACCACCGTGATCGAGGCCCTCCTCACCTTCGTCCATTCCCATCTGCACTTTCAGTGGACGCATCAGCTCTCTTTTCTCCCGCCGCCAGAGCTGGTTAAGAGCATCGGTGAGCACGTTATCACGGCGGACCATGAGAACCAGATACGTAGACATCGATGTCTTCATTTGTGTCAACAGCATAACATCATCTTGTATGGGAATCGGTCCGAATGCCGTCTGGTTCACGTGTCTCGAGGTCGTCATGGCAGCTTCGTAGTACTTGGACATCGCAGCGTAGTTCAAGGCGCGGAAATAAATGACAAGTGCAGAAGGGGGGAAAAGGAACGAATAGGAAAGCAAATGCAACGTTTTGTTATTGGTCAACCTTCCGATCCATTCCACGGGCATATCCAGGGGCTCCAACCGCTCGCAGAGGAACGGGGTGTGGAAATCTTCCGGGACCAACCCCAGGCGGTTGCGCTGCTTGTACATTCGTGACAGAATCTCCACCACGCCTCCAGCGGAGCTGCTCCGTGAGATCTCGGGATTACCGTCCCATTCTCTCAGGAAAAGCGTCCGAAGCCATTCAGCGATAATAGCGGCCGCAGATGGTGGGAGTTCAGCGTCATCTGACTCGTCTGTTTCAGCTCTTACAAGGCTGTAATGATCGCCCAGGTTGTTCATCAGAAGATCCAGGGCACTGTCTTTTCGCTTTTTGGATGAATCTTGGAGGCAAGGATGACGCGCTTTCGAAATCTCATAAAATGCCAAGCGCGCGGTAAGAGCACGCACGAGGCGGTTAATTAACCGCAAGGCCAGTTCGTGCTCAAGCTTGTCGGTCAGCTCGACAATGGACCGTGCCTTTGCTGGAGAGAGTTTTTCCATGTCTGCACTCGAAGCCACAGTGCCAAGGGCGCGCATTTGAAGGAGCCCACGCCATGTGTGCGCATCAACTTGGGGAAGACTGCTGGTGAGGGCGAAGAAGGCCACGGTTGCAACATCTGCCGCGTTAGCGTCAGTCAAATGTTCGTGGCCTTCGAAATCAGATGTTCGCCGGGCGATGATTGGAATCGATGACGGCCCTGTCGAAGTGGAATTGGTTGACGAACGGCGTGATCGACGGCCAGGCATTGCGAGCTCTTTTGGTGGCATAAACAGCGTCTCCACGGCGCGCCACAGGCTATGGAGAGCAATATCCCAGGGACAAAAAGTGAAGAGCTTGCTCAGTGATGGCTGTAGCTGCTGCAGATCCAGCTTCGGATTCGAGTAGTCCTGCTCCGGGCCAGCCGTCTCTTCTCGAAATGAACGAAGGATTTGCCTGGTGGAACCCAGTGCGTAGAATACACTCTGAGCGAGGAATATATACACTCGACGCTGGCGGGATGTTGCAAACTGCCATTCCGGATTCTCAAAGTTCCCTGTAGATTCCATGTGACGCAGCTCGTCCCTCCATCTCTGAGCCTCTTCATCAGTTTGGACCAACATTCGCTCTAGGGCGTCGATGATTGCGCCATTTAAGTGACTTAGTGTTTGAACAGCCAGCGGTCGTTCCATCTTTTGATAAGGTCTTTTGAATTCTGACTGGTCATCGTTCGAAGATTGTGTTTCCGATGCCAAGTGGTCGTCTCTAGCTGCCAGCGGCTCTTCGGCATCCTGATTTTGGATGTCATTTAAGAATTTCGCACTATCCCACGACACACGCCTCTCCTTCTTCCGCTGTGTCTGTGTAAAAGAGCCGTCAAGATGTTCATTTCTCCCACGGTGTTTTTGCGGCCGATGCTTCAATGCTGGCGGCGACGGTATGTTGACCGATCCGTCAGTCTCAAGATGCGCATTATAAGAGAGTTTTCGGCTAGGCCTTAATTCTGGCCGCGCCTTTGTCTCTTTGGCTGTGCGCGGAGTTTGTTGATGCTGGTCTGTTTCAATCAAGGATATCCGTCTCACTTGGTGCTCGGCTTTCGAATCAACTCGGGGAACTCGTCTACCCGCATCCCGCGACGAAGGAGTATGGGGAGCAACCCCCGGCGACTTATTTTGCAAGTTTGCACGCCGCCTTGCGTTTGTGGATTCCGTAGTAGTATTCGAATGTTCACAACTCTCGCTTTTGGATGACCGAGCGTGCTTACTCAAACGATCCGCATCTGAATCCAGCACGTCTGGTGACCGCCGCAAAGGGAGCCATTCAACCATCCGTAGCGAGAGAGTATCGAAGAGGTTCTGCGTGAAGGATTTGGGGTCTTTCATCCGTTGCGACGCGGATTCGTCGTCAACTGGCGCGGGCTCATTCTGTTGTCGCGATTCCATATACGATCCGGACCCTACTCTGGTGTTGTCAGAGGGCGTCGCAGATGCTGCATCTTGATCGAACAAGGCTCTATTTGCCGGTAGATTGCCAGCTGTCCTGCGACTCGATGCCGATGACGGACTTTGTGTTTCCGTACGGTCGGTCAATGCTCCGCGGCTTGACCGTCTCGACGGACGCAGACGATCGTTAGACGACAGCTCCGACGGGACGCGCTGGGTGTTACGGCAGAGACCACTCTCCGGATTGTCCAAGCTAGCCAAGTAGCAAGCCAGGGTCCGGGCACTTAGCTCAGTGTAACGGCGATACGGCCCTTCAGATACCCTTCGCCTGTAACTCGCGCAGGTCGGAGTGCGGCAGGCGGGATCTTGACATCCATGGAGAAGCTGGTTTTTGTATCTTTGAGTCAAATATCAATTAGCCATGACCCACTCCTCACCGGGTTTACGTGTTTCGTGTGACACTCACTTTCGGACTAGAAGGTTGAACTGGCGCCGTCGCTCCTCTCTATACCACAATAGAACTTGCGCCGGATCGGACACATCGACGGTGTTCTGAACGATGATATCTGGAGCGTTTGAAGGAAGCTTTGACCGATGGAACTGAGACCGGTCGACGCCAGCATCGTACGAACTCACTGAAGCTCCGCGGAGCCTAGTCATCTTCGCGACTGAGGAGCATACCTGAGCGGTGGCAGTCAGGATAAGCCGTTCCTATTGCACCTAGAAGAAGTGGAAGAATATGGTTAAAGCAAGATGGTGGCGGTTGGAATCGTGAACCGCGTATGCTGACGGCCAACTGTGCCTCCCAAGCTGATATCATCGCGGAGAGGCATCCTAGCCTCAGGCGCCAAACCCCAGGAGCGGAGATGACTAAAGCGCCTGGAACATTGATGACCCGGACATATCGAGCCTAACCCAAATCGGCTATCCTTGTGTGCAATTTACCTAATTCGGTTAGCTTGTACATCACGTGCCTTGAGCGTCATTGCCACTGCCCAAAATTACAGCCTTAAAGCGGCGAGAGGAGGATTTTGTTCGGTTCGGATGGGACTTTATCGGAGTTGATGATTGATTATCAATAATTTCTTCGATCAGCATCCACCAAGTGAGATCAGGAAAGCATCCTGATCGCCTGGCACCCTTTGGTTGCCTCTCTTTTCCCGTCGCTTGCCTCCCTATATCTTCTTCAGAACCTGAGTTACCCTTCACTTCGTCGTGCTTGAGTTTTCGCATCGACTTGTACCCCGCTCGAATTTCTTCCCACAACGAGTAGTGGCAATCAACCACCGCACACTTCTTCTTTGATACCCTTATTCTTTGATCAATTACTTCAGTAGCTTCCAAGATGTCTTCTCTTCCTTATACTTGCAACACCTGCTTGGTTGCATTTCGGAGCAGCGATGCTCAAAGGGATCACATGCGCAAGGATTGGCAGTAAGCTTCCCAGAAGCCTATGGACCTCTGTCAAGCCACTAATAGCAATAGTTTATATAACATGAAGCGCCGTGTTGCCTCTCTGCCTCCAGTATCCCAGGAAACATTCAATGAAAAAGTCCTTGCCGCCAAAGCCACTTCGACCGCCGCTGCCGCCAAGGCGTCATTCGAAAAGACCTGCCTCGCTTGCCAGAAGACATTCTACAGTGAGAACTCGTACCAGAACCATGTGAAGAGCTCCAAGCACAAGGCCCGCGAGGCGCGAATGCAGAAAGAGCTTGCAGACGATTCGTCATCCGTGATGAGCTCCACCTTCTCTCTGGGCGAACCGATCAACAAGTCTCAGGAAGGCGACTCGGATGTCACCAAGGTTACCGAGAATCTCAAGACATCGACGATCGAGGAAGAGGACGAAGACGAGGAGGAGCCCGAGGACGATTCTGAATACTCGCCTTCCCGCTGTCTGTTTTGTAGTCACAAGGCTTCGGACCTTCAAGAGAACACGGAGCACATGCGCAAGAGCCACGGCATGTTCATTCCAGAAAAAGAGTACCTCGTCAACCTTGAGGGTCTGATCCACTACCTCTACCGGAAAATCAACGAGAACAGCGAATGCCTCTACTGCCATGCCATCCGAAACAGCCCTGCCGGCATTCGTACTCACATGCGGGACAAGGGCCATTGCATGATCGCTTTCGAGACCGAGGAGGAACAGATCGAGATTGGCCAATACTACGACTTCCGAAGCACATACTCCGATGACGAGGCGGGGTCAGAAACTAGCGAGACACCAGAGGACGGCGGAGTCAAGGTGTCCGGCTCGGACGGCGACGACGACGGATGGGAGACGGAAACCTCCGCCTCCTCCCTGGACGAGGACGAAGAAGACGACGACTTCGATTCTCGCAGAAAGGCACCCGTCGTGTACCAGACCGAATACGAACTGCATCTTCCCTCCGGCAAGAGTGTCGGCCACCGCTCTCTCGCCAAATACTACCGCCAGAACCTGCACAACTACCCATCGATCGAGGAGCGCGTCGCCCGCCAACTCGCCATCGAGAACGGCGAAGTCGAAGAAGAGCGACCCCGCGGCCGCAACCCCACCCGCGCCCTTGTCACCCGTGCCAATGGCGGCCTGGGCATGATTGGCGTCACGGAGGATCAGAAACGGGCCGCGGCCATGTCGGAACGCAAGGACCGGACGCGCGCCATTCGGCAAGAAGTCAGGTACAGAGACCGGGTCAACCGGGCTGCGAACAACCAGAAACACTTCCGGGTATGTACATCTCTTTTTAACCAGCTCGACAGAAAGCTAACGTTGACCACTAGGATCCTCTCCTGCAATGATCGCGTTATTATCGTTCAATGGCCGTTTGCTTTTGTCAAGTCGATTACTGGAGTTATTCGGGTGCATGCATACACATGGATGAGATGAGATGAGACGATCAAATATCAAAAGTCGGTTGCATTCGTGTCCGGATTCGTAGTGCCATACAAGCGGTCTACCTTCTCTACACAGTCATTTCTGATGATGGAGGAAAATAGACAAGTCGATTTAGACTAGATGGGCTATAGGCTATTTATGCATGGGATAAGCTTCCCGAATGAAGGATTCAAACGAACTCCGTTATCGTTCGCTCTTCCGTAGTTCACATGCAGTATGGTCATACACAGGCGCTTACATCAAGGACTCGCTTGCACGATCGTCGCTCTGGCCGGCAGAGTGATGGAGAGGTAGAGAAAGGGGAGGAGACGCATTCCAGCCACGAAGAAGCTCATTAAGATAACAGCGGTGCTTCTTCGTCAGGCCGGCCGTCTGTGCTCTTGGCGTGGGACTTGTGCTTGCGGCGTCGTTTCTTTTTTTTGTGCCCGTTCGGTTGTGGAGCGGAGGCGGATTCCTCGTCGTCCAGATCGATGAGCTGGCCGTCTTGACGAACGGGGAACTTGGCCTGCTTTATGGACGATCGCTCGTCATCGGAGGAGGTGTTGCTGCTGGTGGTGTGGAGGACGACTTTGCGGATTCCGTTGACGTCGACGATCTGTTCGGTGATGCTGCCGCTGCGGGCGGGTCCTTTGTGCAGGTAACCACTGCCTAGCCGGACCCGTTCCTCGGGCCGATTCCGCAGGTCGGATGATGTAGTGCTGGCGACGCTCGTCCTCGACGGCGGTTTATCATCCTGCTCTTCGCGGACCGCTTCTGGAATGGATATGGTACCGTTATCCGGGGCTCGATTGTTCATGGTTCCGTAGCTTAGCTTGACAGCTTGGACACCGTCTCGGGCGTCGATGCCAGATTGGAGGAGACCAGCTCCTATGCCTCCGGTCAAGCCGGCAGATGTATTGTTCATGATCTGTGAGCCTGAGGTACTGTGGCCGGAATCCATGTCAGTGTGTCCCGATCGGCTGGGAGAGCCGCTCGCTCGCTTGATCTTCACGTTCTGGTACCGAGTCTGACGAGGGCGGCTGGCCAGGTTGGAAGGTCCAAGATGCTTCAGGTGTTCGCGTATCTCGTCGGTGGTCCCTCTGTGAGTGAGAAAACCATCAGTCGAGTCGGAATTCTTGTCCGAGGTCTGAAGGCGCATATGAAACCGAGGCGGAGGGGCTTCCACGGAGCTGCGACGCCGATCAACAGAGGGCATACGGGACTGGCCGTCGGTTTCCTGCGGAGACCCTGCAGGCTCGAGAGAGATCATGGGCGGTTCCTCGACAATGCGACCTTTCGGAACGCGAGACTTGGGAGCCGGAGCCATGCGCCTAATTGCTTTGTGTACATCGATGAAGACATCCGACTCGTCGATGATTTCCCTGCTCATTTGTCAGTGTCATTTGGCGGAAGGGACAGAACAAACACATACTCGCCAATCAGTTCCTCAATCACGTCCTCCAAGGTGACAACCCCTAATGCACCGCGATCCTCGCCGGGGTATTCCGAGACGAGAACCATGTGAGACTTGCCCTCCTGGAAGAAGTTGACAATGTCCAGACAGCTGGTCTCGGGACGAGTTTCGGGAAGCGTTGCCAAAGCGAAATCTCGCACGCGCTTGCAATCCTCGGGATCATAGGTGATTAGCATCTTGACCAAGAGCATCCCCACAAAGTTCATATGGTTATCGGGGGCATGGATGGGAATGCGGGAGTATCCCTGGGACAGGATGAGATCCATAGTCGCTTCGTCCAAGACGGTATCTGCCGACATGGTGAAGACATCTTCCATGGGCGTCATGATGCTTCCGACCGACTTCTCTTTAAGGTCGAGCACAGCGCTGATGATGGTGACTTCATCTGAGTTGAGCTGTTCTCCCGCCTCACCCAGAGTCTTGTGCAATGTCACCAAAGTCTTCAGACCAGCCTTCTTGTAGATTGTTCCGTGATCTTCACCCAGTAGTCTGTCCAGCAGCTTGGCCACAGGCCAGGCGACAGGAGACATGATGTACATGAGCACTAGGACAAATGGAGCCATCCAGGCACCGATCGGGAGCCCATATCGGACGCATATCGACTGAGGAACGATTTCACCAAAGATCACTGGGATATCATCAACACGACGGCAATTGGAGGAGTACCAATCAAAAGGCGGGAGAAATATATACCGATGAGAATAGTACTGCCCAAAACAGCAGGCCAACCTCCTCCGAGCGAGCGATCGAGGACGATGGGAAGAGTCTCGTTGGTGATGACGTTACTGAGCAGCAAAGTCACCAGAACCCAATGTTTTCCTTTCTTGAGGAGTCGAAGCACACTGGCGGCATTCCTTCGTTCGGATTTATCACCTGAGGATTTGATGACTTGCAGATAGACCTCATCCTACAGATTGACGTGGAGGGTTACGTTAGCCCAGGCGACCGACTCTTCAGGTCCGACAGCGAGAGAGAGTGAGAAAACATACTTGGCCCATCAAAGCAATGGTCAATCCAGCAAAGGCACCACCGCTCAGAACGAGCGCAGCGGCCACACCGAGGTAAAGCCATAATTCCGGATCACTGGGTGGCTTGGGGTCGAACTCATGGCCGTTATTGCGAGCGACGAGTGTAGGAGCGGCGGAGATGAGGGGTATTTGGGCGGAAGCCAGAAGCAACAATTTCGTTAAACCGAGAACAACGGGCCTGGAGGCCACGTAGCGGTTGGCCAAAGGTGTAGCCATCGGCAGTGGTGAGGGAGTAAAGAAAAAAGAGTAAGTAGTAGCGCGGGCTACTGCAGAGACATATTATTTATGCGAGAGAAGCTGGACTAGACTGAGTAGACCTGACGGAGGCCCCAAACCTAAAGAGTTTCCGGGCCAAGCGGTACGGTGGATGTCCAGATGACGTGCGGCCCTTTGCGGCTGGTGGAGCTTGGGGATCAATTAGTAGGGATCAATTATCCGTATCAGAATCAGATAACTGAACACGCTCTACTTATCTACCTAGCTAGCTTTTTCAGATATCGAACGAGGCAGAATTGATGAAGAATTCCTCGTCGAGGGAATTGATCAGCCAAACGAACAGCAGCAAGGAGTTTCCATCCTTCTCTTGGTCTGGAGGCTTTTCTTTCTTTTATTTTTTTTTTCTCGCGACTAGGTCACGTTGGGTTTAGTCCCTGAAGCCTGAATCCCTCTTATTCCATATCGGGACTAGATTTTAGACATTGTTAGCCAATCGATTGCCTGGCCCAATGCATCACACGGTACTAGCCAGGAATGGTTAGCGCAGGACCAAAGCATCCATTTTCGATGCTTCATTCAAGCATGAAGCAACAACAGCAGTTCGTCTATGTAGCTCTTTTACTGTCTAATGTACTAGATTCTGCGCTTAGTATCTGAATAGCTTGAGCAATTGTCGTTCCTAATCTCATTGAGCAATGTTACAGTCTGGATTGCCATAGTTGATCTCTCGCGAAGAAGATGCAAGTAGTGGAAATAAGCATAAGTAAAGTAACGGAACAGAACAGAACACGTAGCACTGAGTAGGGGAAAACCCAAGATACATCAGAGTAGATGAGATTCAAGGACAAAAGCCAAGTGATCTGTTGTTGGAAGAAGCATGGCAAGGAAGGCAAATGCGAATGCTGATCATGGACCTGTATATAAGTTGCCTGATGAGAGGTCTTTTCAGTTTTCCAACCCATTCGAATTGACAGATGGATATGGAGCGACTGGATCCTACTGCAAGTAGTTGTTGGCCTCCTCATTGACAGTGATCTTGTTCCATGGACAACTGTCCCATGCGTTAGAGTGTCTATCCTCATGCATGTATCTGGAAAAGTCAGTGTGGGCTGAGTCTCAACAATAGTTACGAGTAGCATAAGACTTGATATTGGTACTTCCGGCCTTGACGATCCAATTCCCTCACATAGAGACTCGCTCGCATCTCTGAATTAGCTTCTCTGGCCGGTAATCTCCGTAATCGAAGTGAATGATCTCGATATGGTGATATTGCCCTGAGCCACCGTAGTGACATAGTATGGAATGTTCACCACTGAGGGCAGATGCGTCCAGCATCTCAAGACGATGCCAGTACCTTCTCTGGACTCCAATATTCACTTCTCTAGCCTGTATCTCGTCCAGACTGGCGCATATTCCGGGTCCTGCCACCCAACAGATGCGAGATATTCACTCTGTGCCCGTTTCCGGCCCGGATCTGCTGCTGGCTTCCCAGCTTCAACTCCCCAACACCTCGCTTGACATGAGAACATTCACTCGACCTCGCTTACCTGTTGCTGGAGCAGGTTTGATTCTTGCCACTCGTTTCGTTGTGTTTCCCCTGCCTCCTGCTCACTATTTCTTTCTCTTCTTCTGCTCTCTCCCTCCTTCTTCTCTCCTTCTCTTCTCCGCGAAAGCATCTCCTATTACCATCGTTGAAAGCTCCAAACTGCTATCAAGTCAATACCAATTCTGCAATCAAGATATCTCCATTTCAAAGCATCTCATCAGAGTGTCCAAATCATCTCCTCAGAGTGTCTCTCCAAGAATCTCAATCATCTCTTTTTCGTTGACCTCAAATCGACCACATAAGAAGCCACCGAGTGCTTCTCTTTTCTCGACAACATCGCCAAACACAAGAACCTAGTGTTGTCGAATTCTTTTTCCCTCCACCACCTCCCAAACACCATGACTTCTCACGTTGAAATGTACTTCCTGTACGGAGAAGCCTACGACGAAACCGCCCCAGTCACACGGGCAGAGGCCTGGCTCAGTCAGTTCGCTTACGCGGACTTGACGACCGGCGCCGCGCTTTCCTTTGCGCTCGTCACTCTCCTGGGGGTCATGGCTTTGTTTTGGGAGGATCTCGCTCCCTGGATCTCGGCCGTCGCGAAGAGACTCGTCTCACCGATCCTTGCCATGGTTGCCGCAGCCGGTTCGCTCGTTATGCAGCTGGTTAGCGTTCGCTCTCGTCAGGAGCTCGGCACCATCATACAGGATCGGGTCAAGCAGCCGATTGTCGCCTGTCGCCTCGTCCGACTCGTCTCCGCCGTTGTCAGCTGGTGGTTTCCCTCCAATCAACCCCTGACAACAGTCTGCCGGCTAGCTGGTTCATTTGTCTGCGGTATGACCGCGTACGTGTGGCTCTTCTTCCCTCTTTCACAGTTCCTGTCTGGCTTTGCCGACGGTCTGTTGACTGAGACGAAGGAGTTGTCCCTGTACTGCATGGGCATCCACGGACAGTGGACCGTTGATAGTCGGCTTACCTGGCGTCAGTGGGGGAGGGTCTCCTTCTGCAACGGTGAGGAGACCGGACTCGAGTTGCGCGCGATAATCGAGGACGATTGGCAACTGCCACGTCTCTTCGACCTCGACGGCGAGATCCACCACCTCCGAGTCCTTGCTTTCGTGGTTGCCAGTGTCTCGCTCGCCATCACGGCGGCGTGGTCGTTCCGCGCTCTCTCCGAGACCGCCTTGTTCCAGCGTGTCGTCGTCGTTTTCCAGCAGCCCCCGTCGCCGGGCCAGAGAGCGGACCACGTCGCCGGCAGCGAGACACAGCTTCCTGGGTCGTCAATCGACAAGCGGCAGGATGACTTGATAATGGACCTGATCAGCAGGTACGAAGGCATCCTTTCCGAGAAGGAACGTCTCCTGTCCGCCACGACCCAGAAGCTTAGGGCGACCGAGCAACGGATGGAGGATGGCTGGGCTCAAGTCAAGCGGCTGACTGCCCTCCAAGTCAAACGCGCCGAGGAATCTCGCGCCCGTGAGTCGACCGACGTTGCCCAGTTGCGACGCAAGCTCGCGGAAACGGAGGCGCGGCTCAGCCTGGCCCAGGGTAGAGCGAGAGCGGTGGAGGATGATGCCACTGCGAGAGTGCGGTCCCTCTGCAACCAAATGGCCGAGCTGGAACATCAGCTGCAGGCCCAGAGGGAACAGGCGGGGGACATTTCCCTGGGCGAAGTCAATTCGCTCAGAGCCGAACTCCAGGTTCGGAATGACCAGCTCGTCGACATCGAGCACCGCCTGGCCGCCGCAGAGGCCCGAGAGCGCGACTCTCGTGGCCGGGCAAACGATACCGAAGCCGAACGTCGCCAACTCGCCGATCGCGTCCACGAGCTCGATGCTCAAGTCCAGGAACACACTGCCAAGAACGAGGTGCTCCAGGCCTTGTGCGACACCCTGTCGCAGGAGTGTGGTTCTCTGGCGGCAATCCAGCAGGAGCGCGATGACGCCTTCGGGCTGGCATCCGCCCTGCAGCACGAGCTCGTGTTGACAAGAGCGACGGCGGACAATGCATTTAGGGAAACCCAGGAGTCCCTCGCTCAGACTCGTGCAGCCGAATCAACCCTCCGACAATCCATGCAGGAACTCAGGCACGCCTGCGACTTGACTCTCGCGCAGGAACGTGCGGCCAGTGCTCGGGCTCAGGCTCGGGCTTCCGAACTTGAGGCGGAGGTCGAAGACCTCCAAACCAAGGTCGGACTGGCCATGAGGGACGCACAGAGGGCCCAGGAGAGGGCGGTGTCTGCCGAGGGGACCATCGGGGTCCTCCAGACCCGCCTGACCCGGTATGAGGACGCTAAACGGGGCGCGTTGCAAGAGATCCCCAAGCGCCATATTGGCAACTTGGGGTCCATCTCCACCGCCCTGGCCGAGAGCGAGGTGAAGGTCGCCCAGCAGCAGACCGAAATCAACGACCTCCGGCGCCAAGTCGAGCAGCTCAAGCTGCAGGGTTCGTCTGGCCCGACCGACAAGGCTGTCCAGGAGGACGTTCAGAAGCTGCGGGCTGCCCTTGATAGGGTACGGAGAGAGCGGACGGAGGACCAACTCCGTTGGGACAAGAGAACGCGTGAGCTGGAGGAGGACAACCGAAAGCTGCGCATCTCTCTGTCGAACGCTGAGGCAGCGTCGGCCCGCCGTCCTGGCGGTCGCCGGCCTCCTACTCTCCCCTGATTTCCTACAGGGTGCTTGTTCAGCCCACCTGGACCGGCCTGGGAGTCCCCGTTTCGACGGGGCTTTCATGGCAACGGGCCGGTGGTTGAGCAGAGTCCCTGGATCAGGGCCCTATTACTCCTTCCCTAGATGTCGAAGTTTCGGCTCGGTATACTCGCAGTGGCATAAGGTAAACGGGGGCAGCGCGTGTTGCGGAAAGTGGGTGGGCCGGGGTCCTTGATGGACACGCACACGGCGCTTGCCAGGGATAAGGGGGGCAGTGGAGGAATGAATTGCCTTCGGGCCGGGGACTTGGACTTCAGGGTTGGACTTTGGGCTGGAGGCGGGCGTGTGTTGGTGGGCGGGCTAGGGGTCCTTGATGGACAAACACACGTCCCGCGGGGGGAGTTGTTGGAGGCGGCGTTGAGTCTTGAGCATGGCCATGGTCGGAGGATTGATATCGGGCGTCTGTTTTGCTGGGTTTATGGCGTTCTGGCGTTGTTCTTTTCAAATGGACGGATGGATGAACCGCTCAGTTGCAGCTGAGTGATGATTGAATGAGTATGACTTGACCTCATCGTTGACGCCGTAGACGTTCTCAGTTCCTAATATGATTTGCAGTCGTCGTTGATCAATCTTGGCTGGCGTCTCGGGAGGAAGATCAACATCCAGCCCTATGGCACAGCATTCGTAGTTTCATGATTGTGACTTGTCCTTTTGATTGTATGGTCATACTTCGTCATCCTTATGAGTACGTTCTCCATAACGGATCATACGGATGTTCATCCACAAGCCCTGTAGACCCGTGCAGTTTCATCTTCCCCCACTTGAGTCCACATTCTCCATACTACGCACGGAGTATGGTGGGTTCGATATCCTCACCTAACTAGAAGCATTCATTATCAGATTCATTTCCAGTAAGAGGCATTTATGTGAGCAATCATATTAAACACCGAGTATCTAGTCTTATCTATTCCCGCCGTTAAAAGGTTAAAATGCTCGAATGCCAAGCAGGGGCGTTCCTTATCCAAGGCTTTGTTAATGATGGTACCTTTCTTGTGGAGACTTGGATATTTACTCGGTGCTCGGTGTCAACATCTGACTGACTCCTGATAAACGCAATTGACAGTCGACAGTCGGCCATGGTGATGTCCAGGATCATGTCCAGTTGTTTGTGTTGAGGCAAACAATAGAGCATTCCCTTCAACAAGGATGTATCTACATACTCTGTGTGGAGAGAACTGCTCCAGTGCTCCTCCATGGGTTGGGAAACTCTCTGCGATAACTAGTCTAGCGCCCGAATTGTTTCAGCTTGAAAGGAGTTGATTTCATTAGCTGATTTGTTAGTTTATTGAGAGAGACGAGGGGACAAATAGTAGTGAGAATACTAAGGGAAAATAGCGGTTCCTTCATCCTCATCTTCATTATTCTTCATTCATCCACCCATCCAGCCATTCATTCATTCTTTGTCCATTTCAGCTTCTTCATCTGCTGAAACCCTCATTCCTTATTGCATCATCTTGCTTTTCTGCTTCGTCAGTTGCAATCGTCAGCCTCCATTCCTTAAAGTCCCAACCTCGTGTATCCCCACAATCCGCACATCGACACAGACACGCGCCCTGACCCCTATCTTGGCAAAGGGATCCATCGCGATTACTTCCACTGATACGAAGTAGAATACCTTCAGTCCCTCCTTTGTGTCTCATCTGCGTTGTGCATCGAATTCGAAAATCAGTGGTGAATGGTCATCGTGCGATCGATCCGCTGCGGTTGATCGCTCGCCCCTGAAACAGGACCTTTGACGAGCGCCTGCGACCGTCCAAGGGCCATGCGCCTGGGGATCTTCTAGCCGCCGATCGAATCGATCATCTCCGACACTGTCACTCTTTATCCTGGCTCTCGCTCGAAGATTTAACAAATATTTCGAACATACTGTTCTCATCTCTCGTTTCTCTAATCGCTGCTGTGCGATTGCGACTGTGCGCGGCTGGCCCGAGCAAGTCGATTCAGTGACACCTTGTCAGGTGTAACACTTCACTCGTTGTGAATCCGTCGTCTTCGACCTCATCTTCGTCTCTATCGTCTGCTATCTGTTTCTGCCAGGACAGATACGCACAAAATGCCTTGCTGCGGTGAGCGCGAAAAGGGCCCCGTGGGGAGGGAGGAGAAATGGGACTCGGTGGTAAGTGTGGAGACGATCGCGGTCACAGACAATTGCAAGAGTGTCGCTGATTTCTTTGCTTCCAGAATCTGGACGACTTCAAGTCTGACTCGTGTCTAACGCCCTTTTCTTACTTCCTGGTATATGTCTTTCTTCTGACATCCATCGCCGTGTATGCCGTCGACACCTTCACAGCGGTCAATCTGCTGGCGTTCTCTCGATGGGCCGGATCAATTGAACCGGCTATTCCCTTCACAGTGTCGCGATGGATCTTTGCAGTTTGCATTATCATCTCTTTCGTGCTGTTGTTTCTACGGTGGCTTCATGCGATCCGCGCGATGCGCTCGGGGAGCATTGCCCGAAGTTACTTGGACCCTCTGGCTGCGCGAGTCCAGAGTATCCGCATGGGAAAACGTGGTCGCGGTTGGAGACGCTTTTTGGTCTTTGCGGAGCTCACGAAGAGTAAGAAGGGCGCAGAGTATGTGGCTTTGTTCGCGTACTTTTCTTTCGAGAGTAAGGCCATCCTGCTTGTCTGCTACTTGAAGTATCAACTGACGTGCCATTCTAGGTTGGATGAATACGATATTCGCAGATGGCCCCCGCCAAGTCGTCAATGCCATCACTTTGTACTCCGTCATGAGAATGGACCTTCTTCCCGGTGGTGAACACACGGTGGATGACGACAAACCAGGCATCGTGCAGTTTTTCGAAAACGTCCAGATCCTAGCCGAGGACAACAACCAGAGAGCCGTGGTCTTATGTGGTATGCTCTTCACGCTCGTGATCTGGGTGCTGTCGATCCTCAAACTCGCATCCGCCGTGGTCCTCTACCTCATCTTCCTGTGGCACCATATCCCCGCCCAGGATGGTACTCTAAACGCATATTGCCGTCGCAAAATCAACACCCGGCTCATGCGCGTGGTTCGCCGGAAGGTGGACAAGGCCTTGGCCAATAGCACCTTGAATCGCGCGCCGACTGAACCCAACCTCGGCCTTGATCGGAAACCTACCCTGCCTCTGGTGGTTGACGTGAATGCGGAGGACAAGACACCCACTGTCACGACTCTCTCGCGCTCTACGACTCAGACAACGCTCCCACCGTATACTTCGCGCCCAGGAACCGCGGCACCGGAGCGGAACCCGAGTCTTCCTACCCTCCCCGACGTATCATGGGCCGAGAAACCAACCTTGAGCCGAACGGTAACTCAGTCATCGGCGCATTCGGACTTGACATCGTTCTCCGGCGCTACAGCGGTCTCTGGCTACAGCCCTCTTGATCGCGGAGGTTCAACTGCGCCGCCTGTTCCTCCTGTCCCCAGCAGCGTACCGATGCCCGGAGCACGTTCTTACACGCCCATATCACGGCCGCCGACAACCCGGCCAACGCGTACACCGGCGCCGCAGTCCGCGAGCAACGCGCCAAGCCATATGCCGACGGCGATGAGCCAGGGTGACTATGAGGAAGCGCCACGGCGTTATCCCGACCCCTACAGTACAGATGCACCTTACGATGAAAACTATGGTTCATATCAGTCGTACAAGGCAGCCCCTGATCCTTACTCGCGCTCTTTGACGCGTGGAGTTGGCGTCTCGTCTGGTGAGGACTATCCAACTCGGACGTTAACTCCTCAGAGTCACAGGGGAACACCCCAACCACCACCCAATCCACAACCTAGCTATCCCATGCGATCATACACTCCAGGCAACGCTGGGCCGCCTCGACCACCGCTGGCCGTTGATACAGCTGGAAATTATTCCGAAAGAACATTCTCTCCAGTTTCTCAGAGGGCTACCCCCAGACCGCAGCAGTCGAGCCCACAGCAGGAAGGAGGCTATGCTGCATTTGATCCATCCTCAATGTCCCAGAGCCAGCCATCTGCAGTTTCTCAGAGAGCCACACCCCGACCGCAACAGCAGAGCCCGCAGCAGCAAGGAGGCTACACTGCATTTGATCCGTCCTCGATGTCCCAGAGCCAGCCATCTCCGGTTTCTCAGAGAGCCACGCCCCGACCGCAGCAGCAGAGTTCACAACAGCAAGGAAGCTACGCTGCATTTGATCCGTCCTCAATGTCCCAGAGCCAGCCATCTGCAGTTTCTCAGAGAGCCACACCCCGACCGCAGCAGCAGGGTCCACAACAGCAAGGAGGCTACGCCGCGTTTGATCCGTCCTCAATGTCCCCGAGCCAGCCAAAGGCCGGCGTTCGACCATCGAATTCTCCTGTTTATCAGGCTTATGGTGGACCAGGCAGTGCTACATCGCCCAACCAGCCTAGCAGCCGAGCGCCGCCTGTACGAACCTACACACCGCAAGGCTACAATCCTCAACCGCGACCTTATCAACAAGACTACTCCTGAATGTTTCAGCATTTGGGTAGTCCATGTTGAGCTCGAGACCTGTACAAACGATTTAGTCGTGAAGCAGCTAGGTTTATGATATGTTACGACTCCAGAAGAGCAGGTTTCTTCTGTGATTGATGATGACTGGATCAGCGGACTTTGTACTTCATGACAGGCGGCTTCAAGCCATGTAAATACCCCCTTGGATCTTTTTCGATCTATTTTTCTTGTTTCATTACCTTCTTCGGGAACATATCATGGATTGACACTGCTTTACTCTATGGTCCTGAAGGTGCTTGAGCATAAAATAGATAACCACAGCCTAGACATAATGGCATTGACTATAACAAATTATCAACACACCATATTATTCTAAAACTTGATGCACCTGAGCTAATCGCCGAAATACTTGGAATTGGCATTGGCCGCAGAATCCAAATAGGCAGTTCAACCAATCATGTGATCAGAATAGATATAGGCCAGGAGCAGATAAATGACTCCATTACCTACGCGTTAGAATGCTTATACGCGTATATCATGGTGTTTTGACCTCAACCTCAACATGCGGATAGATCATCTTTCTAAGCGTCAGAAATTAACCCTTCTGTTCATTCTATCAACTACTGCCTACCTCCTAACTGCTGAGCCCGCTGAGAAGCCCCGGGCTCGTCGGTCAATCAAGCGGCACGATGCCAGACGCAAAAGACGAAGACTGACGCGGTATCTTCCTTACTTTGATTCTCTGTACTAGTGATTTGTACTGACTTACAATGGCAGACGACTATCTTCTGGAGTTCTTTCCAGCTATTCATCGACTTCTGAATCTGAATCTTGAGCGCCGGCCATGGAAGGGATGCAAAGTGGATGTCTTGTTGTCTTTGCCCAGTGCAGGCTCTGTTGTTGGGGGGTTACTTTCTGTGGCTGCTGGAGACGCGACTCTAGGGAACATGGGCCTGAAGATGGATTACCAAAGTACTGTACTTTATTGTCCTTGAACATATTTTAATGAAAACGTTGCACATGTCATAAAGCAATGGATACGATGGCGGAGTAGCGACCCATACCGAAAGCAGCAAACTAACCACAAAAGGCAATTCCTGGTCCTTGCTTTACCGCTGTCAACTGTCATCATCAAGAGTCCACGTCGCTGTTTCAGGGTACATTTTATTCCTGAGTATCCGTACCACAGGCAGAATGGGCTTAGATCCCGAATACCACTGAGGCCACACACGACGGTATTCGCCTGCTTTACCTTAACGTCGTGGATGCGCATCGCCATCGCTCCCTGCAATGGTTCCTCACCGGCGCTCATCTTCCTCCGACCTTGACCCTTCACGCCACGACGATCATCCGCTCTCGAGTTCCTCCGTCGATTCATGGGATCTGCAGCGAGATAATGGCACAGGAGTATCTATGCAAATGAAGGGCGGTAGCCATGTAGACGGGGATCCGAATGTCGACCCGCCGCGACCGGAGATGCCTACAAGCGAGACGGGGGATATAACCACGAACGGGAACGAGTCGCGGACCTTGAGGCGGCACGGGACGAATACTATACCCGAGAAGATGAACGGGAGTGGCGAGTCTACGAGCGAGGATACTACAGCGAACGGGGCTGCTGAGAACGAAGTGGATCGCAAGCTGAAAGCCGGGCATTTCCTCCCACAGCAGGGGCTGGGGCTCGTCTTTGAACATACCAATAATGGCTCAGAAGGCAACCGAACATCGTTGATCGATGTGCTTCAAGGGGCTGAGGCCGGCGCCGCGCTGAATGGCTGGTCGGAGAAGATGTCGCCCTCGAAGGGTCAGGATGTGGATCGAGAGCGAGAGAAGGTTCTCAAGCTATCCCCGGCTAAGATCCAGGAGCTCACGTCGTCGCCGCAGTCGATACCGTATCGTCCTGTGGCTTCTGAGACAGAGCAAGGTCGACGGGTGTTGTCGGATAGCATACATACAACAGGTGCAGATTCGGACGCGGGCGAGTCGCGAGTCCATCCAGAGGATCTGGGGCTGGGAACCCCGGTGGCATCGAAACAATCCGTACTCAACGGTCGCACTCGGCCGCCGGCCTCGAGGGCAGTCTCTACTCCCAGCTCATCCCGACGACCGACGGTCCCGGTAACCAACGAACGGCTAGCGCAGACGTGGGCGTCCCGGTCCAAAGACCGCCCGGGGATCAGTCAGGGAAACGGTCGCTTGGAGCAGGAATCCAAGCAACTCAGCCCTTCGCCGCTTATCACCGAGCCTGCCTTGCCCTCTCCCATACCGCCGTCCATCCCGCTTCCTCCGCTGTCGATGCCGACGTACCTGCAATTGGAGCTTGCGTCTGGCCGACCCTCGCCTTTGTATATCCATCGCTCCGTCACGAATGATTTCCCGTATGAGTCGTCGCGCGTCAAACTCGAGCGCTTGTCGAGTTTTCTGCGACTGCCGCCGGCCCTGGAGCAGGTGCTCTGGTTTGGAATTCTGGCGTGCCTGGACGCGTGGCTGTATTCGTTCACGATCCTCCCTCTGCGATTTTGTAAGGCTTTGTATATCCTGCTGGAATCCTGGTTGGTCAACATGGGCATGGAGTGTCGTTTTGTCTCGGACTTTGTTATTAAGGGGATTGGGAGAGTCTGGCGGAGGCAGACGAGATCAGCCCACGTCTCGGAGGCAGAAACTAAATCTCGAGCTACTTCTGCAGAGCGAGAATCGAGAAACAAATCCGGGGAATCGCGGCGGCGGCACCGTGCCGATACACACAAGCAGCATCGCCGGCAAAAGTCCATCCCGTCTGCTCTTCTGCCTGATGACAAAGCCGACATCCTCAAGGGACTGCTCATGATTGCCACATGCTGTGTTCTCATGTACTTTGACGCCAGTCGAATGTACCACTGGATTCGAGGCCAGGCGGCTATTAAACTGTACGTGATCTACAATGTGCTGGAGGTCAGTGACCGGCTGTTGGCCGCCATCGGACAAGATGTGCTCGAGTGTCTGTTCTCGCGCGAGGCTCTAGAGCGTCGCCCGGACGGACGCAGCAAGGTGTTTCGGCCCTTTGGCCTCTTTTTGCTGGCCTTGGCTTATACTGTGATCCACGCCACGGCATTGTTCTACCAGGTGATGACGCTGAATGTGGCTGTCAACTCGTACTCGAACGCGTTGATCACGCTGTTGCTTTCGAACCAGTTTGTCGAGATCAAGTCGACGGTGTTCAAGAAGTTTGAAAAGGAGAACCTGTTTCAGCTCACCTGTGCCGATGTGGTCGAGAGATTCCAGCTCTGGCTGATGCTCACGATTATCGCCTCGCGCAACATTGTAGAGACCGGAGCATTCAACTTTGTTGGCACGTTGAGCTCCAGTCTGAGTAGTCGGTTGACCAGCACCAACAGCACCCCTCTGTCGACTCCTCCCCGGTCCTCATCATCTATTCTCCCACAAGCTTTCACCTTCTTTCCGTCGTCACTTATCTCCTCTTTCAGCCAAGTCAATTCCTTCCTGCCAACATTGGCGCAGGTACTGGGGCCGTTCTTGGTCGTCCTCGGGTCGGAGATGCTCGTGGACTGGCTCAAGCATGCATACATCAGCAAGTTCAACAATACCCGGCCGGCCATCTACGGCCGCTTTCTGGATGTTCTGGCCAAGGACTACTATACCAATGCGTTTGGCGACCAGAACCTTACAAAACGTTTAGGACTCCCCGTGATCCCGCTGTCTTGCCTCTTTTTCCGGGTCTCTGTCCAGACGTATCAGATGTTCCTCGCCGCCCTGCTCCCGCACCAACCTTCGTCGACGGCCGTTGAGTCGACCTCCCTCGCCTCGATCCACAGCCACTACGTCCCGTCGCCCATCCCGTCCGCGCCCCCGCTGACTTTGCGTACTATCCTCCCTGCCTCTGCCGCGCACGCCAGCGCGTTCTTCCGAAGGGTGTTGGCCAACGCGATGCCTTCGCCAGCACAATCGGTGTACATTTTTACCATTGTGCTGATTCTCACGGCGTTTATCCTCTTGTTGATTCTGAAGTTGCTTCTGGGCATGCTTCTGCTAGCGTACGCCCGCTCGCGGTACAAGGCGATGAAGGCCCGGGAGGATGCGGCGCACAAGACGGAAAACGGAAGCGCCAGCACTGCGTCTAGACGCGAGTTTGTGATCGAGGGGAGCCGTCGCGTGGGCGGGTGGGGATCGGTCGAGGTGAACGACGACAAGCGGCGGTGGATCTACGCGGATGACCCGGAGGGACTGCGCCGGTTGAAGGCGCGGGAGGAGAGGGACAAGGAGAAGGCAGCGAAAGAGGGCGAGGCGTCGATGGACCATGTGCAACGGTACGAGATGGTGGCCAAGCGAATATGGTAGCTATAGAGTGAAAATATTATTTCATTATCGTAATCATCACGGTCATTATCAATATGAGCAGAAATATTACATGACTGGGCAACGACACCACGACCTGACGGGCAATGGCTTCCTCGCCACCAAAACATACAGATTCACCAACGGCAACGCCGACGTACAATGCCTCCCAAACTCCTCAACCAGCCGCTCCGCGCGCTCAATCGCCTTCTTCTCATCCTCCACCTCCCCAGACTTGACCATCGCATGCGGCATCAGCGCCCGAAGCACCTGCATCAGCCACGTGCGCGCCGGCTCCCGCAGATGAGGCTTGTCGGCCGTGCTATTGGCGTACAGCCTCGCGTCCACGAACCCCGTCTCCGCAGCAAGCTGGTGGAGGTACTGCGGCGCGTTCCCACAGAGACCCAGCTTCTCGACGGCGTCGACGATAATCTGCCGCATTTCCGTGTCGATGGGGGTGGGGTCGTCGGTGCAGAAGGCGGTTGTGTCGCAGTCGTCCCATTGGAGGTATCCGCCGGGTTCTGCTGCGTCAGCACAGCACTTCCTCTATCGCCTTAACTACAGGTACGAGGTAACGTACTTAGAAGATCATACAGATTCCGCACCGCAGCCGGATAATCCACCTCCTTCATGGCGCCGACGAGCAGGCGCACGTGCACGAGGTCGTAGCGGCCCAGATGCTCTTTCGGGAATGGTTGCAGGATATCCTGCACGGACAGCTTGATCTCATGGCGCGGGGCTTTGAGCGAGCTGAAGGGGAATTGGGCAGGCGAGATGTCGAAGCCGTGGAGGGAGAGGTTGTGCCGGGGGTGGTGGTTGTGGAGGGTGTTTGCGGCGTCCATGAGCCAGATCCTTGTCAGTGTCAGTTTAGTGTCTTTTTTCATGGCGATTGGGATGGGATGCCAGCGTAGGCTTACCCCGTGCCTGTGGCTGCGTCGGCTATGGAGCGGAGATTGGTCGTTGGGATGGAGGGGTGGATGGGTGTGCTGCCGATGACATCGACGAGGAAGGCATGTTGGGCGTTGAGGCTATACCGTCAGTAGTTTTTCAGTTATAGAGGATGCAATGCATACCGTTTTGATTCTTCGGGATCACGACCTAGGAGGTAAGCTGCGTCAGAGGGGGTGGCCATGTTGCTTGAACATGTCACGCGAGATAGCAATCGAGATAGTGATAGATAGATGATATCAAAGAATAAGAGTCATCTGTACTATAAGTAGTATCATATACTAGAGGAAAGTAAAGTAGTGAATCATGCTATACCCTAAAGAATAGAGATATCCATAGCAGAGGCCGAACATAGCGATATTCACTAGAATCTGTGCATAAGAGAATAATAACATACTCAGTCAGAAGCTGGAAGCTATCACCTCGGCCAGACCACGCCACTAACAAATAGTGGGCCCATTCCTTCACAAGTTCTCAACTTCACATAGACAGTGGAGTGGATTCGGATGCACGCAGCTGGAGAGGGAAACTGCCCCGGCCCACGAGTCTGGGCGAGTTGGTGGCGAGACAGATCAGCTCAGGGATTTCCATTTATCACCATTGTCTAGTTCCTAGCTAGCTATCTAGTCTAGTCTGTTCATGGAATATGGAGGAAAAGTGCAGTGTGGCAGTGGCATGCAAGGATTCAATTGCATTGTTTTCTGCCTAAGCGCTAGGCTAACTATTTCTGGAGACTAGTTCCTCCATTGCCTTGGAATAATAATGTCATTGTCATTGTCATTGTCATTTCATTGTCATTGCCCAACCCCTGACGACTGACGAGTGACGACCGTTGGCAATGCAGACGCAATGCAACCGTTCCAGAAGCCAGGCCGCTGGGTGGATGATGATAATAGGATCCACTATTGCATTGCAATTGCACTTGAGAAGTTGAATTTGGAATTGGACTAGGTCCGGTAGGAGTAATTGGCTGATCCGAATCATGAATCAGGATTCAGGGGCTAGCTGCTAGAAATCCTCTATCAATTATAATTTATAACCCCCATTAACTGTCTTTCTACTTGATGAATGTACTTTGTGACACTGACCATGATACTTTACAGTACTCTGTATCTGTAGTAGTATTCGCATCAAGTATCCGCACTTCGTCTTCAACTTCGTACTATCCAAAGCTAAATAATAGTCCAACACGCGGACACGCATCATTGGCCGTACAAGTAAAGCAGGGCCTTGGGGAAAGCAGGATCCGGATCCACTCACAATCATGGATTTGGTGACTATCATGCAAGAGTGCGTATGTGGAGTTCCCCTCTGCTATTCACTGTTCTCTGCAGACTGCCTCGGGGTCTGCACTCTGCATTCTGCAACATGCATTGATGATTATTGAACTGAAGTGAACGTGCAAGTGGAGCGGGCCAACGGCGACGGCAAAACGGCAGCAGGGCCGTCACCCCCGGCTCTGGCTCTGACTTTGACTCTGACTTGCGAGGAGAAGTCCGTGCATGTTAGCGGCTAGGCTACCTGCTTTCTAGCTGCATTTGCTTTGCGTTTACTCTGCACGGACGAGGAGGGGAGCTTCGTACTTTGTACTGTGAGGATGAGAAGAGAGGGTTGCCTTGTTGCCTTGTTTAGAAAACTAGACGAGGTTTCATTTCTACATCTGCGTTCTACATTACTGCTGCAAGCTTGTCGATGCGAAAGGTGTTCTATTAATGACAGAGCTAGCTGGGACGGCGATGACAGGCTAACTGGGACACTGCTGGCGGACCGCCAACCGCGAAAACACATACTGGAAGATCTCCCGACTCTTGTACAGATTCTCCACCCGCAGCCGCTCGTTGTACAGATGCGCGTTGTCGCTCGCCTGCCCACAGGGTAGATTGGCCGCCGGCGCTGAGAATTCCTTTTCCAAGAACCTGATCGTGGGGATTGAGCCGCCCTCGCGGATGAAGATCGGCTGGACGGACGACGGTGACGGATGGCGGGTAGCGACCGGTTCCCTGGCAGTATTTGACGAGGAGTCCCCGCTGGCGTGGATGCTCTTGCTCGTCAGCGTGGACGAGGTGGGCACCGTCCTGCTGAGGGCGGAGCGCTGGCGGGTCTTGCTCTTGCCTGCCGACGAGGTCGTCGTCGACGTGATGATGCGGTCGATGTGCGAGGCCAGGCTGTCCGAGGAGTCGGTGCGCGCGAGGCCCGCGTGTGGCGTGTCTTTGCTTCTGGCAACACGCTGCAGCGGCGGGTACTGGTGTTTCTGGCTGGTCTGGTCCCGGCTCCAGGCCGCCGTGATGGCTTCCGAGAGGGTTTCGAAGATCTCGTTGTCGGGGTCGCCGAGCCAGGGATCCGACTTGCCCGTGATCTCGACCGTGAGGTCGTTCTGCGACTCCAGCTTGTCGAACTGCTCCTGCGCGTACATGGTGAGGTTGGCGGCCACCGCGTCTGCCTCTTGATTCGGGACGACTCGGATCGAGAGGCTGGCTTTGGCTTTGCGCGAGATGGTGGTCGTCGACGCCTTGCTGCTTCCGGGCACCTCGACCGAATGGATGGTGAGCGATGGCTCCCGCCACCGGTGCATCAACGAGTTGATGAGCGCGTCGCGGTCGGTGATTTCAGGATGCTGCGGTAGCAGGATCCTCGCCACGTCTGCGAATCGCTGCTTTTCAGCCTCCGTCAAGGGAAGGACCAGGTCGTGGAACCCTGGGATATTTACCCGTCCTTTCGGCCCCACCAAGCTGGCCAGCAGCATCGATAGATCCTTCAACGGCTCATCCAGCAACGCGCTGCCGTCAATACCGCTGTGCAGATCCGGGTGGTCACTGGTGACGATCAGATTTGCATGCACCACCCCTCGCAGGCCATACGTCAAACAGGGATTGTAATCGTCTAGCCAGTAACTGTTGGCCAGCAGTATCCAATCAACCGGTCCAATTTCCGGCTTGTGTTGTCGGACGGTCTCGTGAAATCCCTGGGAGCCGGACTCCTCTTCGCCCTCGATAAGGAAAACAACGTCACAAGGAAGCGCCTTTTGCCGTGCAAGATCCGCAGCCGCATACAATGCCGCCAGAATAGGCCCTTTGTTGTCCGAAACTCCTCGGCCGTACAAAAAACCATCGATGGATGCCAGCTGGTACGGATCGGTGTTCCACTTGTTTCGGTTGGCGTCCGCACCCACCACATCGTAATGGCCATAGAACAGAATAGTCTTGTCGACTTTATCCGGAGCGTTGGCGCTGAATCGTGCGTACACAATCGGATTGGTCTCTTGTCCAGTAGGCAGCAGCTTCGTTCTCGCCCCCAAGTAGATGCAGTGTCGTCGGAGAAATGCCGCTCCCTGATTGCATTCTCCGGCGAATTTCGGGCTGGCCGAGACTGTTTTGAAGGCGACGAATCTAGCAAGGCAGTTGACCATTTCGTCTGCATCATATAAGCATCGTGATTTAATCAAGTATTGAGGAGCCTACCGTTATTGATCGGTGCCAGCTCATCCTGCTTGCTAGACACCTCCGTTAAATCCCAGATGCCCACCGTATTGTCATTGCCTCCACTGGCGTAGATGAGTCGGTCCTTGAACCGACCAGCTGCAGACGCCAGCATCGTTCCTCCATGAGCAATCCAGCTGCCCACCTCTTCAAATCGAGAATTAAATTTCTAGCCACGGTCAGGCACGACACCAAACACAGTAAAGACAAGCATACCTTGATGACTCCATTCGAATCACCACAAACCACCAATCCCTGAACAATGTCAACAGCCCATAAGTCGCCCGTATGTGCGGTGATGCGTTTCACCAGCTGGCGAGAGTCCAAATTCCAAATGTTTAGCGCGCCCCCGGAAAGACCACAGTAGAGAAACGATCCGTCGACGGCGAGGGCAAGAACCGGGTCCCTGTTCTCGAGCGCTGCCATTTCAGATGGCGCCTCGTCCTGGTCCAGACGCCACAGCTTGACCACGCCGTCGCCGGCGCCCGTCACAAGCACCTCCTCCGTAGGCGACGATTCAAGCAAGCCCCGGACAAGAAGCATGGTGTAGATGTATCCATGGTGCGAGAAGAGTTTGTGATGGTCGCGCTTGAAGGTCAGGACCTGACCTCCTTGGATGACTGCCCGCACGCCGTCACCACCCGCGTCCGGCCGGGGTGCGCGTGTCCCATCGGGGCCCCGGGAATCAAAGAACCGGTGCGTGCGTTTGGACAGATGAGCGGCTGACTGATTGGTCGAGACTGCATCTGTTTTGGAGAGGTCGCACCACTAGAATTGTCAGTCTGAGACTTTGATGATCGATATAAGCCTACCTGGATGCTAGTATTTTGGCCTCCGCAGTAGATCGTCCTCAGACTAGACGAGTACGCCACGGAGAAGATGTCGCCCACATCGTGATGAGAGTGAATCGAATATAGTCGATCAAAAGTCCTCGTGGACCAGACCTAGACAAGTTAACAAGCTGAACCTCGAATGGGCGCAAGTAGTTACATTGATGACAGAATCTCCACCACTGGAGAAGAGAAGGTCGCCATCCTCGGACAGATAAAGACCCAGAACGCTTTCTTGATGAGCGTGGACAGAGAGCACGAGTTCATATGTCTCGAGTGACCAAGCCTATGCCGATTCAGTACATGTCTTGGCCCCGGCAGTTAGAAGTACTTACCACAATATCCCCTCCTTGTAACCCAGCAAAAACACACTCATCGTCTATGACCAGAGCCAGCACCGATCGACTAGCCTGTACTCGGTGTCCAATACCGCAGTCTAATCGGGTGTGCAGATGATCAGGGCCATCGCTGGGGCGGTGCTGAGTCAAAGGCCGAGAGTCCGGTCCGTGAACTCCCACTGAGGGAGCGGGTTTCCCCTGTACTGCGCTGTTCATCGCTAAGACACGACGAACCAGAGAGTCTTAGCCAGTCTTTCTTCTAGTGATTGGATGGTGTGGGTTTGGCTGAGAGGAAGTGATGGTCTGCTTCGTCCACGTGATGCTCTCTTGCAGTGGCGTTGATGAGTCACTTCAAGAACTACACCGTAGATACATATAAGGAGTTAACTGATGAGGAAATAGAACCAAAGAAAAAGAAGAGAAATCGACTATATCGCTTTTTGAATTGAGGGCGCAGTCAACAAAATTCCTGGGGATCCTTTTGCTTCTTTTCTGCGGTGATGTCGTGATTGAAGGTGTGGCGGTGCGGGTAGCAGCAACGAAAGCATCAAAACGCAGCGAAACAGCCAGCAATTCCCCTGAGGCCTGAGCAATGGAGTACTTCTTTCTGTGACATACCTCGAAGGCGCTCTCGGTTCTTCTGACAACATGACTGTCTGCATCTAGGTCAGTATTGGAAATACTACTTGTTCTTATTATCCAGCCTGCTGCTACAGCCTGCTAGTACTCAGACGGTACCATTAAGGTAATGTTCAGATACGAGGCAGTACTGACCTATCTTCCCATAGAAGACGGGTTATCAAAGCATTCGTCTTGCATTGAGACATATTCCATCAGGTCCTAATCTGCAGGCCTCAGAACATAAGCAAACTATCAGTAACACAGGGAAGATGAGTAGGCAGATGCAGCATTTATACCCATCAGGATCCTGAGATCAAGGGAACACAAAGATCTCGCAAGACAAGGGGAAAATGATGAGAGACGAGGAAATGCGCGAAGAGAGCCACTATCACATTGACTTATCTATCCCTAGCTGAGATATCAACAAGATACTGTAAGTACATGATTCGTGTGCCCGAGATACGGTGTAGCTGGTGTCCATCATCCTTTCAGGGTCCATTTGCTCAAGGCTTCTTGCATGCGACGGGACGATACGTTTGACCATTTCTCTATTATCCGAAGTCAGCCATGACTTTCTTCTGCGACGTGCCTTAGAAAGCATCTAACAGGATCAGAGATGGAAAACCTCGTTGTCCTTTTCATGTTAACTCCGTACTTTCGATGGATGTAGAGAATTGCTTGGGCTAAAATTACGCGTATTGTAAGAGCATACCAGACATATTACGTAACGTGTGGCAGTGCATCAGCCACAGTGGCGGTGACTTCTCTGGCCAATCAGAATCTACAGCATCACCGCTACTCTCTACCACTCGATACCCAAGGTATTGACATGTGCCTGATCAACCATCATCAGCCTGAGGATCTTCTAAACAACAATGGATCATGGATAGGTGGATCGTTTCCATCAGGATGACAGAAGTACCTTTTGATGGCTCATAAAGCAATGATTTTATCTCGGAGGATATGCCGTTGTGCCCAACCAACTCTACTGGCCCGAGTAAAGTAGTGCCGCCAACCGCCCACGATCTGGATGATGATGCAGCCGAGCATCGTGATCGAGTTGTGCCAGCAAATCGCCGTCCCCACGAATCTTCTAAATCGGCGTGGCTTAATGGCTACCCCTGCTGCCTTTGCAACCCAAACAGAGACCAGCATGCACTAATCTCCTTCATACAGGGCTCGCTTTTCCCAAGGCCTCAAAGGTGATTTGACTCAAGCCTTTGGAATACAAGCTCTTCTGCTCCGCCAGCTTCATCAGACCCAACCACTATACTCGCGGGATTTCATCCTGTTCGCTGCTTCGCTCTTATTTTAGGCGCCGACTTTGCTACAAGTTACAACTGTCGACATCCCAGCCTCCTCATTTCTTCTCTTCATTCATACTTTCTACTTTCTCAGACCTTTTGAGTTGTCATGGTCTTGGCCACCTTGACTCAATACAGTCATCGTATATTTGTGGTCACGATCTTTCTCTGCAGGTACCTTCTTAGCTGCTTTTAAGATTTCAATCTCAGCTGAGAAATTTTGCCTCGAAACAGGCACCAGTTTTCTTTGTTCCTTTTTCGCCTCCAGGTCTCTGTCCGTGCTCCTTGATCTGGTGATTCTCAAGCAATCTTATCTTGTTCTTTAAGATCCCTGGATAAGGGGAACAGCCCCGGTTCTCCACCTGCGCCGACCCTTCCAGGCTCCATATCTACATACCTATCTAAGCTGCTCTTCACCGCTTGATCTCGGTCCACCACCGACTCCGAGCATCATTATATGAATCATTCGTCTATGTTGATGAACCTTGATCGTTGACAGCCGTGGACTCTGTCCTGGACGACCTCAAAAGTCACTTGTGGGCTGTCCGATCTACCACCTTACCCGTCAGTATGCCTCCGTTAGGCGAGACGATCGCCGTGATCGACAAGTCCGGCAAGGTAGTGAGCACGGTAGGCACTTGGCCCTTTTCCCGCCATCTCCACCAGATATAATCCGATCTGACCACTGCGCAATAGAGTAAACACCTCTTCGGGGTCTTTACGCAGGCCAAAAATGCATATCGCGAACGCAAGGCTCAGATTCAGTCGGTGCGCAACGCCAAGATTGCCGAAAGGGAAGCTCTAAGGGCCTTGCAAAACTATCACATCGATGATGCGCCGTCAGTCGCTCCCTCTCGCAGAAGCAGAAGCACACATTCGCGGCACCCTCGACACCGTCGCGCCCCGTCGCACTATGAACAGGACCTGCACTCGGTAGCCTCACACACGGAGTCCTACTACTCCCGCCCGCCAGACATGGTCCGACGTCATACGCATCATGATCTTGCCAGGGAACCTGAGCAGCGCCCGATGACGAGTCGTTCCAAATCAGTTGCTCATGTCGATATGGACTTGGCATACGGCGAGTTTCATCCGTCGGCCCTGGCCAGGGCTCCATCCTCACAGCAACAGCAACTCCAAAGGATCGAAGACCCTGAACTCAATGGTTTGGTCGGCCGCGCCCAATGGCTTCTCGAGGAAGCCAACTGCGTGCACCACAGTGCAACTGCCACGATTGCTCACCTTCAGAAGAATCCGGACGCCATGGCCGCGGTCGCGCTGACCTTGGCTGAAATCAGCAACCTGGCCACGAAAATGGCACCTGCTGGACTGTCCGCCCTTAAGTCGGCCGCCCCAACTGTTTTTGCCTTGCTGGCGAGTCCACAATTCTTAATCGCCGCCGGTGTCGGTCTCGGTGTGACGATCGTCATGTTCGGCGGGTACAAGATCATCAAGAAGATCCAGTCTGCTGGCAACGACGTTATCCGGGGGCCGGGGCAAGACGACAGAGAGTCCGTCATCGTGGAAGACATGATTGAATTCGACACCGATTGTCTTAGCGGAGTCGAGATGTGGCGGCGTGGTGTCGCTGACGCGGAAGCAGATAGCCTCGGCACATCTGTCGATGGTGAATTCATCACCCCCACTGCCGCCGCAATGTCTGGTATCGACATCACCACTGCACGTATGATGCGAGATCCTCGATTCAAGTTCCACGACGATGAGTCCGTTGCTTCATCCCGCCGTTCGCGTCGATCGCGGGCCCCGAGAGGCAGCTCTCGGTACCATCAATCTGATTTTGACAAGGCACCCTCCAAAGCTCCCTCGAAAGCCCCATCAAGGGCCCCGTCCAAAGCCGAATCGCGTCATTCCGACAAGGACAAAAAGCCCAAGGAGAAGAAGAAGCGGTCCAGTCGCCTGCGGCTGATGTTTACATCTTGATCACCTCATCCCGCATGGCACCAAGCCATTGTATATGTTGTACAGTCATGGGACGAACAACCAGTGACGCGAATGTTCATACGCGAGGCTGGTCATCTTTCCTTCTTCTTCGACCTTTCTTTCATTCTCTTCGGATCATCTCATCTCTCATTTGCGCCCAGGACCATCCTGGCGAATACCAATGTATATAGCCTCTGCATATTTTCCGGCGTTGGGATGGGTGTCTCATCACTCCTTTGAATGGTTATTCAGCACGCGTTTTCTTCATGCCAATTCGCTTCACTTTGCAAAGCATTCGAGATTAGTCACTGGGTTAGACTAGATCTGCCATCATCTGCATTGGGTCATCATGTTGTCATTTACGAAGCGCATGAATACAGATCAAAAAAGACATGAATAATGTGACTTGATGTTTCACTTCTCTGTATCATTACGATCAGCAATCAACCAGACAGAGGCTGCAGAAGTATACGCAATCAACATCGAGGAGAATCCTCCTCGGACCGTAAGGTTGAATCAAATGCCGACTCGCAGAGCGGGAAGAGTCCGAGCCATATGCGGAGATGAGCGGAGAGCTTCCTGCTCCTGCATACTGACAAAAGCTGACAAAGATGATTCACTTAATGTAGAATTCACAGAGGCAAGCTGCAGGTTGCTCATTGTCTTAGATCGTGGATAGCATAGCATATAGCAAGAAGACTTCTCGGCGCCATCGGCACTGCACAAAGCCATCCTTTGCCGTGCCGCCTCATCATCTGCAACGCAGCCCCAAACATGGATATACGGAGTAGTCCGTAGTCCGATACTGATCACGGGAGCCAGAAGCGAGTAGGAGAAACTGCTGGGAAGTGTAACCTGTTGTAGTAAGTAACTTGTGGGGAGAAGCGTACGTATTTCATTTTCGGCAGATGCGGGCTTGCGCAGAGCCGGGCGAGTGCCAAAAAGCGGTTCACCCGGCGATGGTGCCGAGATTTGCGCGACGAGCCCTCTGCGGAGCCACAGATGATCGATTCGCAGGCAAGGAGGAATAGTCAAGTCATGGCTTGATTTGCTATTGGCATGCTCATGCGAATTGCATGTGTAAGTCCATACTCCTATTGATAATTGGAAATGGCAATGTTCGCGGTGGGATTCCCCCGAGCCCCGCATAGTTTCGGCGAGGTCTTTGAGTCTCATATCTAACAGTAGGAGATGTGGATCAGAGGTGATAAACTGATAATAACATTTAGTAGAATTGTTAAGTTAAGGTACTTGTGGGGAAGTCGATGGCCATCCGAGACTGAAATATCTGCCGCTTCTCCCGTCGAGAGCAGATATATTCCTTCGTCATCCACGCTGCGCTTAGCATAAAATAGACCATTTTGGCACGTCGGTGGCGAAGTGAAGTGTATCTTGTCTGCTTTCGGCTGTACTGTCTCATCACCATGATTGTGCCACGGGCAGAGATGCCACTCGAGGTGGTTATTGTTGGGTAGGTCTATATGCTGCACTGCATTCTGAATTCAGCTGACTGTTTCAGTGCCGGTATGCTACGTGATAGTGATATGGATGACCTGCCGTAGGCTAACTGGTATAGGCATTGGTGGTATGGCTGCTGCATTGGCATTAGGCCAACGAGGACATCATGTCATTGTTCTTGAAGCAGCCCCAAAGGTATGCACATGCAACCAAGAATGAGACATGAGAAGTGCGACTGACCTGGATAGCTCATGGAAGTCGGAGCGGGTATCCAAGGCTCCCCGAACATGTTGACGCTGTTTGACAGTGCGTGGTCTCTTTGCATCAATGCAAGTACAAGAGCTAATGCCTTCAGGATGGGGAGTTTCTTCGTTAATACACGCCAAGGACGTCGCCTTGGAACACATTCACGTCCGACGATGGCAGGACGGCAGTCTTCTGGTATCAATGCCTGTAAACAAGACATACGGCCAACAAGTAGTGGTCCACCGCGCAGACCTTCACGACGCGCTGATCGAAAAGGCCATGGCGTTGGAGAACGTCCAAGTACGAGTCAACTCGACCGTCACCCGCGTTCAGTTCGACCCTCCAGCCGTGACCCTTGCCGACGGCACCGTGGTGGAAGGCGACGTAGTCATTGCAGCAGACGGGATCAAATCCAGCATTCGGGACCAGCTGCTCGGCGAGGACGCGACCAAGCCCATCCCCACCGGCGACGCAGCGTACCGAATCATGCTCCCCCGGAGCGCAATGGAGAACGACCCCGAGCTGAAGCAGCTCATCGACGAGCCTCAAGCGACGCGGTGGATTGGACCCTACCGCCATATCATCGCCTACCCGGTGCGCAACCACCAGCTCTACAACATTGTCCTGCTTCATCCGGACCGCAACGACGTCGAAGAGTCGTGGACGACCAAGGGCTCGAAACAGATGATGATCGATGACTACCGCGGGTGGGACAGACGAGTAACGAAGCTCATCGACCTGGTCAAGGACAACGAAGTCCTCGAGTGGAAGCTTTGCCAGCACCCGCCTCTCAAGACGTGGATCAAGGGCCGCGTGGCCTTGATCGGCGATGCCTGCCATCCAATGCTGTAGGCTTGCAACCCTCCCAAAGATATTGGGGATATGTCGCTGACCACAGCAGTCCATACGTCGGCCAAGGCGCCGCCCAGGCAGTAGAAGACGCCGCCGCGCTCGGCGTCCTCCTGTCCACGATCTCCTCGCGGAGTGAAATCCCGCTTGCCCTGCAGGCATACGAAAAGTCGCGCAAACAACGCGCAGAGACAGTGCAGCAGTCCGGCACCGTCAACCGCGCGACCCTTCATCTTCCCGACGGGCCGGAACAGCAAGCCCGCGACGACCAGTTCCGCGCTTCGATGAACGGGGCATCGAACCCGGATAAATGGGCCGATCGGGAGACGCAGAAGTTCCTCTGGGGCTGGGATGCAGAGAAGGTGGCCTTGGAGACCTGGGAAGGTGAATTCTCTGAATTCTCTTTTGAGTTGGTTACGTGAGCGAGACAGCTAATTGTTTCGTGTTTTGGCAGAGCTACATAGGAACCACGACCACATGACAACGATTCGCCATCGTTTATGATGCGTAGCACGTTTATGTATTTGTGATTTTCCCTAGCGTGTCATGCTTCATTTTCTGCAGTAAACTATCTCCATGGTAGATTGGGTGTACATATACTTCTTTAGTTTGGGTTCTTGCTTTTCTATTTTTGTTGAGTCACAATCTATGGACTCTACACAATTTCATGGCATTCTTTATGAACAAGTTAATGTATGCAAGACGAGATGCAAGACAAACTCTATCTGCACTTGAACGGTTTATATCTTCTCGTGTCTCTTCCTCAGGTAGGGACCGGCACCGCGCCGCGAGAAGCCCCATCGAATCTGATTAGCCATGGAGATCTCGATATTCAGCTCGTCGGCCCAGGTCCACACCAATCCCGGGTTCTTCTGGAAGCCACGTCCAACAAGCACAAGGTCCAGCCCGTCCTTCTCTAACAATGAATTAGCCAGGTGTGCGCTGTCTATCATGCCCACGGATGCTACTGCGAGTCTGTCCCCGACGGCGTTCTTGACAGCAATGGCAAATGGTGCCTGGAAGCCTGGCTTCGCGTGAATATGCTGTTCCGGATGATTGCCGCCGCTGCTCACGTCGAGCACGTCAATGTATCCACTATCTGCCAGTACCTTTGCGAATCTGACAGTGTCCACACCTCGCCAGCTGGGCTTGTGCGGCTGCACCTCCTCTAGCCAATCGGTGGCGGAGACCCGCAGGAAGACAGGCATGTTATTGGGCACATTTTCCCGGGTGAGTCTGGCGATCTCCAGACTGAGGCGGATGCGGTTCTCAAAACTGCCTCCGTACTCGTCTGTTCTCGTGTTGACCGCAGGTGAGAGGAACGACATCAGAAGATAGCCGTGCGCATTGTGGATTTCGATAAAGTCCGCCCCGGCCTTGACGGCCCGTTTTACAGCGGCCACCCAGGCCGTCTTCAGATCCTCGATATCCTGCTTGGTCATCTCCTTCGGGATGGGGTTCTTGTCGGTGAAGGGCAAGTTCGAAGGGCCTTTGACGCGGTCTGGCCAGCCACCCATCTTCTCGGAGGCGGTATCGTTGGCCGAGAGCCACGGCGCGACGGTGCTGGCCTTGCGGCCTGCGTGTGCGATCTGCACGCCGATGAGCTGGTTCTGGCTGTGGACGAATTCGATCACGCGGCTCAATGGTTCAATCTGCGAGTCTTTCCACAGTCCCAGGTCCTGTGGCGTGATCCTGCCTTCGGGTTCGACTGCTGTGGCCTCGACAATTAAGAATCCTGGCCCTCGCTGGGCAATCCCTCCAAGATGTGCCATATGCCAGGGAGTCATATGTCCATCGTCGGCTGAGTATTGGCATAGCGGTGACAGCTACATTATCATCATTGTAAGCCTTTTTCGTTTCCCCAATGGTAAGGGGTGGCATGGACGCTGGAGGAGCTGCACTCACACCAATGCGGTTGTGAAAGGTCAGACCCCGCACCGAAAGGGGCTGAAAGAGCTTCGGGGGTGTCGTTCCATCAGACTGAGGATTGGCAGCTGTGCCTGCAGGCGGTTCTTGGGCCGGAGTAAAGTAAGAGATACCCGGGGCGCGTTTGTTCTCGATGTCAGGCACTGCAGGTCGCGACATGGTTAACTGACTCTAGTGGGGTGTTTTATACGTAAATGCAATATCAACACAGCTTGACAGAGAACTGAAGAACAGAAGGGATGCAAGGTTCGGGATATACGAGAGGATATACGAGACTAAAAGTGCATGCCCTGAGGGTGCTTAGAAATCGCCTTGCGCAATTGCAGACCGATGATGTAACCTTGTTTTCGGTGTTTGTGCCGAGGCGTTGCAGTTACAGCAAAGCCCGATTATATCTCTGAGGGGGAAGCAACAAGGCCTTGAAGAGCTTCAGGCAAAATGATCAAAGAGTTGCATCTTTCTGACTGATGCTTCTGTTTCGACCTTCCCTCCTCCATTGGTCGATGGCGGCGGTGTCCCTAGATAGTGCCTGGATGGTTCGGCACTTGTTTCCTACCATGATGTTTCGAGGACCAGAGCATCGGCAGTCATCCTTGGTCAGTAATGGCTCGAGTGACTCCAAAATGGATTCCATCGCCATCAACCTTCTTTTTGTACATTCATGCTGCTCTCATTTTCGTGCAGGCGCATCATGTCACTGGAGATCGGAGTCGAGTGGTTGCTTATCGCTGAGCTCGATCAGCTCGCTCAGGAATGGAGCACATAATCCATTCTATTCTCAACAGAGTCTTCGTCAACTCATGCCATCAACGCACTCCAGATGATCTTGATGGTGTCTTTCAGAAATAATGATCTCAACGACGACACTCTTCAAAGACTGGAGGTCTGTTGTATCCGGCAATGATCGACGCCCCGCTCTTATCTTATCGCACAAAGCGATTTCGGCGATGCCAAGTGCCCTAGTCCGAAAGAGGCAATGCCCCAGACCGCCAGGCACCTCTCTCAGGCTCTCTGTTTCTCCCGCCAAAACTTTTTCTCGGACTGGACGAATGACTCAATCTAGTCTTTAAAACCCCCCCCTACAAGTTCCATTCTCTCTCCAATTGTTCCTTTTCCTGCTTCTGGTTTCCTCCCCATCAATTGCTACATCACACACATCAATCATGTCGAAAGGAAAGGTCTGCCTCGCCTTCAGCGGTGGTCTCGACACCAGTGTCATCCGTAATTCCCCCACACTTTCACCAGGAGATTTTGGGCCCGTGCTGACCGCGGATTCTAGTGAAATGGCTCATTGACGAGGGCTACGAGGTTGTTGCTTTCAGTAAGGCGATTCGAACTCTGGACATCATGGAAAGCGTGACTGACTATTTCAATAGCTGCCGATGTTGGCCAGGAAGGTAATTCATCAATGCGAGATTCGAGTTGCGAATTGGTTCGACTTGAGGTTCTGACTCACTGCTCGTCCAGAGGACTTTGACGCTGTCCGGGAAAAGGCTCTGAAGCTCGGTGCCGTCAAGTGCGAGATTGTCGACCTCCGCCGTATGTATACTCGAGAGTTGCCTGGGTGTTTACAATGGATTCTAATAGCAATGTAGGGGAGTTCATTGAGGAGCTCTGCTTCCCCGCCATTGCCTGCAATGCTATCTACGAGAACGTCTACCTTCTGGGTATGTTATGAGTGCCAAAGAAAACGGTGTTGATGTTAATTTCCTTCAAAGGAACGTCTCTGGCCCGTCCCGTCATTGCTCGTGCTCAGATCGACGTCGCCAAGGTTGGTTCCCCTGCCGATCTACTATCTAGGATCGCACATTGACAATGATTGTACAGAGGGAAGGATGCTTCGCTGTTTCCCACGGTTGCACCGGCAAGGGTAACGATCAGGTCCGTTTCGAGCTTGCCTTCTACGCCCTCCAGCCCGATATCAAGGTCATTGCCCCCTGGCGTGACCCTGTTTTCTACAACCGCTTCGCCGGACGTAACGATCTGCTCTCCTACGCCGCCGAGAAGGACATTCCCGTGACCTCCACCAAGTCCAAGCCCTGGTCCATGGACGAGAACCTGGCCCACTGTTCCTACGAGGCCGGTATCCTCGAGGACCCCGACGTCACTCCCCCGTCCGACATGTGGAAGCTCACCCAGGACCCTCTCAGCGCTCCTGACAAGCCCGAGGATTTCACCGTTCACTTCGAGAAGGGTATTCCCGTCAAGCTGGAATACACCGAGGGTGGCCAGAAGAAGGTCGCTACCGACGCTGTCGACCTTTTCCTGACCGCCAACGCTATTGCTCGCCGCAACGGCGTTGGCCGTATCGACATTGTTGAGAACCGTTTCATCGGTATCAAGTCTCGTGGTTGCTACGAGACCCCTGGTCTCACCTGTCTGCGCACTGCTCACATGTGAGTACCTCAGTCTGCTTCTGCTTTCTGTCTCTAATTCGACAACAGTGATCTGGAAGGTCTGGTTCTGGACCGTGAGGTCCGTGCTCTGCGTGACCAATTCGTCACTTACAACTACTCCAAGGTTTGTTCTGCCAGCTTTGTTTCTGTAGTGTGGCTGCTAACTGCGCCTCAGCTCCTCTACAACGGTCTCTACTTCTCCCCCGAGCGTGAGTTCCTCGAGGCTTCCATCACTGCTTCCCAGAAGACCGTCAACGGACAGGTCCGTTGCCGCGCCTACAAGGGCAGCGTCTCCATTCTCGGCCGTTCCTCCGAGACCGAGAAGCTGTACGACATGTCCGAGTCCAGCATGGACGAGATCGGTGACTTTGCTCCCACCGAGACCACCGGCTTCATTGGCGTGTCCGCTATCCGCCTGAAGAAGTACGGCCAGATGAAGCAGGCCAACGGCGAGAAGATGTAAAGCGTGTATTTGAGGATATTTAGGATGGGCTGCTTGCGGCCTTGGGTCTTTTCGGGTATCTGTGTTTTATATTATACATCTATTTAGCACTTGACGTGTAACGGAATACAAAAGAATGAACGATCACGGTTTCCTTCCTGAACCATCAACGCGATTGCCATCGTCATAAACTTCATTACTTATCATAATTCCGGGATTTAGTTTCCCAGATTCTGTGACCAGTTGAGAGCAACCTTTAGCATGACACCGTCCCAATTATCCACGGCTATGTCTAGAATAGCCTGTACATGGATCTCTCCAGCACATAGAACGAGCTCAGTGTCAGCATTACTCGAGCCGAGCAACTCACCAAACTGCCGGATATCATCCACATAAACCTCGTCCGTACCCGCAAGAAGCAGAACCTTCTTAGCGTGAACATGTCCCCAAAACTCCTTCCCCCCAGCCAGCGGCGTCGCCCAAACCTCCTCCTTCACAGGCTCCCAGTTCGAATTGAACACCTCCATCGTCGCCTTACTAACAATATCCTTGGAAGCGTTGAACGTATAGCTCGCAGCATCGCACTCATTCGCACAGCGAGGACTGATGCACAGCGCCGCACGGAGGTGCCGCTGCTGACCCTCACCCTCGCCCTGAGCCTCAAAAACAGGCCGCACCAGCGGATGCGGTTCCCTTAGATGCGCCAGAACCCCCAGCGTGAGATTCCCGCCCGCCGAGTCGCCCGCTATCGTGATATCCGCGGCATCATGGTGCTGCAGCAGGTACCGCAGCGCGGCGGCCGCCTGCGCCAGTTGGCCTGGGTACTTGAGTTCCGGCGCGAGGGTATACTCAAGCAGGGCGCATTTCGCGTGTAGTCGCTGCGCGGCTGCGCGCGCGAACTTGAAGTGCCCGGCGGATAGGGGGGAGATGTACCCCCCGCCGTGGAAATAGAGGAGGACGTTTTTCCCGCTGGCGCTGCGCGCGGCGGGGTCGCAGTCGATGAAGTGCAGGGTTGCGCGGGGGAAGGTGCTCCCTGCGTCTAGCTCGACGGTCTCGTGGCGGAGGTTGGCGGCTTTACAGAGGGAGGCGATTGTGCATCCTGATGGGCGTTGGAGTGCGCGTGCTTCAGAGAGCGGGAGCGTGGCGGCTATGCGGGCGGTGTTTCTCATCCAGATTGTTCTGAATGAGGTGGAGTCGCGGTTGAAGAGGAGGTCCCGGGTGATGCCGAAGATGAGACGGGGGAGGGAGACGAGGAGCCTCGTGAGTAGTTGGAGTCTTTGGAGCAGGGTGAGGCGCGGCGGGATATGGCTTTTTGCTCCGCGGGCCGTCATTTGTGTAACGACGTTGGCGATCTGTGTTTCTCTAGTGATTTTTGTCCGTGCTTATTGTGCATATATCAGCTAGCAGTAGAAGATATCATCTCTGTCATTTTCAAGAATATGGATGGTGAAGTTGATGGACTTGGACTTTTCGAGAGATAGAATCACGTGCCTGCATCAACATGGGCTGCAGAAGAAGCTCCGGTTTTATGCTTCTTCATAACTCATCATCCATCGGGGCACAATGAAATATGACAGTCTGGATTAACAGATGTCAAGCATCGCAAGCGAGATGATCTAGTGAAAGAAGCCCACTCCAACCTCCAATTGAATGCTGCCTAGACTAAATGATGACAGTCATTAGTCGCATTCAGCGTCCATTAAGAAGCCAGAGTGGCCCACTACGATGACGATGAGTCCGGTTGACCGATATATCCGATTGTATCCTCTTATTGCACTCACCACTCTGTCATTACACACAGAAGTCAGACTCAAACACAAGTCAACAGGCTGCTCGATGTCTGTATCTAAAGCCAGATATGAAATTCAGTTGATCCGATCCACCATCAACAATCTCCTCATTCTGAACTCCTGAATCTGCTAGTGGGAGCTACTCATTGGCAGTCTTGCGAATAGCGACCAATTGACCAAGTGTCAGCAACAGCCGCGCTTTGTCCTTTAGCTGAAATTTTGGCGCCTCCGACGCAAGGAGATAGTCACCTTAGGCGACCTTTTCATGGCAGACTGCTACCGACCTCTGAAGACACCTGACTTCTATCACTGACCGAATCAGGCAACAGTATACTCCTACTGATAGTCGATACTCACAAAAGAGCCAGTCTGGCACCATTTGTGAGCATTCAAGTTCACCCCTCAGCCAGGTTTCATAAGTCTCTCCATCGCCTACCAAGATGGCGATAAAGATTCCATGGAAAGCAGTCTACCTTGCCATTGCAGCCTCCGTCTACTTGAGGCCTCAGTATACGATTCTTGACTCACCAACGGCGACATTCATCGTGCTGTCTCTCGCCGTTACTTCCTTCAGGATCATTTATGCCCTCGTCCTGTACCCTAGATTTTTAACCCCTATAAAACACATTCCCACACCTCCGGTAAGATCCTTTTATTGCGCGGACTGAACAGGTGCTAATCTTATGAAACAGACCTGGTCATGGCTCACTGGAAATACGAGCTCGTATCTCATCGAATCGCCTTTCGAAGAGATGACTGAATGGGCTCACAAAGTGCCCAACAACGGCTTAATTCGTTACTATATTGTGGGCAATCTCGAACGTGTATTGCTGACGAGCCCCAAAGCCCTGAGTGAGCTCCTTGTCACAAAGGTATACGAGTTTCCCAAGCCTCAGATGGTGAGGCAAAGCCTTGCACGCGTTACAGGAAAGCATGGCGTGCTTCTCGTTGAGGGAGACGAGCATAAGGTGAGCGTGCTCTTTGCTGGTCCGAATGCGAATCCAGACTCATGAGCTGCATTACAGAAGCAACGAAAGAATCTTATGCCGGCTTTCTCCTACCGCCACATAAAGGACCTCTACCCGACTTTCTGGTCCAAGAGCATTGAGATGGTCAAGCTGATCGAAAAAGACCTCCGCAACCGAGCAAACCCCAAAGACAATATTGTGCGCGTGAGCGAATGGGCCAGCAGAGCGACTCTAGACATCATCGGCGTCGCCGGAATGGACCATGACTTTGATTCTCTCCACGATTCTAACAATGAACTCACCAAGCACTACCGGCGGCTCCTCTCAGAGCCGTCGCTCGCAATGCGTATCATCTTCGTCATCGGCGTCCTAGTCGCAAACCTTGGAGTCGTGCAACGCCTCCCACTGAAGCGAAACCGCGAGATTCGCGAAAGCTCTCTCTACATCCGCAACGTGGCCCGCCAAATGATCCGCGAAAAGGAAGCAAAGATGAAGAACCAAGGCTCCGCCGCAACCGGAACCGACATCGTCTCCGTGGCCCTGCAAAGCGGCGCCTTCACCGAAGAGGAACTCGTAGATCAAATGATGACCTTCCTCGCCGCCGGCCACGAAACCACCTCCACAGCCCTCCAGTGGTCCGTTTACGCCCTGTGCAAGCATCCGCACGTGCAGACGCGCCTCCGCGAGGAAATCCGCGCCCACCTTCCCCCCATCTCCCCCGAGCACCCCGAGCCCCTCTCTGCAGCCACTCTCGACTCCCTCCCTTACCTCAACGCCTTCTGCAACGAGGTCTTCCGCTTCCACCCTTCTGTCCCGGGCACCGTGCGCGATGCCGCCAGAGACACCACGCTCCTCGGGTACCCCATTCCCAAGGGCACGAGGATAATGGTCTCTCCGGAAGTCATCAACCACAGCAAGGAATTGTGGGGTCCCGACGCGGACCAGTTTAATGTTGAGCGGTGGCTGGGTCCAGGGCGAGCGAATACCGGCGGCGCCAGCAGTAATTACTCGTTTTTGACTTTCTTGCATGGCCCGCGCAGTTGTATCGGGCAGGGATTTGCAAAGGCCGAGCTGGCATGTCTTGTTGCGGCCGTTGTGGGACGGTTCCAGATGGAATTGAAGGACCCCGATGCGAAGCTTGAAGTGAGACGGTCGGCCACGGTTGCTCCAAAGGATGGCGTGCTGGCTAGATTTACCCCGTTGGAGGGGTGGTAGTGATCACAGTTCATACTCGTACATATATCTCATGGCTTGCATAAGACTGCAGCTGCGGGTATTTCAGCTAGATACGTCTACATGTCTAGAAGCTATGGTCAACAGCTACTGGTACTCCTCCTTGAAAACCATTACCCTTTCAACCTCCTTCCCGGTAGCGTCTTCCTCCACCCAAGCTCGCCACATGCCCCCGCAATTGAAATCAAACACCACCTTGCCCCGACTTAGCCCCTTCTTCTGATCCCAGTGTAAACCGGTACCAGTAGCATCTACCACCGCCTCAGCCTCGATTCCAATGACGCCCCCAGCACCTTCCCCAGTCTTGCCCCATCTCCGGCCCGCGGAACGCTGGAGTTCTCCATCCGGGCCGGCAACGGCACTGACCGCGTCCGCGAGAGAACGAGGAACCGATGACTGGGAGTACCGAAGCATGGCGCAAGCGGTGCGAGCCGCCGCCACGCGGAGGAAGGAGTCCCCGTTTCCGGTCCCGGACAGCGCAACGGCTCGTCGTCTGACCCGCCGCGACACAGAGTCATGGTCGAGGAGCGCCTGCTTCTCGGAGCTGTGCACTGCCCGCGAGGAAATGGCCAGACTGGGTGACGGTGACCGCGTATCCGGCCACAGCAACCTGTTCACAACCGGAGGGATGCACTCGGCTACCATCCGCCTAATGGCCGCAGTTCCAGAAGACGTATCCGTATCCGCATCGCGCGGGCGCAACGATGATCGGTATACCATGCCCTCGCCCTCAGCCGACCGCTCCTCCCACGCCTCAGCCCAAAACCCCGCCCCGAGCGTAGGCGTATCCCCAATCCGCCCAGGGACCTTATTCGTCAGCCCGCCGGTACTCGTCGCAACAGCCAGATTCCCCCACTGGTCAAGACAAACACACCCGACCGTCCCCTGGCTCATAGACACAATCTCCTCCTCCCCCCTCAGCCCGCGCCGATGTTCCTCCCACCGCCTCTTAGTCCAGAACCACTCGTCCGGCTTGAACTCCAGCCCCCACGCCCGAGCCAGGTCCTCCACGTACGGCGCCACAAGCTGACAATGCATGTTCCCGCCGTCTCCAGTGGGATCGCCGTTGGCGTCGTAGCCCGTGCGGAGGAGACATTCTCTCGCGAGCTGGATCGGGTGCCGCACGTTCTTCAGCCCCATTACGCCTGCGCCTCGTTTGATGGATCCGGGGGTCTCGTCGGTGGGGTTGTTGACGGTTGTGACCATCACGGAAGCTTCCATTTCGATTGTCCCCGCTGAGGTGAAGACGCTGCCGCGCCCGCAATTGAAGAGCTCGTCGTCTTCCATCAGTGAGACGGCGTGGACGGCTGCGTCTAGGGCGCTGCCGCCGCTGTTCAGGACATCTTTCGTTGAGCGGAGGTAGGAGAGGAGGGAGGCGTGGTATTGAGCGTAGAGGTCGGGAGGGAGCGTCGAGCGCTGGATATTGCCTGCGCCGCCGTGCAGGATGAGTGCAGGCTTGAAGGTCGCTGGGATGGAGTCAGGCATGGTCGCTTGTTCGCTGGTCGGGCTCGTGAGGGGGTAAGCTGAAGCTGGCTTCCAGGCAGTAAACACGCAGTAAAACCACGATGCAAAAAGACGCTGAAATAGTAAATCAGACAAATGAAAAACTTCACCAACCAAATAGACCTTCGATCCAGAAACCTGCAATCAAGATGTGATGACAGGTTGTTGTGTCATGGCTGATCGGCGGCCGAACACCGTAGCCTTACCCCTCAAAAGTAAGTTTCCGCCATCTCCAAGCCTGAGATTCTGGCCACGCGAGCTGCAAAAGATAGGATAGGACAATGTGTGCACTGAAAAGTCAGATTAGACCTGTTTATCTGCATGTTAATGTACAAGAAGTGGATGTGCCCAACAAATCCCAGGGACCTGTGCAGAGAGCTCTTCTTTTCGCCTCCGAGCAAAGCAATAGAAACACAAGGATTGCAGAAGTGTGCAACCCATCATCGCCGGCAAATCCAGTGCTCAGAGACAGTTCAAAAGGTGGACTAGAAGCACAATATGAAAGTAGAAAAACCTCTATGCCATGCCTCATTGAAGATGAAATGACCAGACCCAACACCTGAGAAGAGAGATACGTAATAATATAGCATATAGATGGGAATTTGGCTGACAACGGAGGATGAATTGTAGCAGCGACGGTAAGACATTAGGTGATTTATGCGATGGCCTTTTCGGAAGATGGAGGAGGGGGAGGGAGCTATTACCCATCGACGTCAGCCACAGTTGTAAATAGATTAGGAACGAGACCATACCTCTAGTTTTGTGTTGTCCGCCATCATCCTCTGGAACCCAATACCAACACCCTCAATGACGGCCAGGAAAACAGCGCACATGATGGCAGAGTTCCGGGCGGCCTTGACACCACCACGAACAGCCAGGGCGCCACCAGTGAAGAAACCAGCAATGACTGCAGAGAAGAAGTCGGTTAGAACTGCCAGATCGCCGCAGTTGTCGTGAAGAGGTCAACGTACTAGCATTGTAAGGATCCTCCTTCTTCCGGATACCCTTGATCGCGCAATCGAACGTCGAGAACAGACCACCCCAGACACCAAAGTTACCACCGAGGACGGGCGCTCGAGCCTTGATGGCTGTGATAGCACCTATCCGTCGCTCGCCGTAGGGGCTGTTTCTGAAACCCTTTACACCGTGCCAAACCGCACCACCGATAGCCTAAGTCAACAGATCGAATTAGTCTTCATGTCTTCGTGATGGAGTAGTTGAGTATGAGCAGTGTAGACGTACACCCATGCAGAAAGCACCACCGAAATCGCTCAGGGCAACCCAGGGACAGGGATCTCTCGAGTGATCCATTGTGAAATAAGAAGCAAGGAAACAGAAGAGGGTAGAAGTGAAAGGCTAAGATCGAATGTATCAAGTAGCCAGATGTCCCAATAGACTACTTTGACTGAGTAACCTCGATGATCCGATGAAGCGTCACTCCGTCAAAGCCGCAGTCGAGGGTGTCGTTGGTGGGAGTGATTGATAGTTCGTGTAGGTCGACGGCAATAAAGAACCGTTAGATATTGCTTCGAAGTAGTGAAAACAGCAGTTGAAAAGCTGCTTGGATGGCTGGTGACGAAAAGTGGACGACGGCGAAGGTTTGCAGAGCGCAACAGGTTCTTTTGGCTTTTTTTCGCCGGGAAAACGTGACTTTCGGACTGGAGGCAGGTCACGTGCAGATAACCCGGGGTAGCCCGACTGCAGCAAAAGCAGAAAGCTAACTGGCTTTGCCACTCCGTCTTATTTTCTACGCGCCTTTCGTCAAGGTTTTCACGTCTGCGGCAAATGATGATGAGTTTGTTTGATCATGCAGGGTGCTAGCAGAGAAAATTTTCATCATAGACAATAAGTTTGTTTGGCATTCCGGTTATCCGGGTTCTCATAGAATACATCTACCAGCAATTGGGGTATAAGATCAACAAGAGAATATATACAAGATTGTCACAAATAAGAATGCCTAAGAAGGTAGATTCCATATGAAATTCAAGGCACCGCCTTCATATGCTGGGAATTGGCCCCCGCTGCTGATACTGAATGGCGCCATGGACGGGTCGAATGGAAGAGACAGCCAGTCATCAGCAGCGATGTCATCCAGTGACGGAGTGAACCCCATATCTGACATAGTCTGGGGAACTGGAGCATTCATTATCAGTGGGGCATTCTCGTCACTTGTGGCACTTGCGTATGGAGGCGCCATTGAGTGCCACGTCGTTGACCCACGCGATCTTTTGAGACTCTTAGATGAGGCGAGTAGATTTCGTCGCAAGCTCGACACATGAGTCTCCAGCAAAGTAGCATAGCGTGTGCTTAGGTGGATATCGTCCAGGGCGTTTGACCTCAACGCCTGTATTGTTCTTTCTAGGACATCCAGCGACTCGCAGAGCTTTGCTTGACGCGTCCCCAAGCTGAGCGCTTTCATCAGGAATATGGATGCGCTTGTGATCCTGACGAACATCCGAACTGGTGAGAATCGTAGTGCACCATGTTCAGCAAGCTGTGTAACCTTTTGCAGTATCTGGCAGCATCCGTCTATGACTTCTTGGATGTATTCATAGTCAATGGGATCAATGTTCATGGGACGAACTTCTTCCTCATTGGTGTTTCCATCTGCCAGCGCACGTTCAACTACAGCCTGCATTCCGACAGAGTGGGTATAGACGCGGACAAAGTGGTATTCAATGAAGATATCATCATAGAAGGGTTTGTCATGCACTTCAGTTGAAGTCAGCTGTATTTCTTCACGAAACCAATAGGAAAAACCCAAAAATCTGGATGTATGATAACTTACATTGCGGCTGGAGATATCGCTCTTTCCACTTGTCAAGTAGCGGACGGAAATGGTCCAGGAGGTCAATATATCGTCCACTCTGGAGTTGCTGTCGTGCGAAAGCAACAGAAGGAAAGAACATGTCAGTAACAGATTTGGCGAGTTTCGTGAGGTCCATCCAGGAGTCCATGAATGTGAGCCATTCTTCCCCATATTGGCTTAATTCTCTAGATGTCTGCCGGTTGAGGATGGAATGGCTCAAGCTCTGCGGCATGAGCGATACGCATCCTATCCGCCACGCTAACTGATTGATATATACGTACAACAACCGTTGCGCCCGCTGCCGTCGCAGGCGCATTTGATCCTTTGTCATGAACCGTTCGTATGCGACAAAAGCATCGCGTGCTTTATCTCCGGTCTCGTAGATGCCCAACTCATGCGCGAGGGATAATGCGGACCCGAGAAGCATCCATGACATCTGGTCAGATCGTTTAGCGGGCTCACTCATGTCTTTTGCCCATCGCTTTGCTGTCGAGATGCTGCCTTCATCTCCGGATTCTGTGGTCTCCATATCTATGGTAACCAGATCGGAATCCCATCCATCACTTTCTGGAGGAAAGTGGAGCGAGCGTGGATGCCAGTCAGACATGAGCAGGAGAGCTTCTATTGTGCCTATGTTTCGAATCTTCGGCTGTGAAGAAAGTTCCTGCCCAAAGGTGAGTCTCGTCACCAACTGCTGGCAGTGTTGCCAGAGTCTGTGATGAATGAAGAAATTCCGCGACTGGCCGCCAGCACCAGGCAGTACATGGTATCGGGACGATATCATCAGGATTGTACAACAGAGAACAGGGTCCTGTGCGATCAACCAACGGTGGTTCTTATGATCGGCATAGAAGTCTGTCAATACTGGAGATAGTATAGACATGTTTTTGAAAAAGCTATAACCATTCTGTCGTCAGCAGCAGTCTACATCGAGTTTGCATAAGGGTTACGAACAGATCAATAAACGTCACAGCTTCTCTAGCTGTGAACCAGCCCATCCTGACGAATCTGCACGCCTCCCAAACTCTCAGAACGTCCTTCGATACATGTGAAAGCTCGACCGGACGCATGGCTTTCTGCAAGACTTCTGGGGGAACGGAGAGGTCTATTTGCTTCGAGGAACCTACACAAGTGACAGGACGACCTGCTCGAGACTGCTCATTTTCAGGCAAAGAGTCCGATTCTATCGCACTGTCTTCTTGACTCTGTGCTGCGGCGGCCTCAAAAAGAATGTTGAGGGCATCATTTCCACTGGAAACGACGGTGCGCATCATCGAGTTGGCCAGATTTGATGTAGAATGAGTCCTGTTTGACCGGGAATCATGATCGTATGACTGGTGTGAGCCGTTTGCACCATCTGCATGACTGGCGCCATGGCCTACAGGACTAGGGCGCTGAACAGGCGCTGGCACTGTCGCTTCATCTGTAGCAACTAGGTTGTGTGGGGCAACGCTGGTCAACCTGAGCTGTGTCCTTGAAGGAGACGCAGTTTCATCTTCTGATCGCCCTGTATCTTAGCTGTGAGTTTTGAGTCTGAAACATCGAGACAGCTCATAATAATGTAAGCTGCGTGTTGAACCTGGCCCTCTACTAACCTCGCTTCTTGGCCCGCTCCCAGGCCCTCTTCTCGTCAAACACACACGGTTTCTGTTCCCTGCGACATTTCGCACAAGGAGGACCAAGAGGATGTCCATCCGGTCCGGTCCCCAGGTCACACTTAGCCTTCCGTTGCCGGCAGGATATACAGGCCTTGTAGGTCCGTTGATAAGTTCGGTCGGGATGGTTGCCGGGTCGGGACGGCCTCCGGATCTCCATGACTACCAGCTTACTACAGTGACCAATCACATCATGGTAATTAAGTCAATCTGTAATGCGGCAGATAATGTTGCTAGGAACGCGGTAGGGAGCTTTGAAAACTGGGCCTTCGGATTGGGTAGGCTGAAAATGGGACATTGCATCGAGATGAAGAGGAAGAGAAAGCGGGAATTTTGAAATAGCCGTCAGTTTCCGCTTACGGAGGAATGAAATATCCGGCAGTGGCTCATCTTCTATTCTTCTTCAAACAACGATGATGCAGCATCCATAATTGAGGTTGTTGTTCCATTGGAAGCATACGAGTCATATGACAGCCCAAGTTTATTTTTACGGACATTCTGGTGATTCTCAACTTCGCCACGGGCCATCTGGTCACATGGCATGGCCACTACCTGCAAGCTTTCTAAGGGATATCTAGTCCCTGGAGTCCATACGCTTAAGCTAACCATCAGAAGTTCGAGAACAAAATGACTCGAAACTTCGTACATTATACTCCAGAAGTGATATGTCTAATTTATAGTGGTGAACATTTGGTGGCGGAACATATCGATCTGGAGCATGTGCAGCGGCTTGTCATACAAGTGCTACCGAGCGAGACGAGTCAGTTCTCTACTCAATAATAGCTCAGAAGCTCAGAAGCTCAGCTCCCATGGACCTATGTTACTGTTTCAATCCGGATAGAGCTAAGGTCATATGCTGAATAACCTCGGAAATGAGCGGAAATTCGAGCGCCCAGGTTCGGAGTTTCTAGCAGCGGAAGTTTTCCGCTCAGGACCCTATTCCTATGCAACCAAAGCCATTATTGGAAGTAATCAACTGTTTTCGACTAGTCAGATGGAGACGAAAGGACACCAAGTGGAGTGGGATAGATTTCATTTCGCACTATGTCATACCTACCATGTAGGGTCATATGAAGTATCCGTGTCTTATGTCGAGACATATCCGCATAGAATAGCGTTGTTTATACCCCACAGTAGTGTCCTCCGCATCTCCGCATGTAAACGATCAGGAAACATACATGTAAAGCTCAATTACCTTTGGCCTGCCCAAGTGCTACTGTTCTCATACTCCAAAGACGGACCCCATCTTCTGCATCCCACAGTCACCAAACTCAAGGCACCATGGCAGACTCAACACCTCCCAAAGTGACCCTATACACCTATTTCCGCTCCTCCTGCTCAGCCAGACTCCGCATCGCCCTCGATCTCAAATCCATCCCTTACACCCCCATAGCCGTCAACCTCCTCAAAGGCGAGCAATCCTCCCCAGAAAACCGCGCCCTCAATCCCTCCGGCACAGTCCCCACCCTCATCGTGGAACACCCCTCCAAAGACCCCGTAACCATCACACAATCACTCGCAGCACTCGAGTACCTCGAAGAAATAACCCCAGCCTCATCCCATGCCCTCCTCCCACCAGCCTCCAACCCAGAGGCCCGCGCAGTCGTCCGCGCCCTCGCACACATCATGTCCTGCGACGTCCAGCCCGTCACCAACCTCCGGATTCTGAAACGGGTGGCCCCCTTCGGCGTGGACCGGGCCGCGTGGTCGAAGGAGCTGATCGAGGATGGTTTCCGCGCGTACGAGGCCATCGCGGCTAAGACTGCGGGAGTGTTCAGCGTGGGTGATAGCATTACCATGGCGGATGTGTGTCTGCTTCCTGCGGTGTGGGGTGCTGAGAGGGCGGGGGTGAAGGTGGAGGAGTTTCCTACGATCCATCGGGTTGCACAGCGGTTGGAGAATGAAGATGCGGTGAAGAGGGCGCATTGGAGGACGCAGCCTGATACGCCGGAGGAGTTTCGAGTGAGTTCGTCGTGAAGAGAGACGGCTTATATGAAAGAGATTTGCGGGACAAATTTCGGCGCACTGGGCTATTTAATATAATTGTGACGGTCCCTGAATCTCAACCTGAGGAAAATGTCATATTGATGGTCTATCTCAATTTCATACTCATAGCTAGCTCATAGGCAACATCCTTTTGGGGGTAAGATAAAAGAAAACGATTCCATGGTCACAAACAGCTTAGAACTCCAACTTGAGGGCCGGAAGAATTGTGCCAACACAGTCACCAAAGCCAACGTAGTTCCCTTCCGTGCCAGCCATGCCGCGCAGAACGACAGTATCTCCATCCTCTAGGAACAATCTCTCCGAGCCATCAGCCAACTTCAGAGGGTTCTTGCCGTTGGTCTGCTCGAGAAGACTGCCCTGAGTCTTATCCTCCTTGCCAGAAATGGTACCACTGCCAAGCAGGTCGCCAGTGTTCATGTTGCAACCCGTGATGGTATGATGCGCCAGCATCTGAGGGAACGAGTACAGCAGGTTTTTGGCGTTGCTGCGAGAGATCAACGTTGGCTTCCCACCAGCGTTGGTAATCTCAACCTCGAGAGGGATGTCGTAGACATTATGTTCGCGCTTCTCGCGCAGGTAGGGCAGCAGAGAGTCCTGGTTGCCGGGCTCCAGACCGGCGGTGCGGAAGGGCTCCAAGGCGTCGAGTAAGACCACCCAGGGTGTGATGGTGGTGGCAAAGTTCTTCGCGTTGAAGGGCCCCAGAGGAATGTACTCCCAAGCCTGAATATCACGGGCCGACCAGTCGTTCATCAACACGACGCCGAAAATATGGTCCTCGGCTTCGTCAATGGAAACGGGCTGGCCCAGCTCATTGCTTTTGCTGACAAAAGCGGCCAGTTCCAATTCGATATCCATTCTCTTACAGGGAGAAAAGGTCGGCACCTTCGGGTTAGCGGCAGGGTTGGCCAGGATCTGACCATTGGGACGGCGGATAGGAGTGCCCGAAGTCACGACGGAGGAGGCACGGCCGTGGTATCCAACAGGGAGATGCTTGTAGTTGGGCTGCAGAGCGTTTTCAGGGCCGCGGAACAGCACTCCAACGTTGTACGCATGGTTGAGCCCCGCGTAGAAGTCGGTGTAGTCGCCAATCTGCATGGGAAGATGGTTGGTCACCTCTGACAAGGGCAGAAGCGCCTCCTGCTGCAGGGTCGAATTGTCCTTGAGAATCTGCGGGAATGGCGTGTCGGCGCGGAAGATGCTCTGAATATATTCACGCACTTGACGGTGCACGGGACGGCCGAGCGCTGCAAAAGCGTTCAGAGTGGGTTGGCTGAATACACTGAGATGGGGCTGGATGACGGGGAGCTGCGAGAAACCGCCCGACGAGGCGAAGACGCTCAGGTTCAGCGCATAGTCACCGATCGCAACTGCAGCCACACGAGATGTGACCTTTGCAGGGGAGATGATACCGAATGGAATATTCGCCAGAGAAAAGGGCGAGTTCTTGGGGATCGGAAGCCACGAAGCCATTGTGATGAGGACGGTAGAGCGGGTATCAACGGGGAGAACAAGGAGATCAAAGAATCTTCGAATGACTTGCTCAAGTTTATCCAGAGCGAGACAACGATATAAAAAACAAAGATTCTCAACTCATGTCTGCCCCTCATATCCGGGACTCCTATCCATCCCCTCCATGGATGATTCCGTGGTGACGGACAGACACTGCGGAAACAACCCGCGTCGCCCGCTTATCGCCGGCTGTTGTTGACGTGTTTTCCCCCGCCATCGCCAATTCCGCTGTTCTACCTTACCCACCCCCGCAGTCTAGATGGCCCATCAGCTCATCAGCTCTGCGGACCAGAATTGCCGCGATGACGGCCCCGGCTGGTCCTGACGGCTTCTTGCATTTTCGTGTTCACGAAGTATTCGGTTCATAAGAAGACCAGCTATCCCTCTCAGCTGAACCTGATTGTATTGTAGCCTTGTCAAACCAGCTCACCGTGTCCGTAAACTTGCAGGTATCCGACATCATGCCTGTCACACAGTTCTCACATCCCGATCCTTACTCGTACCAAATTGGCTTCGACTCCTATCATGAGTATGGGCGAAACTCATTTGCATCGAATTTTCAGAGCTGACTGAGCCTTTAGGACGGAAGCCGTCGAAGGGGCCCTCCCTGTAGGGCAAAACTCCCCTCAGAAGGCACCCCACGGACTTTACGCCGAGAAGCTGTCTGGAACCGCTTTTACTGCTCCGAGAAATGAAAACAAGCAGACCTGGGTCTACAGAATCCTCCCTGCTGCTGCGCACGAGAACTTCAAGGCCGAAGATGCCGACTCCTACCACACCCGCATGACCACAGAGACGCACAAGCTACATCATATCCCCAACCAGCTAAGATGGGATCCCTTTGACCTGGACGAGACTGTGGACTGGGTCCACGGTCTGCATCTTGTTGCTGGCGCCGGAGACCCAACGTTAAAGCATGGTCTGGGTATTATTTTGTATGCTGCTGGGAAGGATATGGGAAAGGAAGCATTTTACTCGTCAGATGGTGACTTTTTGATTGTCCCTCAGCATGGTGTGTTGGACATCCAGACGGAGCTGGGAAGACTCATGGTTCGCCCTAAGGAGATTTGCGTGATTCCTCGCGGTGTCAGGTATGTCTTTAATGTTCTCGCCACACTAACTTTCATCACCGGAAGCAAAAATCACCACTGACGGTGGACTATAGATACCGCGTCACTCTTCCAGCGGGTCCCGTGCGAGGATACATTTGCGAACTTTACCAAGGCCACTACCAGCTACCGGAGCTGGGCCCCATTGGTTCTAACTGTCTTGCCAATGCGCGCGACTTCCAAGCCCCTGTCGCCTCGTTCGAGGATGAGGAAGAACCTACAGAATGGCGGCTTTACAGCAAGTTCAACAACACCCTCTTTTCCGCACGCCAGGACCACACCCCGTTTGACGTTGTCGCGTGGCACGGCAACTATTACCCTTACAAATACGACCTTGGTCGTTTTAACACCGTCGGCTCCATTTCCTTTGATCACCCCGACCCCTCAATTTACACGGTCCTTACCGGACCATCAGACCATGCGGGTACCGCTATTGCTGATTTCGTGATCTTCCCGCCTCGCTGGCTGGTGGCAGAGAACACCTTCCGGCCTCCATGGTATCACCGGAACACCATGTCCGAATTCATGGGGTTGATCTGCGGCAACTACGATGCGAAGACGGGCGGCGGTTTTCAGCCTGCAGGCGCCAGCTTACACAACGTCATGAGTGCTCATGGTCCCGACGCGGATGCTTTCGAGGGTGCCAGCAATGCTGAACTGAAGCCTCAAAAGGTTGGCGATGGAAGCCTGGCATTCATGTTCGAGAGGTATGTCGTGATGTAAGTTACATTGACAGGCTCAATTGCTGACCATCCGTTTAGCTGTCTCATGGTTGGTGTGTCCGAATGGGGTCTCAAAACCTGCCAGAAAGTGCAGGAGGAATACAACGAGCACAGCTGGCGTCCACTGAAGAGGCACTTCAAGAACCCTAACAAGGCCTAAATAGGAAGATAAATAACCATGTGCCGCCGCTATTGTGCTTGTAAATTGACTATATACTATTTGTCTTTATATGATTAGCCAGCGCAACTTCAAGTAGATCTAATAAAATGCTCATTTAAAGCACTTGTCTATAATCCTTGAACTATACTGGACCGAAGATACTATAAATTACCAAACCACTATCAATGCACAGACCCAAGATCGGAATCATGAATTGTAGCCTCAGAATACAGATTATCATATATTTACAAATGCATTATAAATTCAAGCCATCAAATAGACCCCTCAACCTCCTTCCTCAACGCCTCCTTAACAATCGCCCCACACATCTTCGCATACGGATTCGTCTGCACAGCCAACTGCTGGGCAACCTTATTCCCATACCTCCCTCCAAAGAAGAAATCCCTACTCGCCATCTCCTCAAGTTGATCGGGCCCCAGATCCCGCAACTTATCCGGCCCACCTACCATCCCGTTACCATCTAAATCCTTCTTCAACCTCGCAGCCTTGAGTAACAGATACCCGCGATGCGTATGCGAGTCCGCCAGGATGCGCGCCTGGACCGTCGAAACCGGATCAGCAGGCGACCTGGGCGTGCAGAGCGAGATCGCCTTCCCTAGATCGGAGAAGAGGCGGGAGGCTGGTTCAGTATTACCCGGGGCGAAGATAACTTCATCTGGGTCTGTCGATGTGTCTGCCGTCTTTTCCATGTGCATGCGGAGCGCCTGGGCTCTGTTCACGTAGGCGGATGGGTAAGTCGGGTGCTCGGTGATTAGGGCGTCGAAGTCCCTGATAGCGGAGGTGATGGTGTCCATTGAGACATTGTCGGATTGGAGGTTGCGGATGATGCTCAGCTCGCGGGCTTTGAGAGACTCGTGGTCGCTCGCTGAGATGTGGAGATATTCTGGGAATGGGGAGAGTGATGGGTCGATTGTGACGGCTGAGGAAGGGGATGATTCGGCGTCGAAGAGAGCTTGCAGGACTGCAGAGTCGTTGGATGTGAGGGAAGGCCGACTGGCTTGGATTGTAGTGCCTGTGGCCATCTTGTTGGTGTTTTGATATCGCAGCTAAATGATGCGGTGTGTCACGGATCGCTGGTCGACAAACACAGCAATTACTACAAGAGAGGTGGAGTTAATCTGGACACAAGCTTCAGCCTTGAGTATGAGCTCATCAAACTAATAATATAAATTATTATCGATGTCATGAGGATACTCCCGGCTCTTTGACGCTTTTCCATCTCATCGTCACCGCGGCCGGATATTTGTTCAAATACCCGCGTCCACCCGGATATCTCCTCTAAATACCCGCCAGCAGCCGACTACAGCCCGACGAAGGCGTTGACTGGACACTGTATGGATCTCGTGCCTCTCAATGCCATCATGACTGAGCACAGAAGCTCAAAGGTGTCGCATACTGGACGATGTGCTTTTTATCCGGGCCCGGAGGGCCCGGATGTTTGGTTCACCTTATAAGAGATATGACTCGTCCAGTCATGAAGATGGTTCAACAGACTGAATCGATATCCAACATCCTCTCCAATAGCTCTTATACTACAGGCTAATATCTATTTGACAAGAGCAACATATTATCTCCTACCAACTTGACTTCAACATGGCTCCCTCGGCTATCTCTACGAGCCCTCCCCCAACCGACCGAGTTTCCTCAAGCCTTGACAGCTACAGAGGCTATGACCATGTCCACTGGTACGTAGGCAACGCAAAGCAAGCTGCCTCGTACTACATCACCCGCATGGGCTTCAAGCGCATCGCCTACCGTGGTCTCGAGACAGGATGCCGCAGCGTCTGCTCCCACGTCGTCCGCAACGGCGACATCACCTTCATCCTCACTTCGCCTCTCCGATCTCTGGATCAAAACGACCGCTTCCCGCCTGAAGAGCAGGAACTGCTCAAGGAGATCCACGCTCATCTCGAGAAGCACGGTGACGGCGTCAAGGACGTTGCTTTTGAGGTCGACTCTGTGGACTCGGTCTTTTATGCTGCGACGAACAATGGTGCCAAGGTTGTTTCTCCCCCTCGGACCCTTGAGGATGCCGACGGCCAGGTGCGAGTGGCGACTATCCAGACTTATGGCGAGACCACCCACACTTTGCTGGAGAGGGGCTCGTACCGCGGCGCATTCCTGCCAGGATATCGCGTGGAAACCGGGGCAGAGGACCCGGTCTCTCAGTTGCTGCCTGGCGTGCACTTGAAGCGGATTGACCACTGTGTCGGAAACCAGGATTGGGATGAAATGGACAAAGTCTGCGAATAGTAAGTGGCCCGCTTTAACCATAAGTAGTCCTGGTACTGACTGTTACCAGCTACGAGAAGGCTCTCGGTTTCCACCGTTTCTGGTCTGTTGACGACAAGCAAATCTGCACGTGAGTATCATTCGTCAATAGGGCATTACAGCAGAAGACTGACGACTTCCAGGGAATACTCCGCTCTCAAGAGTATTGTGATGGCCTCGCCGAACGAGTTGGTGAAGATGCCCATCAACGAACCCGCCAAGGGCAAGAAGCAGTCCCAGATCGAAGAATACGTCGACTTCTACAACGGCGCAGGCGTTCAACACATCGCTCTTCTCACCGACGACATCATCCGAGACATTGCCAACCTCAAGGCTCGCGGTGTTGAATTCATCAAGGTGCCAGACACATACTACGAAGACGTAAAGGTGCGGTTGAAGAAAGCTGGCTTGACCCTCCACGAGGACTTTGAGACAATTCGCAGCCTGGACATCCTCATTGACTTTGATGAGGGCGGATATCTGCTGCAGCTGTTTACCAAGGTATGACACTTCCCGCTGTATATGCAGCCCTAGTCAGTCACGCTAACAGAGAACAGCACTTGATGGACCGTCCCACCGTCTTTATTGAAATCATCCAGAGACACAACTTCTCCGGCTTTGGTGCCGGCAACTTCAAATCGCTCTTTGAGGCCATTGAACGGGAACAGGCCCTCCGTGGCAACCTTGTATAGGACTTTTGGTGTTTTCCGCTTATTCGTGCGTTTGATTTCCGTTGGATACCAGACCTTAGCTTTGCATTGTATGTAGCGTTTGTTGCTAAAATGAAACAGGCTTTAGTTCTTCCAGCGTTAGACAAAATATGCGGTAACCCTTACATCCTTGCCGGTGTCGTTTGTAAACCATTTGATTCAGCCATCTTCACCGACAGATATGTCCAGGAATCATTCACTGCCAGACTGAGAGCCTCAAAAGCATTCACCGATAGTATACCCTCCTCAACTTATAAGACATGGAGCTTTCTCCCACGAGTCTGTTCTTGGTTCGTCTTGCCATCAGCTACACGGAGCAGCATGACAGAAGTCATGCTATCCTCATCTTGGAGGCTCTACCCTTAGGCAGACAGCCTGTCGGTGATCCGAATAGGGCTACCTGCTAGAGCAAACACCCCTCTCCTTCTTTTCTCTCTCTTAGACGGAGCTTCATTCTTTTCTTCCTTTATGACCTCACCTATCTTCTTTTGAGTTGATAACATGGTCGATCCTTGTATGCATCCGCTCTGTCCTCTGGGCCCTAACTATGCACTTTACCAAGGTTCCTGACTATCTCTAGGGATACCGAATCGGGAACACCTAGAAAACGACCATATTCTCGGCACTGTCGGTGCACAAGAGCAGGATCTGCAAATATGTCGTGCGAGGTACATGGACGACCACCGTTGTCATTGCGGCTTCTATTCACTTCCGAACGAACACGGTTTCTGATGAGGTCAAGCTCGATGACCTCCCGGTTGCCAGAACTGGATGCATGACCAAGTCGCATCTAGTACCAGGCCATCCCTTCGCCAGTGCTTCTCATTTTTGCAGCACTCATCACAATCGTGAAGCGGCGTTTTGGCCTGAAACTGCTGGGTGACATCCATAAACAGCGTCGGCCTTTGGTGGCTGCATTGCACAGCAGGTCCTCGGACTCGATTTGCACGCCTACTTAACCGCCATCGCTCTACGCAACGATGGAGAATGGAGATTGACGCCATTCCCCACGCCGGCCCGGTTTATCACGGAACAGATGAAGCTTGATCGACTGGAAATCAGGGGCCACCCTGACGAACAGTATTACCATGGTATTCCAACTCACTCGGCACACGCTATGTACCTAGCCGTACCAGCACCCCAGGACCCATTGACTCCTCTCAATAGGAAGTTCAGAGTCATCCAGGCAGACAGTTGCCACCAGGTCACATTGAGACTCCACTGCAAGCCTCATAGGGATTCGAGGTGGTTGCTTGGATATTAAAAAAGCATCCTGTTCTTCCAAACCCCAACAATCGGTTTGTGCCATTCAATGAACCATTTTCAATCAGCAGGCACTAATCCTTACTTGAACTTCTAGTCGTCTCATGATCTCGCAGGACAGACACCAAATATACATACCTTCCGGCCAACGCGGCAACTCTGGGGCAGGTGGACCCGAACCATCTTCCTTTCCTTGCCCCGCTGGACCTGCTGGTCTATAAAATCCACTGCTGCAGCATGCGGCCCTCACCGGAAAAGCGAAGCCAGGATGCAAAGGACGCGCACGAGCTAGTCAATATTCTGTCTCAGCAGGGGGCCATTGCCCTCAATAACTCGCAGGAACAGGCCGTCCTGTCTGGTTTGGATGGAATGGTGGAGTATCCTGGGGAGACAAGACAGTGGTGGGAAACTGCCCTCGGGCTTTGAGGGGCTGAACGGAGGGGTGATATATCATGTGCGTCGTGGTACCGAGATTACCTGGAGCCGAGGGCAAGGGCAAAATCACCCTCAGAACTTTACAGGCTCGACAAGGATCGGTTTGTCCTCTGGAGATTGTTACATGGGTATGCAACCTCCCCTTTCCCCACTTGTCGAAGCAAAGTCGGACAGTAGTAACAAGTAGCAGCGATGATCCACAGCATCCGAAAGAATGGAGAAAGAAAGACTCCAGTGTCTATGGCATTTCAACAGACAGTCATGACTTCGTATTCTGGAAGTTAGATGACAGTAGAGACCTCGCTCGAGATATCGGGCCCAGGTGCGCCGTCTGTTCAACTGATCAAACTGAACAGTCTTTTGCTTGCCGTATGTCCGCAGCCGAAGCGCTGCGTTTTGCGGCCCTCTCAATGAAACAGCGATATGATAGGAGCCATAAGCTCAAGAAAACGACCTTGAGCGCTTTGGGGGATCAGCCATAGCCCATAGCACGTTTACGGCCATTCCACGGGGCGAATGTACCTCGAGGCCAAAGCTCACTCAGCAGCTACGGAGCATCAAGCGGCTTCGATACAGCCGAAAACGATTTGTCTTTGTGTGGCGCACTGGGCCAGAATTATGAAGGACCTCGCTCGAGATTCGGGGCCCAGGTGTGCTCTCTGTTCAACGGGATCAGGAGTTTGCGGGACCTGGGCCTTGAACCCTGCTCCTCTCTTCGGAAATGCCAAGTTACTGTGCACTTCGAAAATTTGAATGTTCTGGTGTCCGGATCTGCCAAAGAACAGTCTCTTCTATCACGGATTATTCTCATTCAAAGTCACTGAGGACACCTGGCTTGCATTTGAATTAGCCCGGCGTAAAACAGCTGATTCTGAGAGACCATTTCACTACCGGGCATAAGATAGGGGCTCCAGGGCTGCTTTGTCGAGAACGCTCGCCAGATGCTAATCCCGGCTTCCTGATGAAGTGACTGGGAGGCGACGGGCACAATTATGGGCCACCATGCGTGACCGGATTAAAAGTTTAGAGGTGCAACTAACACAACGGGATGTCGAGAACAGGACCCTTGAGACCAACCTAAGCAGCCCAGGCCAATCTGGAAACCGCCTAGACAGCCATTGCCAATCTCAGCTCCATATGAACCCTCCTGCGCGGCCATCGACGGCGACCCAGGGGCATTCCCAGATCCTGCGTTTGTGATTACAACAAAACCAGCAGAATCAAATCAAGACATTATGAACTTTTAGGGCCACAAGGTGTCCCTCGTGTTACCTGCGGCCTCTACACATCAGCAAGGATCTGGAGTTCAGCACACCCTTTGGACGTTGTGCGGAGACGTATCCTCTCCGTCTCATGCTCAGGTTTGCATAATCTATCCTCTTCATAAAGACATTACTAACTTAGTTTAGAGTTGCAGCCGAAAAGCTAAAGGAAGATTTGAGGGTCAATATCAGACGGTATGCATCAATGACCGGCTATGGGTGATGGGTCGCACTCCCCAAGAGAGACTTCGAAGACTACATCAACTCATCAAGTAGATCTACAAGACTACAACAAAGCCAACAAACGCCTCCCAACACCTACGCCAACCAATATCGCAAGGCTGCTGCTATGAACATCGCGAAGACTTGCCGTTCCTAACGGCAGCCCTTGCTCGACCACAAAAAGATGCCATGACATCTGCTGCGGGGTACCTCGAGCATTACAATCGCTATCTGCCATTACGCTGCTTTCCCACTCTTGATATCGCATCCTGTACAATTCGGCCGATTTTCACTTACTCGCATCACTCATGGCCTACCAACCAAGTATGTATCGCAAAGATTGACAATAACACAACGACGTGCTAACATCAGATAGACAGCTAAGCAATGCTCGGTGTGGGCGAGCTCCATCATAGGTCCAATTTTCTCCGTTTTGTCGAAACATATGTCCAAGGCCAGAGATGGAGCAAAAAGGTCATCAAGTACACCCATGGATTAGGCGACCCTGGGGGTGGATCACAGCTCATTGGCGATGAGACAGACCTTCAGAGTGTTTTCAATCATTCGGTGGGATTTATGGTTGGAGACTCTCGGAAATGACCATCCGGGTAACTCACCCTGGAGTGAAGCAGGGGGAGGATATGACTATCCCGGCATATGAAATCCGTGAGAAACTCCACCGAAAGTCAAACCGTGGTACAGTGGAGTCTCAACACCTTGGAGTCAATTTGTCGCAGCATTGATATGGATGTGCAGCAACTCAATGAAGCAAGCAACACCTCACTCCATGTTCCCTTTCGGAGTCTATCACAGGAATCGGCCGGCGAAAATCTCATATACTTTTAAGCACAAGGACCGAGATGCAGCTGCTAAAACCACTGTTCCGGCTGATATCGCTAGAACCAAGGAAGCGATTGACAGATTGGAAGGCAAGAAGAAGGAGGTTGTTGAAGAAGACGACGATGAACTACTCATTCTCTCAGATCCGGAAGAAGAGAAGACCCTTCACCAGACTGACGACGATCGTTTGCCCATCCCCAAAAACCTGAAAAAACTCATATACTTTTACTTTGAGGGTGCAGGCCTTAGTCCCATTTCTTTGGGGACATTAAGACCTCAGACGACCGACTCGTCCATCCTTTACCATGGAACTTGTCAAGAGAGGGCAATCTTACCTTATGGTTGCCTAGCCGACTGACCGCATTGGAAGAAGCTATTGTGAAGGTTGATCAAGCCATTGAGAGTCTTGACAAACCTCAAACTCGCGGTACAGTTCGAAAGCGGACTTTCAAGGAACTCACCCCTGACAAGGATGAGGATAAGCAAAAAATGGATTTATCGAATGATCTTTCCCTTTATCTCAACTGGATTACTAAACACCATATAGAATGGGATGTCAAGACACTGAATGACGGTGAGGACCTATCTGACCATTATAACATCCCAGCATCAATCACAACAAATCGCGCAATGTGGCCACCTTCATGCAGACATCTTGGCACGGCGCTTAAGGTACATGAAGATACGGCAAGTTTCCCATAGGGAAAACCCGCACATGCCTTACAAGTTACAGCAAACCTTAGCTAAGGCTAGTGGTTACACTTACACCGCAGACGTAATGTATACTAAGGAGGCCATGAAAGCTTTACAACACATTAAGCTTACTTTAGCACAGCTAATCAGACTAAACTTTCACCTAAGAGTCTTGACAAATGGCCGCTTTCTCCAGGAGCAAGGAAGTATCTTATCAGAGTCCTCTTAAATATCAGATTCAGAGCCACCGCTGAAACCCACCCTGCCTTTGTCCAGTCATCCAGTGATCAGAATGTCTTATTCCATATATTCTGCCGGTGCTTCGACACTCCATTTGCTTTCGCATACTCTATCTGCATTCTCATCAGCCCGATACTCTGATCGTCTCACACTCTATTTCCTTTTTTTTTGCTTCAGTCTTGCACATGCTATCGGCTTTTCCACTCCATCGACGCTACCTGCTTTGATGGCTACTCTGACCATTTCGCTTTGCTGATACAATTAGTACTACCATCACGGCGATCTTCTAGAAAAGCATACGTGGACCTGGATGACGCTGTTCCCTTTTCTTTTTCAGCCGAGACACACCCTACCTTTATCAACTGAAATCGGCTTTTCTGTTATCTGTCTATCTGCTTTACAATTCCGCTCTCCGCTGATGACTTTTTTCCGTCACGCCGTCTTTCGAATCTCGTTTCTTTCAAAAGCAGAGGCTATCCGTTGATAGCTACGCGCGTAGCGTTCTCTGCTACATTGGCTCTTCCAATCTCTCACTCTTACATTGGCTTTTCTACTCCTTGACAGGTTCGCTGTGATATTCCGATCACATACCGCACGTGTTGATCGTTTCTTCCCACTGCTAAACGCTTTTCTTTTTCTCTTTTTTCTTTATTAAAGGAGGGGATATTGTTATGTGTCTACCGACACTTGCCTAGTGCATCATGTGATGCTTGCACTCTAGGTTACTTAGCGTTCGTTAGCTAGAATACTTGGAGGAATACAACTATCTCCCCCACGATTGGCACAGCCATTAAATACGACACCACCAAATGGCCCACTGACAACATATTGATGGACTCCTTTTTGGCTGGAGCATCAAGGGACGACATGGAATGAGCCGGGACTACAACTTACAGACCAACTGTGGCTGCAAACAAGCAGACGACTGCATTCTTCCACCATCCAGACCTGGCTCGGGTGGTCAGCCACCGGTTAGCCATTGGACTCTATACTGGATTAGCTCACGGAGCTTTCAAGAGGTGAACTTTATCCAGCTACGGACGTTACCTGAGCATATCATAAACAGCTCTAAAGAAGTCTGCAACATGTTGAACAACACGATGGAAATGCTGATGCCATTATACTCTCAAACTCTGCCACAAGCTCAACCTTTAGTGTTCTTAGCTAGTCATGAACATCTGAAAACCACAAGGCTGAATGTCACCGCATATCAAGTCCAACTTTTGACCTCATTCGACCCTAAAATCCAGGCCTTTCCTCAAGGCAAAAAGGAACAATCAATAGAGAAACATTAGTCCTTATTCCGTAACCACCTAATAGCAATAAATTACCAAGATCCCCTAGCTGAAGCATGCTCATTAGCCCTTACTAAGAATTAGTCTTACCATTTAATAGTAGCCTCCCTTGTTCGCGAGAGGATGTTCTAGACTTGTCACTTGAGTATCACACTGCTCTCCTACTTTATCAGAATGCGAAGCACACCAATCCCATTCCACATGGAAAGAGATCTCGAGGACAAAGAGCTCCCTAAGCAGCTACGGAGCCTCTAGCATCTTCGATATAGGTAAGGAAGAGAGATGTGGGAAACGATTATCTTGTTCGCACACTGATGAATGAGAAAACCCCTAAGAAAATTTCCGAGAGCATGTGATAAATCTTGGAATGCGCTGCTCGATACTTTCCCTTGGAGAAAGCCCAGTATCACATCAATGTTGTGAGGGAGTAGGATTAGGGCTGTTTGGTCGCGGATGCAAATTTGAAGGACGATTCTACCGTGAAAGACACTCCTGCCCATGGATACAAAGGAGTAAAGGACATCGTCGTACAGGAGGGTTGATCCAATACATCTATTAAAAAGTCCATATTGAAAACACTGGAGACCGGCATGAATCGAATTAGTGCGGTGACGAAGAGATCATTCGAACCAAGCTTGTTATGCTATCTACCCGAAACCGCTGTATAGGACCAAAAAGAATTGAGCAGGGGCCTGCTCGATTTGAGGCATGTTCAATCGGGCATTTCAAGTTATTTTTTCTGCATAAGACTGAGCTAACCCAGCTGATGCACCTGTAATCTCCTAACCAGTAAAGTCCCAACCATAGCAGCAAAGCTGATTTGCATTGCACATTGTGGAATGGACAAGTCATCATTCAATCACTGGTCTCGTACCCGGTTCTCAAAAGTCATCCGGGCCAGATACTGCTATAACATGTTGATGCAATTCTATATGCTGAATGAAACCCGATCTCAATGCGTTACTCCCATAATGCTACAATGCGGCAGGCAGACAAAGTCATTTGACTGTCAAACCATCATTTCTTCGAGGTACTCGAACCACCCGGTTTTGTCGCTCCCAAGCGTTTATACTTTCGCGGATCTGAAGCTCGTCAGCGTAGGAAGAAACCACCAATAGACAGGAAGCATACCCTTCCGGCTCATCAGAACCTTGTTCCTTGTACCCTTTCCGCCTTCCCAGAAACCACTTCCTGCCTTTCCGACGAGGACTGAACGGCATATACCGCAGGTTTCGGGTCGGTAGACTTGTTCTCTCGAACAGAAACCACTAGGAGTCGTAAGAAGGTGTTAAGCTCCGAAGACCTTGCAACAAGTACTCACCAAATCATGCGGTTTGCATGTTCGTTCGGATGATCTGTAGCTGCGTCATGGCACCTATAAAAATTAGTTGACAATCATCATGAGGGAAGACTTGCAGCAATGGCCATAGCAGCCTCGAGCAGCTATCTCTGGGAAGGGTTGACGCACTTGTCACATGGGAAAACCTTTGCACAACAGCTGAATCTGTTGAAAGAGTAAGTGAATGAGGGACAGCCGAAAATCTGCAAGAGATCGTAATACCTGAACCACCGATAGCTTTTACCATAGTGCATACATCGGCCTCGACGAGGTAGCTCCTGACCAGCGACTATACCAAGGGTCTCTTTGGGCTAAAGGATTTCTAAGTAAGATATTCTGACTCCGGAGGCCAGATATATTGCACATACCTTCTTCCTCTGTGGAACACGATCACGAGCAGTGACTAGAGCAAGTGAAGTTGTCAACACTGGTTTGCCGAGGAGAATTACTTTGTCACAACTCACATGCAGCAGATCCTACGATCAAGAACTTGACCTCGGGAATTTTGAAGACTGATGTCCAGTGGTTAGTCAACGCTCAGAATTTCACAATCTCTGTGCTTACCCATTTTGCGATGGCACTGACGGCAGGAAGCACTTGCACTCTCGCCTCGAACTGCAACGACGCCGGGTCCGGGAAATGTGGTCGAGCATTCTGCGCAGGTCGGGATAAAGCTACTACAAGGATGTGAGAGGCGTTCGAGTTGGAGTTCGCAGACACTTAGCGGCTCCTACCTGGGAAGAAGGTCGACAACGGTACAGCCGTCCAAATCGAGATATCCCGCGCGGGTAGAGTTCGCATGCATCAACTGTCTTCGGAAACCTGGCGAGAGTGCAGATTAGTATGGACGTGATTTTCGCTTTGGAATGAAATATCTTTACCAAGACTCATTGTGTTTGTACACTTCTTGCACGTCTCGACTTTCGGAGCCAATACATCAACTTTATCCTTGGCCTGCGGAATATTTCTCACGTCCAAGGGTTCTTTGCAACGATTGCATTTGACTGTAATGTAGAGACCTACAAGCTCCAGAAGCTCAATGCCATACAGCTCCAGGTACGGGAAGGAAAGGGCTACACCACGTTCAGTCGTCGGTGCCGGCATGTCAGGGACAGGAGCGCCGCCCTCCTCGTCGTCCTCGTCCCCGTCTGTGAAGTCGTCTGATGTCGAGAATTCTGAGATCTCGCTGCCATCATCAGCATCTCCTGCACTCCATTCTGGAGGACGTGGAATGATGCGAATATGGGGTTTGTCCTCTACTTCCATCACCGGATTTGAGCCAGACGGTGCGGATTCCTCCGGCAGATCCACGGAGGCCGTGGCCGGTTCTTCCTTCAGTTCCGATACCGATTCCAAGGTCGTCGTCGCAAGACTGTGCATATTGCTTGTCAAGTAGTTGATTTGGGACATCAGGTTAAGCTGAGCGTTTGCTTTCACCCACTGCGAGAAGCCAACCTCTACAGACCGGGCTTCGTGAGATCTTACACCCTGGAGCTCAATCGAACTGGGCTCGAGGGGGTACAGACGAGGCACGAGCAACTTCACTGTCTTGATTGGTCGAAGTGGAACAGGCAGGCGTTCCACTTTGGAGGGTTGGACTGGAATGACGAAGGACAATTCATCTCGAGACTTCTGAAATAGGGGCAATCTACCGAGCCGAGCCTCGATTTGCTTTGTTTCAACTGTCCTTCTTCGTTCCGCCTGAGCTTTTTCTTCTGCTGTGTAAACCTTGGGCACATTCGTGACTGATGCGGTTGGCTTTGGGACTGGTTTTCGTTCTGTTGCAGGGTTATCAGCATGCGATACTCGTACCTGCTCTGGCGCTCGACGCTCCTGTGCTTCCTTGCTGCCAACATTAGGAATGAATTTGAGGGTGGGCCCTCTTTCAGTGGTTGTAAGCAAGCGCTCCAAATGCCGGTCTAGGCTGTTCATCCAATTTAACAGAGTTCCGCGGCCACCGGTCCTCAATGCACTGTCCACAATATCGTCAAATCCTCTCTCAATATTGGCTTGAAAAGCTCTTTCCATGTCCGAATTAATTACTTTCAAGGTAGGTCTTCCTTGTCCCGGATACGACAGCGGCACATGCAGAATGCATTGCAGCTTATCCAATTCAAATGGAAAATCGGGGTCAGAGGGAGCCATTTCAATCGTTAAGGATGTTCCTGAGCTATCCTTGGTTTCCTTTGGATGAAACCTTCGTCTTAGCTGATTGATCTGAAATTCCCTGGGACTCGAACTTTCGGCCTTAGAAACTGGCCTTTGGCCGGCGTGGAAGCTTGACTTGGCTCCTGCCTGAGGAACGGCCCTGACTTCCTTTGTGTCATTGATGGAAAGATTTCTAACGTCGGTAGCTACACCTTGTAAAGAACTCTGGGAATTTTCAACCCCATTGGCTGAGCCGGCCTGCACTTGAGCCCTAGGCTGCGCACTCTGGCGTTTAGAAGCGGCCAAATCGTGGATATACGGGCAAGCATCACCGGCGCGACATCCTTAACGCAAGTTAGTACGGAAGGTAAATGAACGGCAATGAAGGCGAGGTCAGCTGATAAAGTCTTCACTAGGGAGACGATACATAACAAAAACATCGATGTATCTGTTCTCGATCACACACGCGACTGTTCCCGAACAGCTAATACACGGGCCAATAGATCCAAGTACAGCCTCCAGGAGGAAAGCAGCCATGCTCGAGGATAGCGAATAGTCACAGGCAGATAAAGGCAGCGGGCAAAAATGAGACCGGCACAAAGACCTACCCTTTTGGGAAGTGAAGAAGCGACATTTAGCCCTCTGCTTTGAGGTTGACCGATTGGTAGCATCTGACAGGCTGGACACTGTAGAACCTTGAGGCTGAGTAGCCGCCAGCTCAGCACCAGTGGCTGACGGTTGACCTATGTCAAAATAAGGGTATCATGGTCAGCGCGTGATCAAAAAGGTTGCGGGCCGCAGTTTCTGATCGAGGAGGGAAAAGGGGCCAAGCAGCGCCTTCAGCGCGTACTGATTTAAAGCAAATACACAGTCAGGATCTGTGTGATAACAAATGTGGAACATTTGTAGATCGACAGAGACCTAGGCCTTCTGGGCTTGCATAGAAAGAAAAAGCAAATCCTGCTGCGGGACCATTGATTCCATGATAGGAGAGAGTCTTGCAGTCTGAGGTGCAGTCCTACTACTGTACTCTGTGCAGGATATGAAAATAAAGACTCTTACCATTGGTAGAGGATCCAGGCCTGTTCAAGCCATCAGGCGCTCCAAGACCGCTGGTGGAGTCCATGCTACCGATATGGTGTCAGCACAGGCTCAAGGCAGTCTTCAATCCAACGAGTGAGATCACGCGGGAGGCGATAAACATTTACCACAGAGTTTAGCACAACAGATAAGCGATGGTAATAAAACACCTTTGCGCAAAGGACTAAGATGACTTGTCAGTCAGGCAATCCTAGGACTCTTAGGACAGGGGCGAAAGTACTGTGATCAACCTGCCAACGCAGAGATCCGGTGACCGCGAGATCAACGGTGGCTGAGAGATGTACAGTAGGACAAACGATGCAAGAGATCAAAATGCTGCAGCAGTTACGTGAGAACGTGCCGAAGCTAGAATAGTAAACACCAGGTGATGAATGATGACACTCGTGTTCTTATCAGAACACGATATTGCTAATAGAAATCGCAATATAGATCCTGGTCGTTGTACCTCTCTAGTAGTATCAAGTTATCAACAAATGCGATGATGATGACTGTTGATCGTTTCCAATCCAGGGCGGTCAGGCGACACGTGATGTAAGATATAGATTCTCTTCAAATCTTGCTGTCAAGACAACACGCAAATGATCTTGGATGGATATCATCCATGTGCTTCAGGTATGATAACAGGAAGCATTAAATCTCTCCAACAATGTGTCATCTGCCTTGACTCCTCCGTGTTGATCTGAAGATACGAGGCGCAACCAAACAGTGTTTGATGACCTCATATTCCGAGGATGTGGGGAAGTATGAGTCTGGGGATGACTGACAAAGACTCATCTTGACTACTGTTTGAGTCACTACGAGGAATCACTCTACGCAGACACGCAAACCGCAATCGCGGGTGTCCGTAGTCAGACTTTTCGCCGGGGTCGGTCTCTTTGGGGGTCAACGTATCAATTTGTTTACTCGACATGCCCCTTGAGCTTAACTGGCCTCCGAAGAGTCTGAACACGAACCAAGATTAGCTGCAAACCAGCGTGTTGGAAGCTGTGATCTACGAAGGAGGTCTTGAAACTGCTTGATTACTAGAGCGATAGCAACTAATTGATGGTGGTGACTCTATCCTTACTAGTTCCTGAAACCGATCAGAATAAGCATCGAAAGTACTGAGTCAATTGCCTTGTAATCCATCCTCAAGAACCAGCTTCAAAATCAAGTTCACCAATCCTTCAAATCTACGGACGGATCTTTTTACCGTCTGATAACATCCACAAACTGTTATTATGTGGCGGGATGATATCTCTGAACCTTCATGAACAAGTTCTGCCTCGACGAATTCCCACAGTGGCAGATGATACCAATATCATCATTACGTATCATCAGGAGCCACCTCTGCGAGGTTTCTATGCGCATCAGCATTGACTGCATGCACCGGCAGCTCCGACTCACATGTGCATTGAGGTTAGCTCTATCCATGCAGTGTGTCATATCACACACAGCTTCTAGGTCGACCCTGAAAAGCGCCTCTTATATAGTAATGATGCTACTTTGATCGTATCTAGGAAGACTAATCTTCACAAGGTTCGACAACTAGGAGATGATGGTAAATGTAATGAATTTCTAGTTGTACCTACCAGTGTATGTAACTGTATCTTATTTCTGAATACAAAACAGAACCTGACAACATTACCTTACCATACCTTAAACGCACCGGGATCTGCCCTCCGGATTAGGAGATCTAGATCAATGGAAAGCAATACTTGGAGTATTCCGAAGGGATCGCACCCTACCTTGACTTGACAGTTGATATCTTCCCTCAAGTTGACATCTCTCATTAAATTCATACAATCGTTACTACTGTCCGACCTCGAAGGAAGAGTCCTGACTCGGAACAAAGTGCAAGATCGCGTCAAAAGTTCACTAAGGGATTCCAACTTCCCCGCCAAATCAGAAGCCATCCAGACCCCGCCCCGCGCGTCTCCAAAATACGCTCCTTCTGCGGGAGATGAAAACATCGGAATGCAACCTGGATCCACCAGACGAAAATAATCAGGAGCGCTCCTGAATTCGGAAAGAACCTAGTACACCTTTCATGTCACCGGACTTGAAAATTTTTTTGCGGTACAACTACACAGCCCTGTAACCTTTAGCTAAGGACGTTGAGGATAAGATCCGACTTCACATATAATAATAATAATGAGGTCAACATTTGGATGAAGGCATGATTACCCTGTGACAATAATAATACGAATTGTTGGAGGGACTTGGGGGCTGAGTTTTTCCGTTATTACTCCGTCCACGGACCGACATCAAATCTAGGTCTCGACTCCTGACTCCTGAGCTTGTAGGTACGGAAAAACTGCGGAGAACGGAGGGAGCAGTCCTCTAAAAGTCACAGTCCTCGTAACGGTCGCGTTCAATAAAGCTTCTATTATCGTTCCATAGACTCTAGTCGAATTCTATGCAATGCCTTGGAAGTGAACTTGAGCGGTGAGGAGGAGACTGCTCCGATGCATGTATCTCGTCAGTTCGTAACTACCCCTCGATTTCATACCTAAATGTCAAAGTGACTCTGTAGCTTCCCCGCTCGGTGGGAGACTCATGGTAGCCTTGCATACTCTAGTACGAAGTACAAAGTACCACCCGAGGTCAAACATACCTTAGTTTACCCGACAAGGTTCAGGATAGACCGAACCCACGGCTTCTCACTTCAACAGGGTCAAGAAAACATCCATCGTTTCTGACTGCTCATCGGGCATCAACTCACTGTCCTCAATATTCAAAAGATGCTTGGGCATTGATTGGCCCACCAGCCAGGCATAGATCGGCTTGAATATTGACGCTGAGCGGCGCTTGTTTGAAAGCGCGTAATGTAACGGTATCATACACATTGTTACCTTCCAAATTCTCCGAGAACGTTGCACAACAATCCCACCGGCCAATTATGAAATTCCAGAAACTTTTCCCCCTCTTCTAGAAGGTTTCTCGAAGCATGGTCCAAACTGCTGTTTCGTTTTTGAAACCATGGCTGCTGGTTGGCTCATATTTAGTCCGTAGTCCTGCGGCGATTCATGTTCTTCGATAATATGGTTTCCGTGATGAAACAGCTTGGATTCACATGCTTTTTGCTGGTAATATATCTGACAGCATGGTCAAAGCTAGCATATCAGACGAACAGGGGTGCAATTTACACCACTTTAGGTACCTAGTCCTTGTCTGCGTCCAGCTTGACTAGTTCACTGCAGTCTTCTTGCCTGACAAGATCTGAGACGTTCTTAAGACGAGACGCTCGGCTTGACTTAGAGCCCCGATCACATGCCACTTCGTCCTGCTTAAGGAAAATTTCTCTTGCAGTATTTCAACAAACTGATAGTCGATTCATACGGAGCCGATACTTCTTAGAGCAGTTTGAATCGAACGGTCGGCCAGCCCGACCAGTGGCTGCCCAAAACTCGGCATGATCCCGAGAATCGGGATGAGTAAAACAACGGTCCCTAACAACCTGGAAGTGGAAGCCGGCCAAGAAACATTTCGCCGCTCGAGAAACTCGATTTGTAAGCCACGATTGGCCGGTGTTCAGGCATTAAATGAAGCATTATAGATCCATTCGAGTGAAGAAATTTTCCATCTGAGTGGCATTTCGAGGTCTAGAGGCTTCAAGTCCTGAGCGTGACTGAGTCAATCAACAGTCTCGAATTTGTCAGGCCTGGGACTAAAATTTCACGCCCTTGCCATTCTACTTGTGCTTTGACAATATCTTGCTTTCCTATGTTTCCTTTTGTTGGGCGCAGGAAGGTCCACATCCATGAAACTCATGTATCGGCCCCGGCCTTTGTGATACAACGGCTAAGGACAAGGTATCCTCCAAAAGGCGGTCCCACCTTCAAGGCAAAGTATGCCTATGGCACCCGTACTCAGTATGGTATCAGTATCCGATACAAATCTTATTTGGAAAGCTGAGCATGAACATGGAGTCGGTAAAACTTCGGCGGAATCAAACAGCTATCGGCTTGCCGAGCGCAGAATCGGGCAAGCCGAATGAATAGACAGCAATAAACGCACGCTGATTCCTTCTGTCACTGTCAGAGTCAAAGCCGGTGCAGATTGCTCCGTGCCTGAATCAGTGCGTCTTGAAGGCTTGAAGCTGAGCTCTGATTCGCAAGTCTTCAAGTTCCACACCACTCTGCCCTGGACCCCTGGTCGAATCAGGTAGCAATTTGAGCAGAATCTTCACCAAGATACCTGTCATGTACTCCATAGCTGTACAGACTTCTGTCACCTACATACGCTGTCACAGTATAACAAATCAGTACCGGTGAAGCCACGCAGCTTCCTACAAATCACCTTACTGCCCGTTCGACCATCGATCCACATCTGACCCACAGCGCAGACACAAAGCGTAAAGTACGCGACGCAAGAAGAGTCTTCAACTGCTCTAACCTTTTTCTGGAAGGCTCCGACTCTGCCTAAGTGTCCAGTCACAGTTGATAGTCCACTGTCGCAGTAGACCCTGGAGATTAGACAGGGACCTGGACCTGACAAGACCTCAGGATCAGCAAGATCTTAGGTCCACCCGCGCCCAAGGCACCGCCACAGACGTCGCGTTGGGAGGTCCGCGTTTTCGGTCTCTGGCGGATGTCACTGTCAGCCTGTCTTTGGACTCTCTGCAAAAACCCCACAAGAGGATCGGGAAGATTAGGAGCTGAAGAGTGAGGAGGCTCGAGTGGCCGACCGTCCACCACTGCTGGCCAGAGACGAATGGTCGTCTCCTCCGTATGGCGTACGCGGAGTGGGTTGCCTTTTAAGAGAACCAAAGCAGTTAGTGCGGGATGGAACCTGAATTGCTCTTACACTCGTAGGATGTATTATTCATCTTGCCTGCCTTGCAGCCTTGTAGCCTTGTAGCCTTGTAGCCTCGAGTTGGAAGATGCGGCTTGATCACTATGATGTCATCGTTGATATCCCATCCTTCCTATTAATTCTGGAGCACAACTCTTAGCTAAAACTATATCTCTCTAGTAAGGGCAATAATGATATCAATATGAATTAATCGAGTCACGCCCTGTCAATCCTTCAGATGGAAATGAGATCGACGACCGTGTATCTGTCCCTTCCAAGTAAGGGTTCACGACTCGGTCAAACTTGGCAAGATACTTGTCCTCGTGTACTTCAGATAGAGAAGTACCTACGCCAGTCTTTCAAGGTACCTGTAGCTCTGCCATATGATGCATGCCTGCATCCCAGCAGTAATAGACACCCAAGGCTAGCCCAGATACGTAGCCGCTCCAGAGCAGGAGGATAGAATTCGCAACTATCACTCAACTCTCTATCACCGAAGACAACAAGTACTGAATATAGAGGTACTGAACTGAACACTGAACAAGGAAATAAACACCTATCCATACAAATGACAAATACACCAACCAGCTAAGTCATCTGCAAAGCTTATCCCCGGAAATCTTCCCACCCGAGACTAAAACACAAAGAAAATACCAGTTTACAATGCTGACACTGACACTGACACTGACCAGCCAGTACATTCTAGAATCTAGATCCTTTCGCGCGCGGGTGGCGCATGGACTGTCCGTGTATCATATCATATCATCATGATATCGAATCAAGGCGTCGGCGTCAAGGTGATGTTCCTTTGGCATCACACCCTGGCGGCGAATCACCAAAACCTACCTCTTAAGGTAACCTCGGGATCTGAATTGAACGGAGGTAGGTCTCCGTAGTCCGTACTCCGTATCGTGGATCAATCAACCCTCAGGGTCTCCATGGAATCAAACCTAGGAACGATGATGTTAGTTGTGTTCAATCAGCTTGTCGAAATCGTCATGACTTGTTTAGGTGCCGCTGGGATGGGGACGGTGGGGGTCCATCCCCAAGAGGGCCATGATAAATTTAGAAAGTAGCTCCGGAAAACCCTATCCCGTCGAAAGGGTAATTCAATTGAATAGTCCAAAGAGATAAGAAAAGCTCAAATCATCAATGTAACAAAATGCAAACAAAGGTACAGAATCAAGATTCTGGACTCTACTGTGCGGTCTGTGCCTTGGCCAGGCAGTTGTTGCGAGTCGAATTCCATGTGAAGCGATCAGTGCGACGATTCTAGATCGCGACCCCAGCAGCGCCATGCATATTGGAATCCCATTCCCGCCCCTCCGGCAGTCGGATGTGCATATCGAAGACATTAACTGGGTTGTTTAAAGGTTAATATATTCCTATGCATTAGTGCTTGATAATTGTTAAATATAATCAAATTCATCCCTGCTGAGAAATGACTTGTTGTTGACACGTAACGTCTGTGCGCCACCATCTTGCTGCAAGCTTCGTTTATACAATGCTCTTGATGCAGTGCACTGATAAGGCTCTACTAGGTATGCGATGAAATTGTTTCACAATATGCTTTCAATGGTATGAGTACATGACGTGGTACTGGACAATCAGGCCAGAAGCACTATCCAGTAGACAAATATTCTCAAGACATATATCAATGGTCAGAATATGGTATTTGGTATCAGAAAGCGCGCAAATCAACAGATGACGATGAGAGTCAAAAATATGTTTGTGGAAGCCTCGAGACGAGGCCATCGCTATTTATGATAATGACATCCATGGCCTTCTTTTTCGCTGGGAAATCCATTCATAGAAAAGGACAAATGTTGTAAAGAAAACAACCGCCTGATTTCAGACGAAATCATCTGTACAGGATTAATGGTTAAGAAGTTCGTATCCTCCGTATGGCTCATTTTAATAAAACATGATCAGACAGCCACACGATGCCTCGTATCGATTGCAAGACTGAAATGGAAAAGAGACCCGGAAAGAAAAAACAAAGGCCTAGGTCGCAAAATAACAACCATATGAATCCCCTTAAGTGCGCCAATATGCAATGCAGTCGTGATCGTGCGTCACAGGCATGCTCAGACGGCGGTCTGTACATGTATGATAAAAAGGGGGAAAAAAGTAGAAAGGGTGCGGCGAAGACAGGGTATCACTCGTCAAAAACCCATAACCATCAAGTGGACAGATACGTGTCGATGACTGGACAGAAAAGGAGAAATCGATGGGAAAAGAAGAAGAAGGCGAAGGTGGGGACCTGTGTGGTGCTTCTACCATCCCTTTACATGGTATTCCCACGGCCCAAAGTCGTTATAATGAGTAAATGAGCCATTCTTAGCGACATCCTTGTCCAAGGCTGCTTTTGTAGAGGCTCCATTCGCGACGCCGGCATTCTGTTGCGATGCTTGTCCTTTTGGTGCCTCCTTAGGCTCGGGATACTCCTGTAGGTTCGCCATATCATGAGTTGTGTGCCGTCGCTTCAGGAAAGCGTTTGCTGTTGCACTCTTCTGCTGGCGCTCCCAGAGTAAATGACGTCTCAACGACTCGGTCAATTCCGTGGCAAGCATGTTTCTCCGTGTAGTTCGAGGAGAATGAGCGACCGACTGTGGTGACGGCTTCACAATGATCGGCTTCGATCGGGGAACATCGGGACCACGCATTGTCAAGCTCTCCTCCTCATCTTCGGGTGGCGAGGCGGGGATGGACGGTCCATTAGGTGATGTTAACCGCGAGCGCTGGAGGGCTGGGCTGGAGCGTGATGTTGGCCCCTGCATCTTGGTAGGCTGGTGCATCATCATTGTGAGAAGGGAACGACGCGAGACCAGGTTCGGCCTGGAGTCAACCCGCTGGAAGAGCTCCCTCTCCTCGACGCTGGACCTTCCACTCTCCGTCACCGAGTCTTCCCAATCCGAATCCTCATCGTCCTCAATAGCACTCTCCGACACTTCATCCTCGGTCTCAATTGCATCCTCGTCATTGTCGTAGGACCTCTCGCTGATGGGTTTGATGATTCCAACTTGTTCTTGGAACGAAGTCACCTTCTTCGATGGGCTCGGGTTGGTGGTTGCCGACTTGCTAAGCTCGTTAGAAAGCGAGCTGCGATGTGGCTTCTGTATCGATATCCGGTCCTCAAACGAGCTTTCATCATCATCCCCAGAAGAACCACCAAGCGTGAACATGCCACCCTTCTTCTTGAAAGGCGTGGGTTTCAACTGCGCGGGCGGCTGTGTTGGCCCAGGTTCGGCCGCTAATCTTGGTTGCGACCGGTACGATGAGGAAACGAGCGAGGGAGAAAAGCCACGGACGATACTAGGAGACTTGATTAGGCAAGATCGAGATGGAAGCATACCGGAGGACGAAACACTGGTGTCAGACGCATTGAGGTTCGCGGCGTCGCTATCGTTACCCTCCGGTGCAGTCGTCGAACATGATTCCGTGGAATGAAGAACTTGTTGGTTGAAAGATGAGAAAGACTGAGTGCGTTTGGCAGTGGATTCTGAAGGAGGTGCAGGGGAGGGTGTCGACGGTCGCGGTGTGAGGTCGACCACCGGAGGAGCGACTGTAGTCATTGGTGGGGCGAGAGGCTCGAGATTTTTCTTCTCTTTGATGTTGAGCACCATGCGCTCTAACCCGAGTGACGTGATGTGCTTTTCTTTGCCACGGCCCAGATAGGAAAACGAGTCTTCGCGGACAACGGCGGGCTTAAGTTCACATCTAGCACGCTTGATATGACTCTCGATTCTCTCGGCTTGTTCTGAAGCAGCAGATTCAACGCTGGCCGAAAGTTCCGGAAGGTCACCAGCTTCTGAGCGAAGGAGCGGCAAAACCGACGTATCGCTGGACTTGTCCGGCTCCACACAGAAGGTTTCACGTGTCCAGAGTCGCCAGCTCAAATTCTCCAACCGACGACCTTCTTCCATATAATCGGCACATTTGGAAAATACTATTAATAAGAACACAAAGGGTCAGTCACCAATCGCCTTATACTCGGACCCAGATTCTAGAACATACCTAACCACATGCCATGAAGACTCTGCGTATTTGCCGTGTCAACCTTGTGTATTTTCGCCGCGTCCACAGTTAGGACGGGAGTTGATAAACGCGAAGGCATGATAACGACGCCACAATTTTGGACCTTTGACACGTTTTTTCTTGATAAGATAGCTCCCAGTTGGTCTTTTTCGGGGTCGCCGTCTCCCCCGATCGTGGTCGTACGGCGCGAGAAACTCAAAAGAAGTATTTCCCCTGATCGCAGAATGTCGCAAAAAAGGCTGGCTTCGTGAATGGCTCCGCAGAGTACGCCGCGGAAAATAGATTGAACTGCTTATGGCACCCTAGCTGTCGTCAAATGCGTATGCAAGGACACAGCTCCTCACGATTCCTCAATCGACTTGTTTGAAGCGAGAGATAGTTCGTAAGACGTAGCCCAGACGCGCCTATGGCAGTCGTGGTGATAACAAGCAGCCAAACGAATGTAATTCCTCTGCCTCTTAGGTACCCTTGTGTGTTCTGAAACTCGCCGGGTGAATTTCGTGCGGAGAAAGAATCAAGCGGTCGATTAGTCGGCCGAGTATAGAAATGACGATGTCGACGAGTGATACGGTCGTAGCGAGCTAGGGTCGAGAAGACAAGGAGTCTGAAGGTCGATATGGACGAGCGAGCCTGGAGAACCAGGGAGGAAGCGAGGTGAAAAGAATTGCACCGGAATATGGGGGGTGAAAAAGGTGGAGGAGGAGCGGAAGGAGGGAAAACGGACAATAGTTCGTTTATGGGGGAGGGTCGGAAGAGCGTGTGCAGTATGTACGAGATGGTAACGGTACAAGGGGAGGATGAGAGAGAAAAAGGAAATCGAGGATGGCCACACTTAGAAAAGTTCGCGAGGGTACCGAGGGACAGGTTGAACTACGGTGACGGGCGATGGGATGGGGCGGTAAGTACAGTACAAGAAATGGAAAGATCCTAGCCTGAGTTACTTGGTTCTTTTTTTATTTATTTTTATTTTTTTTTATTTATTATTTTATTTCTTGGGGTGATTTTAATTAAATAATTGATTTACGTATTTCATTTTCGCCCTATTGCTGTGTGTCACTTCCGGAGTATTCCCGTGGGTCTCCTGGTATTTCATACCATGTCATTACCATAAGTAATTTTACCGGTCTGTTTCCGGAGTTCCACCCCAAGAAGAAAGTACGGAACTTTATGCCAGAAGAATTCTTACGTACTAAGTCAAGGAACTTTTTCTTCTCGTGATGGCAGCTAAAACATGCTAGTAAAGTACTCCATAGTTGACAGGATTGACTCCGGTGAAGCGGCTTCCTATTACTGTCTGCTTTCAGATGGAGTCAAATTGACACATGACCAGATCCTTTATGGTCCTATTTATTTTCTTTTTCCGTTTTTGTGACACTGATCAAACATAATTATATGATAATGAGTAAAGGTCTGACAGTCAACTATGAATGATGATACATAGAAATGCTAAGAATATCAAGGCGCCTTAAGCATCAAGGAGCAAGGTAAGAGGGTGGCAGGGTGAGGTACCTCAGCTCACATAGATAGTTGAATAAAAGATCTTCTTGTCCTGTGACCTGCTCTGCTGCTGAGTAAGGACGGGAGCAGTCACTTGACCCAGGAATGGGAATGGGTCCATATCGATAGGCGCTGGTCCTACTCCGTACCGAAACCAACCATTAGGTACTGCCGGTTATTGATATCTATCACCCCACATTTCTTGACGAAAAACAAGCCTCATTCTGGCCCAGTGTTGCGTATCTATCTATCAATTGTTTTTGAATATCGAAGAGAGCCTTTCGCTATTGTTAGAGGAGCTTGTTGACCAGGATTATGGCTAATTGTTGACACGCCACATCCCTTCATCAGGGGCCATTTATCAGTCCTGCTGACTCTCCCTGGTGAATGATGTTCAAGTAAACTATTTTTGCCACGGAACTTGCGTCTTTCAGTTTCCACCTCAGGAAGGCGCTGTGTTTGTCACTTCATCTTTTGCTTTATTTGGCCTAACCATTAGATAACCCTTGGTAAGTTTGGTGGCATCTAGGCTCTAGGCCACGCACCCCTACTTTCTCCATATTTCCCCCGGATGTTTGGTGGATATTTTCCGGCCATATGATCTGTAGACGGCTCAGGTTAATGATTCCGGCTGAAATGGATTGGGGTTTGATCGTCCTCCTTACTGCTATTAGCCGGTGGTATGTTCCAAGCGTAGCTGCATACCGGGGAAGTCTGAAAGTGTTCCGATCTGGCTGATCCTTCTCCCTGGTTCTTGTAGATTATTTGAGGCGTCTAATATTTTGAAAGCAATCAAAATGTAGAGATTTGAGGCGGCTAGGGCCAATACCCTCCCCATATCCTAAGTTCCTGAACTCTGAAGGCATATAGCCGACGCCCACAGAAGGTTCTCTTGTCTTCTTGGAGCCATTGATAGTTTGATACTTTGAAGTGCTAGTCAGAGCTTTAATTGTAGTATTGGTCTCTTGTACTCTGTACCAATGACCTCTCCACCCATTAATGCTGCTGATCACATAGTGTAAGCGCAGGCTCTCTTTATCCCCAAATGGCTCACACCTGAAGACACTGGGACTTGATCTCCGCATCCAGGCATCTATCATATTCAGATCAAAAGGTTCGAACAGTTTCCATAGTAGCTCTATTTAGAGTCAGCAGGAGTCACAAGGTACCATGTTCGCCAGCGGTCACTAAAAGCTGGATCTGGAAGAAGATCATGCATTCATGCTATTGAAGCTCCATTATTCGGAGTGACGTTTGACAGGGCATGCATCCAAAGGAGCTCCTGACAGGTCTTGATTGATATTGGCTAGCATTTCGGCTCTAGCACAAAACAGCTGACAATACCAGCGGCAAAATTGTCAGAAAGATAGTCCAGACAAGGATCATGACACTCACCTAGAATTACTGTGGTATCACTAAGTAGCACTACTACACTAGCAGTACAGGCGCACGTTTTTGATGATCATGTGATGTCCTACAACTCAGCCTACGTCCAAGAGCACCTGATGGCTGAGTTGTACAACCTAGTACATTTCCGCCTCTCTCCAGTCTCTGCTTTTGTATGGACATAGCGTCAGCCACATGATGTTTTGCTAGACCATGTTAGCCGCCAACCGGCTTCAGTATCCTCGTCTCCTGAGCAGGCACGAGATGAAGAGGAGAGGGAAATGTCCAACTCTGAACAGAGAGTGGTAGGCTCGGCCCGAAATAGAGCCAAGTTTCACACTGTTGTCGACTAATAACGTAGCAGTTTGCATTCCCAACAGTCATTGTGGCTATTAGATAGCTGATGATGATCGAATCAACGGGACTTGTTGAACGTTCCGATAGTTCCTCTACAAAGACAGAATAATGATTTTAACTTGTCCATGAGACGAGTCCTAATGACTGATCCGCAAGCCCAGAAGCGGTCCAATATTCGTAGTAAGTTGACAGGCTGATTTCACGCAGAATGCAGGCAATACTCAAATCAAAACATGACATCGCGGCGCCAAAACTGGTCGGAAGACTCTTGTTGAGAACAGCCTGCACATGTATGAAGATGACTCGCATTCAGGGCTCCTAGAGGCCATCAATTCTCCACGGTGACCGAATTCTGTCCAGCTGCCCATATTTCGTGCATACAGATTGTTCCACTGTGGCGATGGGAGCGGAGCCACGTAGCTGTCAGTCTGTCACTCATCATGTCAGGCGTGCTGCAATCCTTCAGAGCCACCCGGGAAAAACCATACATATGAACTAGGAAGGTGGCTATGAGAATCAGCAGGCAGAGTATGCTGTGGAAGCTTTGAACTACTAGATTATCGTTTGGATCCGAATCTTAAACATAGGTAAGTGGGTATTAGGTATGGGAGTTGAGTTTCACCGAACGGTTTCCCCATATCGGCCCTCCGCGTTTTCCCCATCAAGCAATAAGGGCCAGACTTGGACAGACTTGGACAGACTTGGACAGACTTGGACAGTCCCGATTACTCCCGAATAAACTGCCGAGGGATGGTACGGAGTAATAATAGGTCCATCAAGTGCCTCATACCTCGTGATATCCAAGTTCTCAGCTAGGGGAACCTTCTAGGCTTCTACAGAGTAGACAAAGAAGAATGGCCTACTCCGTCCTCCATACTTCATATTGAATTCTGGTAGACTTTCAGTAGTACCAATGTCTGATCTCTTCGGCAGTAAGGCTCGGTAATCCGTGATTTGGCACCAGTTTAGCATCCGCCATCAAGACGATGGACAATTGAACTGAGGAAAGACGTAGGTATCACTCGGAATGTGGAGATGTCATAATTGAGCTATTCATTTCGACTCTGCACAGCAACAACAGAAGCCCGTACCAACCGAGCTCAAGACTTGGCGCGAAGGATACAGAGTGAAACGCAAAGTGAGGCGCTTGAAGGCGCCACAGGCACAGAGAGATTCACTCAGCAGTAGAAAACCTCAAGCCAACCGTAACAGGTTAAAACGACGAATCCAAATACTGTCTTTCAGAATCGATTACCACTGTGATGTTGGCTGGAGATGCTTTTCGATGTGGGGGCAAAATTTCAAGTGCTCAACCTGTGGCATCTCAGTGGCGAAACAGCAGAAGTCACAAGAACATCTCCTCGTCACATGATGCGGATTGCGGAGTCCACCCGCGGCATTTTACCTTATTTTCTTTCCTTTCGACTTGTAACTTCCCGTTGGCCATGGGGAAGGCGGAGGAGGATTGAAGGCGCTCCGAAGGCGCTCCGTGTTTCCCGTATGGATTCATGGATTCAATCTGAATCGGTCCTAAGGAAAAGGGGTCAAGGGGCATGTGGTATTGTTGCTGGAGTTCGCGATGGTCTCCTACCTTGTATTAGTTTGTTAAGAAAGAGGCTTCAGAGTGAATATCATGTGGCATAGCAACTTGTGCCAGTTGATGGCCCCTTAGACAAGTAGAACTTCTACATGCTCCATGGACTGAGTACTTTATTGTTTTTGTTTTAGAGCTTAGAGTCCTCATAGAAGCGCTCTCAGAAGAATGTTACAGGCCCTAGGGAGTAGGGACCCTAGGCATTGAGCCAGTTAGGGGATCACTAGTACAGCATAGGATGCCGTGATCCTCCAGTATGCTTCCTAGTCAATCGTCCTTTAGCCTCCACAAGACTCAATTGCGCAGTACAATAATCCCAAATAGCTCACATAAGCCTGACGGCCCTGCAACACATGCAGAGATACTAAGTATCAAGTCCACAATTCCTCCTTACAGACGCCGTACGAGCGATGAGGCGCCAGCGGGCCCTCGCGAGCGCTTCACCTCGCAAACTCGATTTGCTCAAAGAATTGGTTCGCAGGAGATGATCTGCAGTAGTTCGATCTGAAAGGGCTTGCTATGCAGGTGTGTGTAAGTGGCTTGTACTCGGCCCTGCCTGCTGTCTACTCGTACCGTTCCGGACAAAGAACTGAGCCAACCGGTACCTTCAAGATCACCATGGGATTGCTCTCATATCTGCTTCGCTTTCATAAGACACGGCAGGATCAATAATGGGTATGCGAGTGCTGATACTGATAGCGACCCCTGTCCTTGAAAACTAAATCTGGTATGTATGCGCCTAATCTACTCCATAGTCCATACATTCCGTGGCTGATTCCAAGCGCCGATATATCCAGCCCTATGCAAAGGACATCAAGGATCGAGATTCCATTAGAAAGAAGTCTCAAATCCCTACGTTCTCATACCTTGATTTCGCAAAGGGTAACGCTGGGGTTGCGCACAGATATCAATATTATCCGGGGATCGTCAAAACCAATGGCCTAGAATCGACTATCTTTATCAAGGGATATGGTGTCTTTGTCGCATGCTTTCATCGCTAGCAAGCTTCAAAGCAAATTCCCTGCTCACGAGTCAGGTGCTCAATAAATGATTCACCTCCCCTGGATTCTAGTCATCAGGGATCAAAGAACGTACAACCCAAATCTAGTTGAAATGGAAGCTGTCCGTTCCCATCGGTCTTTCGAGCTTCCTTTGTTTATATGTTTCTGAGCAGTCACATTCCACATATTTCCCAAGCCGCAATCCCCGGAGTCCACTCCCGTCAACCCAGCAAGCAACCGTGAATGAAAGCAAAGACCATTGCCTTCAACCCATGATCACAACACGGAAGCAGATCCGTCGGAGCTGTTGGAATTTCGTCCGTTATGTTCGAGAATTCGACTAGCGGACCCTCAGGCTCAGAGAGGCCTATGCGGATCTTGCAGGTTCGACCGCCTCCAAGGAGGTTGTAGTCTACGCAAGGGTCTCTTCGATTGTTTCCACTCAGTAAAGGATTCCGGATCTCTTTTTGGGGAAAACAGGAAGGAGTTCCGAACTGATCGTACATATCTACCCGATGGCTGTACAGCTACAGCGTCTCAAGGCAGAGCTATTTAATCAAGTAGATGGTGGGATATTGCTCTATGAATGTTATCAGCGCCGATGCCCCTATTTGTCTCCGAAGGCGAGCTCACGTGTATAGTCCATGATCTATCCCTTGAATGCCTGTCGTCCCTCAGTGCTCAGTCGCTATTGATCGCTGATATCCCATGAGCAAGAGTCTAAGGACAGATCAGGTTCAATAATGGCTAGATTGAAACCCCTAGCTTGATTGAGTACGACTTAAGCTTCCTTTGCTCCTCGGCGCAGAGATGGAGATCGTAGTATCCCGCACCTCCATCCGATCCCTTGAATTAAGTATCCAACCTCAGAAAAGAAGCTTACGACGCCTGCATTCATAGAATGCAATTGAATGCTTGAAGACACGGCCATCTCGATCAGCATCAATTATCCAGACCAACCAAAGCACCTTCTAGCACTGTACGCCAGGGTTATCGCACCTGGCTGTCCAGGTACCTGGGAACACAGGTATGTTGACCGTTTCTCCTGTGGATCATAAAGAATCCTCGACCGGGTCGATCGTCCGATGCCTTTACATACCACTTTGCTCGATACTTACTGAAGGAAAGAATCGTACTTTTTTCCCTTCGGTATTGAAACGTATTGTACTTGTTCCTGTCCGATGCTTACTGACAATCATACCTCCGGCACTCGATACCTCCATCACTAATACGTGGATAGTATCATGCTACATTTCTACATATTTGGCCTCGCTGGCAGTCGTAGCCCTAGGGAGTAGAGAACGCTGTGTTTCAATCAATCCCTGCCCCTGGGATAGGTCATTTGACGGTCAGAAGTTTTCGTGTCGTCTATCATGCGCTAAAAGCCAAACGCCTTTGCGAGGCGCTCAGTCTGCGGATGAAGCAGCAAAGAATCCTTGAGACTGCATAGGAATGAAAGAAGTGAACGCTCAATAGCCTAATACAGAAGCTAATCAGGCACCAGGGAGAATATCAGCCGTGGGATTTCTTTTCCTTACGATGATAGTGGTACTAGTGAACAAATCATCGAGGAGCTACCAGGCCATCTGACTTACAATGTTATAAGCGGGATGAATGTGATTCGTGTTCCTGGGCAATCGGTCGCTTCACGTGGTGCGGGTTGTGTTTCATTATTTTGTTGAGGGTTTATGGTTTGTTGCTATTCGCGAGGATTGGAATCATTGGATATGTCGACTCGTCTCTCATATGGAGGATCGGAGGGCAAAGTGTACTTTAATTTCCACCTATCAATGTGATCAAGAATATCTACTGAGGAGTATGTATACAGTATGGGCCATTTCGGTGGCTGTACTTCGGTGGCTGAGTATGTAAACATTCAGATACTCGTCAATGTAACCTTTTTACATAATTGATCAGACGGCTTTCTTTCAGATGCCAATTTGACGCTTCTGGCGCCAGATCTTCCCTTCAATGGAGATGTATCTATTACGGAGTACAGAGTACTTCGTGGGAAAAAGAAAAACAAACGCATCAATGCACGTACTTCTGCTCTGGGAGAACAGGTCACAGTGTGATTAACAATCCAACCGAGATAAGCACAGAACCCGACAGACAAACATTCTTCAAGCCTCTCCAGGGTACAAAGTATCTGTATCAAGCTCAAGCATCGCTAGCTAGCCGCCACATGAGTATCATCCGATATTGTTGCCTGTTGAAATCAAGCCCTTTCACCGCAGTCGTGTGATGGGCGCAATCAGCAGCAACACTGCATCGCAGGATACGAAGTAGCGGTATAGAGTCCTCGGATTTCGGATGCCAAGTAACCATAACGACATTTGACACACGGACAGCGTATCGTTCCGAGGCTCAGTCCCTTCATCAGACTTGGTCATAATCATGTTCATCATCGTCACAAGCAGAGCATATGGTAGATTGTTTAATTGCGTTCCCGCGGGTCGGGATCATGGTACTCAGCCTGCCGCGAACGAATTCAAGCCACGTCAATGAGCCCATGCCCATGTGACAGGGAGTGGTTGAAACCACCACCACAAACCACACATTCGCGGGATGTCACTGCGGCTACTTCATTTTCTCAACCGCTCAAGCAGAGATGAGTGATGATGAGAGGAAACGGAGAGATCAGACTGAGATGAAGGAACCATGGGGCCTGATGCATCGTGACACCACGACATGCATTTACCCCAGGTCAGCAAGGCGGTCTGTTGCCCATGATGCTATCATCATGCATCGTTGTTGACCCAACAAGTACAACTGACAAGGGGATAATACAGCATCGACCGATTTGAGTCTAGAACGGAAGATTGGCGTCTGGCGATCGGTCGTACTGAAGTGTCCATTGTTACTATATTCGGCGCTTGCTGGGATGTTGCTTTTTCCTCCATTGTACAGGGGTACATGGACAAGCATAATAAATCCAAGCGCTGGTCATCTGAACATCTGAAATTTCCTGCGATATGACCCTTTCTTTTGCTATCGGGTCTGAATCTTCGCGCCCGAGATAGGCGTCCAATATTGCAAGTTACTTGGATTATGCTGGTCGTGATCTCTCGGGAGATATCTGTCGTTTGCATGATTTGCTGTCAGTAAATGTTTCTATCCGATCACTGTGCTGGACATTGACGCCTCCAGTAGACATCTCGATAACTCCCGAACTGACTCATCAGACGCATTCGTGCTTCCGATCGGTCTAGAACAACAACCTTTGACACGGAGGTTTCCCATCGGTACTTTTGGCCATCCTTTGTTCCACAGGGCATACTCATCTCCAGATTTGTTGTCCTGGTCCCGATCTGTCATGATCATTTTGCCGCGCCATGCAGTTGACGTTTCCTCTTCAGTCTCTCTGCTGACCGCAACTCCATGCCATGATACCACTGCGAGGGGTCTGCGTTCTTTGCGCCGGTTTGGGCGCTGAAAACCGTACATCTGCAATGTAGCGCTGTTTGATTCTGACCTGGGAGTATGCTCTATACGGAAGACGAGGAAAGAAGGGACTGCCAATAGAACTGGTAAACCATCTTCGTTGGTCTGGCAGGGAGACTGCTTAGAGAATGTCACTGCATCCTGTGTGTCGGTGGATCGACTGTATGGTTGTAGATTATATTGATGTCTTTCTGACTTCAACGCACCACCAGCCCTACGTTCTTCCTGGTCGCATGTGTGTGTAGAGATTCCACAGAATCTCAAGGATTTTACTAGATTATGGATATCATAATAGTTAGGCCAAATCAATACTGGCCTTTTGAAGAGATTCAGCGCAGGTGTCGCCATTCACTTGCAAAAGAATATAATATGGTGAGTGTGTAGCTGGGGTTTCTATACAGACTCTCTTTCAAAGTCATTCACTGATCATAACCAGGTATCTCTATCTGCTCATTCACTGACTGCCGCACTGCATTGATGAGCTTTTGAGTTGTTATATGCCCCTGGAGAATCTCTCTCGTGGATTCTTCTCTCCGGCCAAATAGCTAAACCTCGCCTTCGTCATTATACGGCCTTCTTATATCCATTCAAGGCTCTGCGCCTTGCCAAAATAGCCTTGTTGATGGAGTAATAAGGCAACGTCCCTAGGAGTTATTCAAAATTACCAACTCGGGTGGAAAGGCAGTTGGGTCTTCGTTGCCAAATCGCCTGTTCATCATTAATCCGGTTCATGCTGTTGGTGCAGCTTGTTCCATCGATGTCATCATGGCCAGAACTCGTTCTCTCGCTGCCACTGCGCTGAAACTGCAGTTCATGGTGCATACACTGCCATCGCGCTTTGGCTGGAAGCTTTGGCCCAAATAACGACCGAGAGCCGCCCAAAGATTGGGTGTATCCTCGACGCAAAGAAGTCCATTCTTTGCAAGCACCACAGGCGTGGTTAAGGTCATCCTTACCGGCCGCGGTGGCCAGCCGAGAAGACGCTGTTCTCAACGCAAAGAAGGGTATGTGTATTCCTTCTTTTCCTTCTTCATGGTGGCTAATAATCCCAGTTGGCTTTCACGGCAAGCTGACCGCGACTGGTATAAGCGTCGTCAAGCTTATGGACCATGTGAGGGAGGTCGACTAGGCTACAGCTACACCTGGCGAACCCAAGGATAAGCAGCTCAATGCCCAAGGCCAGTCATCTGCCCTCCTTCTCCAAATGCATGGACTGGTCGCCCCCGATTTGTGCGCAATCATCCCTTGCAAAACACTCGTTCCCGCGCTCATGAACGAACGATAGCCAATTTCAGCACCATTGTCAGTCGTCAGAAGAAGGATCAGCGCCTGAGGCACCGGCGCCGGCTGTCACAGCCACAATTAATGTGACGACGCAAGACTTTCACCTGCTTTCTGCCCACGTCGCCATGTTGGGTGATGCCCCGACTGGCTGCCACGAATATACATCAGAATGCCTGCTCAGCCTGATGGCTGGCCAGACTTGGTTGTCGAAGTCGGGTATCGCAACCATTACCAAACTGCGTGAGGATGCCAAGGGGTGGTTCGAAAACTCTTCCTGAAGTCTCTCGACATTATCGCCAGAGTTTTGAAGGAGGTGCGAGGGATAGACTGCCTGCGCTTGGACGGGACTATGGACAAGCGAACCAAAGCCACAGCACAGGAAAAATTCAAAACTGAAGGGAGAATACTTTTGGTCACCAGTGGGTGTGGCAGCGTCGGTCTGAATTTGCGAACTGGATCCATTGTGATCCAGTGCGAAATCTGATGGAACGAAAGTTCCGAAAAACAAGCTTATGCTAGGTGTTATCGGCAAGGCCAGTGCAAAGCCGTCAAGGTTATGCATCTATTCGCTACTAATAGCAGCATCGATGCATCAATCAACCATTAGTCTCGTTCATCGACCATCAGTCTCTGTTCATGATCGCCATAAGAAAGGAGAACAGTCTCATCGAAAAATAGCAGCTTGTGCCACTGAATAGCACTTCATCCTCTCTTTACTACGCACAGGAAGTGGTAGTAACTGCAGATCTGTTCACTCTGAAAACCAGTGGTTGGTTGGAGTCATGGTTGGTCGGAGTCACATGGTTTTCAAAACCATTCAGCATGTTCAAGACCAGCTAGATATTATTTTTCTTTCTGTGAACGTAGGTAGGTCGGTGACCTCGGATTGTGGAACTCGTCCTACGTGGTTTTCACAAACATACCTCCAATGTCAGCAGATCGCTCAACGTCCGCGACTCCTTGGGCCGAACGGACCTAGAGTCTTCTATGTGAAAACTTAGACACATAATTCTCAAATTTCCCAGCGCTCCTGTGAGCTTGCAGAAAGGCTTTTTACTAGAAGAATTGAGAGCGCGACGGCGTCCATGGGCCGATTCCACTTGCTCATGTTCTGTCATTGCTACCGGTCAGTTCAGGTTCTTTGACAAAATGTATTTTCTTCTGGACCTTAACACATCAGAGACAAGCCTTTGGCCATCTCAAATCTCAAGTTGGCGACCACACTTGCTAATCCTGACATGCTTTCAATCAAGTGTACTGACTACTGACTACTGACGGTGGTGGACGTTGATGTAGATATATATAGGACTAGTCCGTAGAAGGCTAGCGTAGGTGGATCTTGGACATGATCGGGACTTCGGGAGTCTGTGATCCCGATGCTCCGACGACCACCAACGGTTACGACGGAACATTACCAATCTTTGTGCCTGATTTTGATCTCGAGATCTTCTACCTCGAGACATTAATTCTGTCTGATGTTTGGCTTTGGATAGACATTGCTACATCTTGGATGATAGGCTATTCAGAGAGAGCCTAGGGCTACTCCATGGTGACCCCCGTCGAAGAGCTGCGGCGACACCAAGTTATCGCATCCCAATTCCCAACCACTTCAAACTTACCAGTTGGTCGTTGAGTGTTTCATTTAAGATCAAAATCTCGCCTACCAGCTGAAATCTTTCAGTGTCCAAGAAGAGCCTTTCTCTTTAAAACTTCCCATATTGAGACTCGCGGCTTCCTAAACAGGCTTCCGGCAGGTCCGGGTCCATATATCCTGCTCATGACAGCAGAAACACACTGCCTGGTTTAACAAACCATGCAGAACTTATCAATGGCAGCTGGTAGCGGACTTTCTCTGGGGCCGCTGGACGGTCATGCAAGTATCCATCAAGCAGCGAGATCTAAGAACCGTCATAATGCGGATCGAATACGTAACCCTCTGGTAAGAATCATCTGGATTTCTTACTCTGGTAAAGAAACGGCATTGATAAAGGTGTCTCTCCAGGTCTGCGAAGCTTGCTACAAGAGCAAGATAAAGTGCGAGCCTGATGCCTCCAACACGTCTTGTGCTCAATGTACACGTCGTCGCATTCCATGCGAACTCACTTCCACAAAGGAGAAGCAGGAGCGTAGAAAAAGGTAAGCTTGCAGAGCTTGATGCCATGGTTTTCAGTCTCCCACTTCTGTATGATAAGTGGTACACAACTGACAGATCTAGACGCCTGTATGTAAAGGCTCTGAAAGAGCGCTTGGATAGGACGGAGTCGCTTCTCAAAGCTGCTGGTCTCCTGGATGAGGATAATCTTTCGCCTCCAGAAACCAGCAGCGATGATGATGTGTCGCTTGAAGAAGACGGAATTGAAGCCGAAAGTGAGGATGATCTCTCAAGTACGCTACCGCATAACTCGACCGAGCATAAGATTCGCATGTCGAAGTCGGGTGCTCCCAGGGACAACAGTCAGCAGTCAGAACTTAAGCCATCTGACAAGCTTTCGGGTACTGAGGATAGCCAACATGTTTCCATAATTCGAGGGGATAATAAGGCAGACTCCCTATACTTTGGTATGTTGTTCATCGAGTATCTGAGCCTTTGGCACTTCCTACGATTCTGACACCTTTCAGGACGTTCTTCCTCTTTGTCCATTTTATCCAGAGAAGGGATTGAGTGGATCAAGCGCAAGACTGGTGATGTGAAATTTCTTCGTATGCTAGTCTCAGACACGAAGCATGACAGTCCATGGGACTATTGGCGGCCCGATGTATTCCACGACGTCTTTGCCTCGAAGGTCTTCAAACCTCTCCCGCCCCGAGCGGAGGTATTTTCCTTGTTACGCGATTACTTTCGAACAATCAATCGCTTGTTCCCACTCTATCATGAAGCTTCTTTTATGGAATTGGTGGAATGGCAATATACACAGCAGACGTGCGATGACGCTGCTCGGTGGGCCAGCATCAATGTCATTCTCGCATTGGCCTATGAATACAGATACTCAAATAGCCTCAAGTCGGAAAAGGACAAGGAAAGAGCATGGCTCTATTATAAGAACGCCATGTCGGTCTTCGCCGAATTGACGCTGCGCCGGACTGATATGCTAAGCGTACAAGCCCTCCTTGGGATGGCGCTTTTCCTTCGCGGTAATTCAGGCACTCAGTCAGCAATGCCTCTAATAACAGCAGCCATCAGAGCCTGCCACCGACTGGGTCTCCATCGTGACACTCCACGTCCTCACCTTACCCCAGCGGAGCAGGAGCAGAGAAAGAGGGTCTTCTGGATCGCCTTTATTCTAGACCAAAGGTAAGAACCAAAATTATCAGCTTCCTTTTCGTCGTGACTGTTCGAAGCTAATATACGATGGTATGCAGTACATGTATACGAACTGGAAATGCGCCAACTCAGCATCCCGACGATTTTGACGTCGACATCCCTGCGGTTGATCCCGAAAACGATCTCTTGCTAAGCGATAACAAGCCATTTTTCCAGCAACTTTGTCGGATCAGCATCATCAAGGGTCGTATATACACGAAGCTTTATTCTGAAAAAGCCTTGCAGAATAAGACCGCAGCTGAGGTCATCAAGATTGTCAAAGAACTTCACGCTGAACTCGAAGAATGGAGGGCGGCGAACACGTTTGATGATCAATTGAAACAGGGAGCGGCAGGCGAAGATTTTCTGCGAGGATTTGCGTCCGCTGGCATGCAGTTCGTCTACTTCAACTCTTTGATCCTGATCCATCGGATGCCTTTAGTCATTCAATTTATCTACCGACACCGTCTCGCAAATGGAGGTTCGGCATCTGACGATGCCAATTTGATCCTCCGAGAATCGTCCTCCTCCATTGCTCTTTGTTCAGAGGCTGCTCGGGATACATTGAGGCTTGTTAATAATCTCCCATGGGGTGACATAGCGTGGATATGGTAAGGCAACGATGGCATCGGGCACCTGTTTTCCTCCATTTGGATGCTCACTATTCGCACAGGTCCCTTCTATATTACGTGTTTCTGGCTGTCATGACAATTTTCATAAATATCCTGCGAGACTCGCGGTATCCTAACGCCAGGGAAGACATCCAATCACTCAACATGGCTTCGACATTCTTCGCCACGCTGATCCCCGGTGACGGGCCCTCGAACTACGCCCGGTTCATGACGCACATGAGCGCAAATTTTGAACGAATAGCCAGATCTGTCCTAGAACGAGATCAAAAGGCAACCAAACTCAGCCAAAGAACGAATTCTCGTGCATCGGTGACCAGAACAGAAGGCTACGATCTCGCATCAGAAAAGCTGCAAAGCCCGCGACACCAACCAGCAGAGGCGCCGAATTCATCTCCTTCATCTTCTCCCGTCCACTCGCCCTCGATCATCGATATTCCCCATCTCCCCGGTCTTCCTCGGATCAACTCTTCCGGCTACGTAGTCCCCGACAGCAGCCCTCCGGCGTCCGATGACCTCCAACCCTTGATTCCTAATCCTCCACTCGAAAACACCCGTCAAAACGTCCCAGCACCAGCCGAATCACCCATTTCTCCTCAAGCATTCAACAACCCCACCTATCCCTTTGACGCTTTCTTCCCAATCCCGGTGGCCAACCAGATCCCTCAAAGCGATTTCTGGCAAACCATTCCGGTAGCGGACTGGGGATTCGCCAACTCGAATCAGTTCAGCGACGATCCCTACATGCAAGGTTTCTTTCAAGGAACGGCGCCGTCCTTGACAGCAACAGCAACTACAGCGACGTCGAGCAATGAGCCGTCGGCTTCCCTTAACATGGGATTCGCTTCTGAAGCTCCCAGCCAATTTGTTCACGACCAGGGACCGAGTCAGCCCGTCTGGCCTGGGGGAGGGTTTGCAGACCCATTCCCTTAACGTGAGGTTGGGTTGCGCCTATGCATAGAACTGTATGCAAGCAACACACATGTGACGATGTATTATCCTGAACATATTCTTTATGAATGACGCAATGAGCAATACATACTTCTTTCTACCATGGAATCTACCGATTTGAACATCATATCAAGCTTTCCCTGTACAAACGAGATATCTTCAGGAAGGCCATTGAATCGACAAACGCCGGCCCTGAAACGAAAGAACTCGGAGCACCTATGTACAATCATGTTGACCCTTAAATTACGCACCAGCTAATTAAACGCCGTAAACACCAGTATTCCGTTTCACCCATAGGTACTTTAGAAAACCGTCCCGGTAAGCATCCGAACCGCTTTGCTCCAAACACCATTCCCAAGTTGCACTCCGGCAGTTTTCTCCCCCATCTCCTTGCAGAGGATAGTCCGCATCTCCGTCTCAGACATGCCGAGGTCATTGCCAGATCCGAAACCATACACCTTGCTGGCGATCACATCGGTCTCAAACTCCAAGGAGCCAATGTCTCCGGGCTCATTGCCTTGGACGACGCGGGTTCTCACCGCAAAATCGACGTCGATGCGCCGTTTCTCATTGCTCGGGGGTCTCTTTGTGGATTTTGATTTGGGCGTGGGTGTCTTTCCGCCCTCGGCTGGATCAGTTCCGAGTAGAGTGCACCTGGCTCGAAGGGACAGCTTGTCTTCGTCCTCGGATAGCTTGAGTTTAGTTACGCCGCAGAATTCGAGCATGCGGGCTTCTTCCTCTAGGTTGAGCACGGAGTTCCAGGCGTTTGATATGAAGCGCAAGAGATGCTTCGGAGCTATCGTGGCTGTCTGGGGCTGTAGGGTTTTGAGGTGCTTCTGAAGAGACTTGAGGACTAGCAAAGCGATAGGAGATAGCTGCGGCGCCGGAATTGTGGACTTGCCGCCGTCTCTCGGGTGATATCTCACCTCAAGGGGCCGGTTTGTCTTCTCGTCAATGCCGGCCGGCGGTTGAGCTCCGCTCTCAGTAGCAAAGGTCGCCGGGTGGAAGACGAGTTGGAGCTGCTCCCGGTAGGACATGGTCAACAAGGGGCCTGCCGGTGAGCCAGAAGAGGTGGCTGATACGATAGACCAGCCTGTCTGAAGCTCGAGCTTCCGAACGGATTCTATCAAGATTGTGAGTAATCTTCGAGCATACATAATTCACAGGAGCTAGAAATCTTACCCTTCAATTCACTGATCTCCTTGGCGCTCCAGCCATGGCACTCCTCTTTTACCCTTTCAGCTTCCTGGATCTGCGCCAAGAACTCGGCTTTGAGTTCTGCTGCCGACTCGATACTGTTAGTCTTCTCTTGCACCTGGCCTTGAAGCTCCTGCAGCTGTTTTCTCTTCAAGTCGATCTCATCCTCTAGGCTGGAGAGCTTCTCCCGCGCATTTCGCAGTTCATCCTGGTCACAACCCTCCATCTCATCTGCAAGTTGCTGTAAGTTCGTGGCCTCCTCTTGCAGTGTAGATTGTTTTTCGACAAGAGAAGTTACGACGCCATCGAGCAGGGTCTCATATTTTGTTAAGAGATCGCCATCCGCCTTCATCTCATCTACATGCCGGTAGAGACCTTCTTTCAGGCCTTCAAGAAGCTTCATACGCCATTCGTACCATGTGGCTTTGCTCAGTAACCTAGCATGAGTCTTCACATTCCGGAACTGGTTGTCCATCAACAGCCGGATGTCTGGCGGAGCAGTGGCATATTCTCGGAAGAGTGGCGGGTTCTCGGCGTATGTCTCGGTTTCAATGGACCGGATCACTTGTCGGCCTTCAGAGATGTAGGATTTCAACTCGCGGCAGGACTAAGAGGGCGTCAGTATACATCTAAGTCGAGGGGAAAGCAACAGCTTACATGCTGATATAACTCAAGCATGGGCACAGTACAGAAACCGGCAGCGACACAATCTTCAAAACTGGCTGCGGCAGCCTTGGACTCGGCAGAGAGCCTAGCTGCTCTCTTACTCGCACTCCCAGGGGCTGTGGTATGCCTTCGTTTGGTTGTAGTCAGCTCCATGAAATGGATGTTGGTCATATTCAAGAAATCCTGTAGCTGAATGGGTTCAAACTCGGGCTCGCTATCTTGTGGGGCGGCGTTTCCCTCTTCGGCTGATGTTGACTCCGCCGTGGAGTTGAGCGACTCGGATACGTCTTTCGCCGGCGTAAGCGACAAGGTGCTGGTTTTCGGCTCCTGTCTTGGAGTTGTGCTACCTTCAGTGGGTGGTGCAATAACAGACTTTCGAGGTGAGCGCTTCAGATGTCCAACCGTCTCATCCTTTGTGGGCGGTGCTGGAAGTTTGATGCTCTTCACTGGGCTCGCATTGCGACCCTTCAAGCGCTTGGGGGTATTGTCGGCGTCTTCTTCATCATCCTGATCCAGCTCTACGGGTCGCTTGCCCAATAAACCTCGGGCAGCACCCACGTGTAAGCTCTTGCGGCCGCGGAGCTTGTTCTTCTTCGGTGTGAGGCTCGAAATCATATCCTTCAAATTCGCCGTAGGATCCAACTGCAGCGGCGGGATATGACCATCCTCCCGCTTCTCCTCTTCTTCACGCTCCATGTCGACTTCTTCTTGGAGTTTCAGAGGATCCTCAAAACGGACAGCAGATCTGGGCTGCTCCTGAGGAACGAAGCGTGGAGCCTCTTCTCCGATCGACCGTCTCTCATCGAGCATAGCAGCCACGCGAGGCGAGCCTAGTCCCTCTTTGTCGATTCCCAGACCGGATGAACGCCTTTTGCCGTGAGGACGCAATACAAAAAGGGGAACTGCTTCACCGGTCACCGCGGTAGACCCAAACAGACTCTTGCGGCCAGGGGATTTATCCTTGCTAGCAGAACGAGGGGTCTCGGACTGAGAAGGCTTCTTTGGCGACGCACTTCGGTTATCCGTCGTGCTCCGAGGAGTCTTGCTGGGCGTCATGGATTGACTGACTTGGGGAGTTGAGTCCTTGGGTGTAGTCGGTGTATTCTTGGTCGGCGATCTATGTGGTGAGCGTGCCGATGGTGTGCTCGACATTCGACGGCTCAGACTTTGCCTGGTTGACCGGGGTCTTACACTGGCTAAGCTGGGGCTTCCACTTTCTGAGGCGACAGCAGCCAAGTGGAAAGAAACTGGGGATTTTGAAGGAGATTGCCGAACATTCTCCTGGAACGGAGAACTTCCCGGCTGTTCATTCTCCGACGCTGAATTCGCCTCTCCCCTTTCTTGGCTTTCGTCGACGGCTGCCTCGATGTTCGTTGGCAGAATTCTTCCCATGGCAGTTGTGAGCTCCATTCCAGCCGTTCGGTCCTCGTCTTGCCGATCATCTCGAGGCCCAGTTGCCGAAAGAATCCCACCAACTGCCCCTGTCATCTCCATGTCTGCATCGTCTTCCATGCTGCCACCATCGTCATCGTCATCCTCATTGTTCCACCCAGTGGCATGTGCCTGCTCTCCATGTTGGGCCTGAAAGGGTTTGTTGAGAACACCTCCTACAACGGAGGTGAATTCCATTGTCATCTCCTCGTCGCTAGCATTACTTTCGCCGCCTGCGGATCTGGTGGGAGATGTAGATTGTTTAATGCCACCAATCACATTTGTGAATTCCATAGTTTGCTCATCATAGTCCGTCTCTTCGCTGGTTGACTTGCGCCGGACGGTGCTTTGGCGACGATCTGGTTGGATAATACGTCCAATTGCATTCGTTACCTCCATGCTGAGGTCTTCGTCCACGATATCGGCGGAACCGTCAGGAACAGTAGAAGATGGCTGGATTGAGCCTTGCGATGGGTTGATATTCTCTTGGTCATGCAAAGCGCTGATATCCTCCCATTCAAAACTCTGTCTTTGGCCCTTTTTGATCCAAGGCTGGAATGCGCCAGTGATTTCTTGGTCAGCGATTTGCATTGACATCTCACCATCCTCATCGTAGTCAATGCCTCTCGTTCCAGCTTCTTTGGCTGCTTGGCGTAATGCCTGGTTCAGGCGGGCGCTGGAACTGGTACTGGAGCCCGACCGATCTGAATGAACACTTGCAGCTGAATGAACAGACAGGTCGTCCATACTCATTGCGGTACTCTCCCCATCAAATCCAGAGCCTGAGGAACTGTCATCATCATCGTCACCGTCATCTTCCCTTGCCACGTCTTGAAGGCCAGTATCTTCCAAGCCGTCTGCGGAGCCTCCGCTGAATGGACTAGACGACAGGTTTTGCGAAGTTGCATGCGCATCGTACGCTGAGGTTGAACGATTTCTGAGCTCTTGCAGGTCCGGATACTCTACTGGAGAAAACGCAATGTCTGATTCCGCTACTGTGTCAGGTGTGGACGGGGGCTCTGATGCTTGTGTCGGCGCTTGATTCTCAGCGAGGGACGAAGCACGCCGGGTTGAGTTAGAAGCAGATGAGGAAGTGGAGTCATCAGGTATTTCAACAACGTTCCATGTGTGTAGAGTCGCCTCCGGAGCGAAAGAAACGCGGCGGTTCGCTTTGCGCAGACAAGTGTCAGCCAACTGCAGGGTTCCTAGGGAAGACATTGACTAACCCATCGATTTTCGGCGCGCTTCTCTCTTTTCCAGTATGATCTGACGCTCCCGCTCTCTCCTCTCCTTCTCCTCCTGTTCCCTCGCGGCCGCGATCGCAGAGGACGCATTGAAGCTATCGAAGGGATTGGCGGGATCTTCTGGGCCAGACGCCGGCGGCTGCGCGGGAGCATCAAAGTCTACCAATAAATCCTCTTTCCCTTGGTCATTACCTCCGCTTGCGACACCGTCCTGTTGTGCGCCGCGTGCTGGAGTTCGTTTGCGCGTCTCTTCGAAAGACGGGATCTTTCGAACTGGAGAGACAGGAACTGTCGGTTTGAGAATAGATTTGAGCGGAAAAGCCATGGTAGACTAGATGATACTTCGGTCAACATCATGTCTTATAAAGAAACGATTTAGAGTGGCCAGAAAGTACCTTGCGCCGATTGCCATTTGAATCCTGAAGCGCATCCAAGCCACCAGGTCCTAAGCTCTTACTGCGGGACTTTTTATCTTTTCCCGCACGTTTCGCAAAGTCATCGTGACTTTGGACCGCACCTATATCTGTTGTGACATTCTCTTTATCTGACCCAGACGTCAATCTCGAACGAGGTACATGGGCAATGGAACGGCGAGATCGCGGACGACCCGACCCCGCGGAGTCACCTCTCGACGCCATGAGGACAGGTTAAGAAGAACATAGACAGAAAGTGTCTAGGCAATCTTCAAGATCACTGATTAAAGATAGATTTTGTATCTCCAGATTTTATGAAAATCACGATTGTTCTCAAACACAAAGTAGCATAATCGAACCGATCCAAGCAACAAACTACAACATACATCAACAAGCGCGTCTCCCGGCCGCCGCTCATGTGATCACCCCCGATGTAAACAAACCAAAAAAGCCCTAGCCGAACCGCACCATTCCACATCCGGGCTAGTGCCCTCGTCGCACACTCACACCACGGAATATCGAGCCATCGTCGAATAAATCTTCCTCAACATCGACGTCGACCACCGCCCCGACCCGACACCCCCCTTCGCGACGAATTTTATATCCAGCTCGACTTCGCTTCCTCGTCGACCTGAATTCTCGCAAAAATGGCTACCGAGTTGACCGTCCAGTCGGAACGTGCGTTCCAGAAGCAGCCTCACATCTTCCTCAACGCTAAGACTAAGGCGAAGAGCAAGAAGGTCGGTCAGACCCGGAGATGGTACAAGGATGTCGGTCTGGGATTCCGTACTCCCAAGACTGCCATTGAGGGCCACTACATCGGTATGAGCGACCTACTCTGAGATTTTGTCGGCGACATCGGATTTTAGCTTCGGAGACAGAAGCTATGGTTACCTGGGTTTTGGGGATGAGGAAACCGCGCGGAATAGAAAGGCAATCACAAGACAAATTGGCGCATAAAATTGAGAAAGAGGAGGCGTCAGAAAAGGGGCCGATTGCACTACTGGTCCTGTACCGAAGTCCAGTATCGTGGTTACTATCGCGGAGTTTCGAATTCATCATCTCCAAAACCCGGGGATCAAATCCTGATGGCTAGGCGTCGAGGAATATCTTCAGATTGCTAATTTGAAACAGACAAGAAGTGCCCCTTCACCGGTATGGTCTCCATCCGTGGTCGTATCCTGACCGGCCGTGTCGTCTCTACCAAGATGCACCGTACCATCATCATCCGCCGTGAATACCTCCACTACGTCCCCAAGTACAACCGTTACGAGAAGAGACACAAGAACCTTGCCGCCCACGTCTCTCCCGCTTTCCGTGTTGAGGAGGGTGACTGGGTCACCGTCGGCCAGTGCCGTCCTCTGAGCAAGACTGTATGTGGAAATCCTCCGAACAACGACTCCCGCACGATATTCTCCGGCAGCGATTGGCGCTGAAATGGAAACTATTGTCGAGCGGCTGGTCAGCCCACCATTAGAAACATTTATGTCTAACGTTTACTCCGATAGGTCCGCTTCAACGTCCTGCGTGTCCTGCCCCGTACCGGCAAGGCCGTCAAGTCGTTCAACAAGTTCTAAACGTCGATAATGGATGAAGGGGGTGTTCACATGGAAAACAAAACCTAGGGCAGCGGCGTGACTGGATATAAGCGAAATGATCTGGCGGGTTGGGATTGTTTTAACGATTCTATGTCCCAGGTACCCTCCTGCAGGAAATATCCAATACAAAAAAATTTGATCCTCCTGTGTTACATACAATTTCTACAGCAGACCACGGAATAAGGGATTATCACGCACGGCGGCTTTGGGAATGGAATTTTCTTTTCATGACTTGAAATCTGGTTTCTGTCCTCGTATCTAACGCCGGGAGGGAAAGTAGATAGATACATTGTTTTGCGTCCTTCACTGTGCTCCCTTGACAACCGCCTTCTGGTTGCTTTAAAAGCCTCCATCTCGAGCCCGGAAGTTCACATACAGGTGGTATCACGAAGACAATACAAGTGCGCACAACACCCACTGGCTAACATTGTCGTGGACTAGTGGTCGAACCTTCGGCTAAAAAGCTACCTCTCCCAATGATGACCTATCAGACGGCACATTGAAATTATTCTCTCCTCTAGAAGGTCATTTGGCACGCATCTGCTTGCAAAGTATGGCTCAACCCGGGAGGTCTTCATCCTGAGAGTTTCTGGCGCCATTATTCTCATCGGTCAAAATCTCACTTTAGAAGACGTTTAATCCTCTCGCGATCTGTGGCGAATTGATCTTTGGGGGGATGATCAGGTGTAGACAGATCAGCTATATCCTCCCCCATGATCAGGTCACCGAGCTCTTCAATTTCTTCTTCGAAGTCGTCCAAGACGATCACGCTGGATTCTTGAGAGAAAGACTCGGCTTCCGTATGAGTGTATTGCTGTGATTCTTCGGCCAGAGACCAATTTCTAGTAACGGGATCATAGAGCTCGATTCGATTGAGGGGCCTAGCGTCCGGCGTGATGATAGACGAAACAGACAGAGCTGTCCGGACAGGACAAGGCGTGTCGAAGATGGAATGAACGTCGTCAGTATCATCATCATGTTCGACTTCATCTTCCTCTTCGTCTTCTTCTCCTATCTCTTCGAATCCCTCTTCCTCTTCTTCATCCACAGTCGAGTCATCCTGAAAAAGACAATCTTTGTCGGTTGGCTTGGCAAGGGTTCTCCCTGGAGGCGTTGCATCCAAGCCGACTTGGTATGGACTGAATGATGATTGATATAGCCGGGTGAATCCGACTTCAAGACCTTGCTGAAATTCCTGCCACGCTCCCTGCTTCTGTAGTTGCCATGACCTGATGATGCCCTCGCCGACCATCTGATAGTATGCTTCGGGCACATTGATAAAATGGAGCAATTTACCCAGGCTTACACCGGAAGCGTGATTCAAATTCATACTGCCGGTTTCCTTCGAAAGAACTGTTCGTAGGTTTCCCCGAACGTGCGTTTTGGAGGCAATTCTGTCAAGTTGCAAGATTCGGCCGATATCCTCATTATCTTGGGCAATTTGGATGAGTGTGCTTATCTTAAAAGAGCAGATGATCGCGGGTGTTGGAACATCTCCCCAGATGAGGTATTCTCCTATGCCACTGTAGCCCCGGATTTTAATCTTGTTTTTCCGCACAAGGTCTCTTGCTGAGTATAATGGGCCATTAAGCTTCATTGTATCAATGATGGAGACCCTAGCCCCCTCCATCCCCCGCACTGCTCGGTGGATTGGAGCTAGGATAGACTTAAAGGTGGAGATGAACGGGCTTGGAGTTGGATGGCTTGTGGGGGTGATGCGCTCGACGTGTTTCAGCACATAATCGTTGAACTTTTCCGGGGGAATGTCTTCTGGAAGGAATGGGCTGACCTCTGAGTCAGCGAATAGGCCAGCAGTGTATCGCTTTGGTGTATTGATGCCCTGTGAATCAGCGTTCGACCATCTATACAGGAGAGGCGGTGTCCATGTCAGAGTAGAAGGTGTCTGTTGCCCAGGTTAGCTACCAGTACTTGTGTATACTTCACCCACTCTTACATTAAGTTCCGCGGCATCGTCTCCTTGGTCCAAGCACCACCAGCAAATCTTTCCACCGTGTTGGGTCAGTGGCTGCACTGATAATGATTGCTTGTTGATACTGAGGTTTTGGCGTCCTGACGGGGAGTTATTCTGGTGATCAATAATTGTACCTGAGAGCGGTGTAGAGTTCTCCTGTCCATGTTTAGTAGACTTCCCTTGAACATTCAAGATATAACTTACGGAGCTGAAACTCAGAGCGGGAGCCGAAGTTGGAGCTGACTCGGGAGCACTGGTTCTGACAGGTCTAGGCGTCCTTGGGCGGTATTTTGATGTGTCTATGTCGTCCTTGTCTCTCTCGACGAGTGAGATTCCAAGGTATTGAGCAACATCGATGATCATCTCTTTTATTGGTAGCCAATCGCCTGAGTTGAGAGGAGATTTATGGACTTTGCCCCAAATCGGATCCCCGTGTCGCTTCATATCCCACCATTGAGTATGCAATGTTCTGTTAGAAGTTCTCCCATCAGTGAAGCCGCTGTTCTCTAAGTCTCTTTTGTATTTAGCACTGAAGATTTCCTCGAACGCAGAACTGTCCTTCTCGAAAAATTTGTAGAGACAGCACAAGAATATTCTTTTTTCGTCATCCCACGACACTTGGGCACGTCTGGTCGAGAAGTCGAGCTGCATCTCGAGGCTGGCTTTCAGGGAAATGAATGGGATCTTCGGGAGAGACAAAAAGTAGAAGTGCAGTAAGATAGTAGCTGAGAGTAAGATAGTAGTTGAGAGTATGATAGTAGCTGAGAGTAAGAGAGTAGCTGAGAGTAAGGGAGTAGGACTAACACAAGTGATGATTGCACAAAGGTGATGAGAGAGTGAGTAAGAGTGAGTGAAGATTGAAGAGAGCAGGAACCAACACAAGGTAGAGGCTAGACTGGGGGCCATAGTGAGGTTTATAGTAAAGAGGAGTTGCAGAGTATCTGAAAAGAGACTGGGGCAGCTGGCTGGGGATGATACACTAGCATTTAATAGAGAAGTGAATAAAAGGATTATTATAAGGTGGTCAAGGAATGCAAATCCATGAGAGTCAAAATAGAAGTAAGAGAGTTGAATTTGCTATAAGAACTGAAGTATTGACTTCAGTTAGGGTATAGCACAAATGCTGGAGGAGAGGTCCCTCACCTCTTACCCATTGCCATTTCTCATGTTCAACAAACATTCCTCCACTCCCAGGTAGCAAAGTGAATGACTGACTACTTGCTCAATCGTGATCAAGAGCACACTAGATAGTAACCTCGACATTGTGTGGTTTCTGCCAGTGTCACCAGAATATATCTACTGATGGGGCCGTTTATATTGCAGAGCTGTAGATCGCAAAACTATGCTTGATCTGTAGTCTATGAAATAAACCTGGATGTCCATAAAGTGTGTTCATTGTCAGAGTGAAACAAATGGTTGAAAGTGAGGTAAAGCAAAACACCGTTAGACGTTGGTATCCTGGTGTTTTATCATTTATCAAAGTGCGTCAGATGTTGACCCCATCCTCGTGCCAGCGCTAGTCATGTTGTAGTAGCGGGAAATCATCATCAACTAAGCCAGGAGCTCCACCGCAACTCATTCGTCTCCGAAACACCACCGAGCGAACGAGCTCAAGCTCTTACAGTCAAACAACCACCAGCATCAGGCTCTTCATCAACCTGGGCGATTTAATTCACATTAATTTTTATCAATCCGGCTTTTCCGCCTCGATTGACGGCCCTGTTACCAGTGTCCTCTGGTCCCTGTTCCTGACTACTTCGCGAGAACCAGTGGCTCCGCAGCATGGCTTCTTGAACCATCATGATCAAATTAGGTGCCGATGTACACATGTCAATATAGACTCCTTTCTGATATAACTTGCAATTCCTTTCGCTCCGCAGGCACTGTTCTGAAGTCCCAGCAAGTCCCGCTACTGGGGCCTTCGCGACGGTCCCCTGATTATTACTACTGCCTAAGTTCGGCACCTAATCATCGCTGACAATCATGTCTCAAAATTTTGAGAAATCCGTGAAGGGGGCTACCAAGGTCAAGGTTGGTCAAGTCAATTTATTCGCGTTTGTCAATACTATCTTATGATGGTCACTAATGTATTTTTTCGATGGACAGCTTGCGGCTCCTAAATCAAAATACATCGAACACATTCTGCTTGCGACCCATACGGGCGAGGCTGGTGTTGCAGAGATATTCCGGACGCTGCAATTTCGACTTCGGGATTCAACATGGACGATTGTGTTCAAGGCGCTAATTGTCGTCCATCTTATGATACGAGAGGGGCAATTGGATGCCACATTACAGTACATGGCGGAACACCCAACCAAGTTAGCAATCAGCGGGTACTCGGAAGGTTAGTGCGCGAGCTGCGAGCTTGAGAAGCGTCTCGCCGAATGTGTGTGTTCCATGCTAATACCCCATACCTGTAGTACAATCACAAGGGCATAACATCCGAAGATATGCCGATTACCTTATGGCGCGCGCAAAAGCATTCGAAGCTACAAAGACAGACTACGTTCGGAGCGGACAAGGAAGGATGAAGCGATTGACAGTTGAAAAGGGTCTCCTGAGAGAAACAGAGATTGTTCAGAAGCAGATCAAGGCTTTGTTACGCTGCGACGTGGGTCTTCACCTTAATGTGACTGGTGCTAAACCTTTGACTGACAGTTCGCCATCAGCTTCTGACAGATGAAGTGGAAAATGAAATCACGCTCACGGCCTTCCGATTGCTTACATTGGATCTCCTGTCTCTATACTCGGTCATGAATGAGGGTACAATAAACGTCCTAGGTAGGTTCCTTGTCCCGACACTGTTGTTTCCTGCATTGACGCGATTGGCGATTAGAGCATTATTTTGAAATGTCGAGACCAGACAGCGAGCGCGCTCTAGAGATCTACAAGACCTTCACCGCGCAAACGGAGGAGGTTGTAAAGTTCCTGGGAGTCGCTAGGCACTTTCAATCCGCAACCAGACTGGAAATACCCAAACTCAAACACGCTTCGACGGACTTGACGCGCCTTCTTGAGGATGATCTTAATGATCCGGATTTCAACCTTCGCCGAAAGGAGTATCTGGCTCGGAAAGGCGTAAAGAATGGTGGAGCAAACTCTGCGTTGAAGTCCAGTGTTACTGGGGGCCAACAGAATACCAGTAATATGGGTTCCGCCCCGAGCCGCCCACAGACACAACCGAACCCGCAGAAGAAGACAAACCCTGCGGACTTGATTGATTTTTTCGAACCTATCGAGCCCAATCCGCAGCCTATAGCACAACAAACTACTTTCCAGCAACCGTACCAAGCACAGCAGCAACAGCAAGCCATGCCGTTCCAGCCAACAGGCTTCCAGCCGCAGCAGACAGGGTTCTATCCCCAGCAGACTGGTTTCCAGCAACAGCCTCAAGGGGCCCCTTTTGGTCAGCCGACCAGCTTTGGACAACCATTTCCTCAGCAGGATAATGGCCAATTTGGACAAGCGCAAGTCCCGCAACCACTCCAGTCCACCCCGACTGGGGCTGGATTCGGCGGCTATTCAGCGCAGCCGCAGACATACGGATTTCCAACCCATCTTAGCCCCATACCGCAAACCGGCGTTGCATCATTTCCTCAGCAGCAACAGCCCGCACCGGGTGTTCAGCAGCAGCTGCAACCACAATCAACCAATCCTTTTAGGCAGTCGATGCTGATGAGCACACCAACAGGGACTGCCGTGCCGGTCTCTCCGTTGAGCCGCCAAAACACGAACCCCTTTGCCAGACGCTTATCGACGGTGAATCCCCAAACTTCAGGCCCCACCGCGGCGACTCCTCAGACTCAAGCGCAGCAACCACTTCAGCCTCAGCGAACAGGGACCAATCCCTTTGCTCGAAGCTCCTCTGTTCCTCCCCAACAGAGTCAAGGGCTGCAGCCTCCAGCCGCAGCACCCTTACGGCCAAATCCCACCGGAAGCACGAATCCCTTCCGACAGAGTGCCTTTGTGAACCAACAAACCGGCCAGGGCTGGCATGTCGGCGGTCAACAGGGCACCATGGGAGGACTGGAACAGCTGGAAACATTGCCAGTCTTCCCACGACCCGGGATGACCTAGCATAGCAGGTTGTCATACATAGCCACCGGAAGTGAAGTCTAGATGGCTGACCGGGACACAAGGTCTCTTATCATTTGTTTTTGTGTCTTTATGCGTCGGTCTTCCTGCTGATTACCATGTACCTGTAATTCTGGTCCGCATTTGTTCCTGTTTCCTGCATGAAGGCTTCTGGTGTGTAGCATTGAGCGAGTCCGCAGCGCGGGCGCATTTTCTCGTTAAGACAAGCAGCGCATAGGAGATAATTGAGGTCGATATATATAGGTTGCGTTGGTAGCGTAAAGCTTAGAGTGTGCAGTGTGCGGAAAGTCTTAATACATATTTGTTTCAGTATGTGCTTGATACACTTGGGACCAAAGGGTACCTACGTCCAGAATTAGTTTACCATAAGCAGCACGGGTCCTTACATTCGCATCATATTAATGGGTCTGCCATATTCTTGTTACGAAGACTAACTCTATGCTGTCAGGGATTTTAGCCATGCCTTGATGGTGAATACAGATTACGAGTCCCAGAAGAATTCTCTGATACCCAACGCCAACAGATACCATTCACTAATTGCCAATGATCGCCAGTTTATCCAGAACACCTTTGCCTTGGTATTCCCGACAGTATTGCGTACCAAAAGCTTCTTTAAGCGGGTCGCATTAGTGGTTCTCAAGGCATCTATCCGGAAAACAGTTGCGGATGGTGGACAGTTATACGGCGATACGACGTCGTCTTACTAGACTGTCCCAGTCCCAACTGATCAAGACGTTCCAACTTCCAAGTCTCAACAACAGGCGCTGGCCCGTGTTGAGATGGTGGAGCAACTCCGAGCAAGGGAGCAAGGATTCAAGGAAGCAAGGACCGTACTTCGTATTGGGCGCACCGCGCACCTACCAGGTCCAGACGCAGTAGTACCGAAATTTCTTCTTCAGGAATCAGGATACGCTGCAGATAGAACTCAGGCCCGCAGATGCAGTCAGATTTACAGCGAGCGGACAGTAAAGTACCTTAGTATCTGGAGTATCTATCTTGTATTGACTTCAATGGTCGCATCTTGCGGTCAGATCGATGATCCCTGCAACTGGCTCATGGCCATGCATATATTCCAAGTTTTCCACATGTTGATGCGGCTGGGCTGGGGTAATTGATCGCAGGGATATCGATTTCTACATCTGGTATACGATAGCGAGGATGAGGCAAGTGTGTGTATTCTATTCTGCATCGTCGTCGGGAGTAGACTGACGGGAGTAGGATAGAGAACCACTGACAGCAGATACAATGCACACTAAAGGCCAAGGAGTCGCGTACCCTTAGAGTCGGAATGCCTTCCAGAAGCGCCAACAAGGGTGATTCAACTGTTTGGATTATTATGAGAGGTCATCTGCGAACTAGGTTGTGAAAATGAGACTGAGACCCTCAGACTCCAACTGTGCCCTCCGTAGCCTACTACTATCAGAATATGTAGTAAAACTCAGATTTATTATGGAGTTTGCTGTAATCAATCCTCAGCTCTTAGCTTGGAGACATTATTGGGACTTTGAGTCCTGTTCAGCACAGTGAATTGTGTTATAGTGATGAACTGACTAAGGCATAGATATCAAACAGTTGGCAATTATTGTAGGAGGGAGTTAGCAGTCTATACTTTGATATTGTACTGCGTAGGCTGGTCCAGCTGGAACTTTGGAAGGCTTCGATACATCAACCATGCGAGCCGCAAGGAGATTGGAAACACATGGGAAATAAGCTCCAGGACAGACTACGATGGTGAATGAAGGATTTGTCCGATCGAACGCAGACAGAAACATGTGGATTGTGGAGTCGGATTATTCTGACATGAATCTCGAAGAATCATAGACTTAAGCACACTATTCAGTGGCTTGTTCGCACCCCTGGGCAAGACAAGATATAAGTCAGTGCCGAGTCAATTCGAGGATGGAGATGATTCTGCTCTTCTTCGGACACTTAACGTCAGGCTCATCCGCTTAATCTTATGTATCCGAGGTACAACTTCATGCCTCATACTTATAGAGAGGTATTATTATCCATATTTACATGTTCATAATTCGGACATCGGACATCCAGTCGTTTATAGTGACTTATCCGAATAATTAGTAGTAGATAATTCAATACCAGCGCCGGGCTCCACTCGGTGTCCGGCAGCAACAGCATCCGAGATCTGGCCTCGTGTTTTCGACTTTTGTCGTCAGAGTCCTGGCTTTTTTTCTCTGTGTTAGACTAACTGCTAACTCCGTGGAAGCCCAAAAGTCTGGACAGTGGACACATGCACTGGACACCCGCGACATCGGTTACAAGCTTAATACACAAATCTTTTCGGCCAGAATTTGTTCCATTTCATTGGGTTATCCACAATCGCAATCGCAACTTCAAACAAGGGAGAGTAAACTCGAGCCGAAGGAAAAGTAAAATATAAAAGCAAATTAGAGAAAAAAAAAGACGAATAAAAGGACAAAGGCAAAAAAAGATTAAATACCAAATAAAAAAAAGATACAAGCTTGAAGCGAGACAGGCAGAAGAATGCCTGTGCTGACGGAATAATCGCGCCGTCCCCTCCCCCTCTTTCTATCGACTCATCCACCGCCCTGACAAGTGACAATTCTTGTCTTGTCGCTTCTACAACTCCATCGCTGGCTGCTTTCTGCGGTCCTGCTCCTCCCACATACCCTACTATTATTACTATTGTTCTCACCAACAAAGCCCACTCAAAAGTCCGCGTTCTTACCCCCCCCCAAGCCAGACCACCGTAAGAAAATGATGGGCTTTTCCTGATAGGGGCAGTGTGCTGACCATTCAGCATTTCCCTTGGCTTTGGGTACCCTGTCCATTTCACCTTGTCACTATCCAACCCATTCCCTCCAATTCTTGTCCCCTCTTGCCAACTCGAGAAACAATGAATAATACCCATGAAGATCATCAGCATATACTGTGATTGCTCATTGAAGTCCGATGGATGCCAAGAACTCCAATATCCAGCCAACGGCATGTTCCTCTGCCAGCGGCCATGAGCAGGTCTTACCCATGCTAGTCAAACCAGCTGCTTGGGATTCCACCGCCACAACTACTTCTTCGACCACTTCTGGTGCTACTATCTTTAATAATTATAACCATCCTCATCTTCATCACCAACAGCAACAACCTCAACTTCTCCATCACCATCCTGCCGCCGTCTCATCGGCTGTGACAACTACGGTTCCTGCTATCGCTCCCTCGTCATCCGCCTTGTCACCCAACCCCGGTGAAGCTGCAGCTGCAGCCTCGCGCTCCGCCGTCTCGGATTCAAACAACCGTCAAGATGTAGGCAAGAGCGCCGTGTCGAAGCTTCGCAAGCCTCGCAAAACCACCAATGCGTCCAGCGGCCGGTCAACGCTGTTCTGGGTCCATACCGACCCGCAGTCGGTCTCGGAAGGAACGCGAGAGGAGACTTTGAAGCGCATTCGCTCCCATGTGATGTCGGAGCACAATCGCAAGAAGAGATTGGAGAACACCAAGCGTTATAAGAGCAAGACATGGAAGCATCTTGCGTTCCAGCCTGTCGAGACCACCGGCCCCAATTCCTCCAGCACAGCCGCGGTGTCAGCAACTGCCCCGGCTGAATTATCTCAGTCGGCCTCGTCGTCTTCGACAGTCGAGCTAAATTCATCTTCACCCACCATCTCCTCCACACAGCACCACCAGCATCCCGAACAGGAACACGATCGAGATCAACCGCAGATCAAAGAAGAGGAGGAACATTATGAGCTTGTTGTCGCGGAGAGGACGAGTTTTCCTCCGTCTTCTACGCCCGCTGGCAACGTGAACAGCTACAGCGGCGGTACGCCTTCGCAGACTCAGACGGTCGGCGCCGTACAATCAAGGTTTCCCCGTCCATGGGATGATATAGGTCAAGGAGGGAAAGATCCCTTCAATACTTTGCATACGCCTCTTTCGGAGAGGATGTACCGACACCTGCAACACTGTAAGTCAACTTGTCCACGCCGAGGATGATCACTTTTTTGTTGATAGTGGTTTTTAGTTCTGTGCGACTTGACCCGATTGGCATATCCGTTACAACGACGATATGGGCCGCGCTTACAGGCTCATTGGGCGGCCCTGGTCCAACATGACCCGGCCTCGTTACATGCCTGTATCTGTGTCGCTGCGTCTAATGCCGCCTTGGAGGCAGGGGAGTTTCCGCTGGTTGATCCCCATAAAGCGCAGACGAGCCCGTTGGTTTTGGACACCTTCCACCATCGTGGAGAGACGATCCGTTTGGTCAACGAGGGCTTATCGGACCCGCTTAAAGCCTCTAGCGATGAACTTATTGCTGCGGTGTCGATCCTACTCACGATCGAGGTATGATATCGCCCATTGTTCCTTTTTCACGGCCTCGCTGACGATAAAGATCGCGTCGGGGAATCCGGATTACTTGAAGATTCATCTGGCAGGGCTAAGACAGATGGTTGCTATGAGAAATAGCTTTGCGGATGTGCCACCGGATGTCCGCTTTCAAATATCATGGTGAGTCGAGCCGAGCGAAGGTTTCGGGCCCTGACGCGCGTGGTTAACCCGAACTAGGACCGACATTCGAGTGGCGTGCATGGCATTTACAAAGCCGATCTTCCCTTTCGTCCGCTACGCTCGACCATCTCGGCTTACTATTGTACCCCCTAGTAAAGATCATGCTAGGACCGCATCGCGTTTGATTCAGTTGATTGAGATACCCGGTGTCTTTGGTGATGCCATGTCCAAGGCGATATACGACCTGACTGAACTTCTTTGGTATGCGGAGTGGATCAAAGGCGATCCAAATTCCTCGCAGAACTTTGACGATGAAACGGAGGATTACTTCAATACAGAAGTGCTCTACGTCGAGTATGCCCTGCACACAGACCGATACACAGCGACCGGTGAAGCAAAGGGGGATGCAACGATCGAGGGTTGCGTCCGGCTGGCCTGCTTGCTGTTCCACAACACCACCATATGGGAATTCTATCCGCAGATGGGCCCGGTGTTTTCGAAACCGATTGTCGGGCTTCGAGTAGCACTTGAAACGACGATCCCGGCCGGGTACTTCAACCAGTGCCGGGAATTATTGATCTGGGTGCTGTTTGTGGGGGCTTGCAGCTCGCGGCTCCTGGCCCGCGAGCACACGTTCTTTATGACTGAATTGACCACGGCGGTGAGGAACTATGGATTCCGCTCCTGGCAGGAACTGCGGGAGCTTCTGCTGGGATACTTTTACGTGGATCGCTGCTACCTGACTCCACTGCGCGAGCTGTGGGACGAGATTCACATCGACGCCGACGCCAGTCGGTTGAACCTGTGTTAATATACAACCGACCCTAATGTATGATACAATAATGAGACATGGTATATACCGCATGATTGACGAATACATCGGCTGGACATTGACATCTTCTTCACACATCCGTAGAATAGCCTTGCATGAGCAGGACACTTGCAAGAGCAGAGACACTAGCAATATATACCTCACTCCCGACAACTTACAAGGGAGGGAGAGTCGAATCCTCCCTTCAACCGACATCCCGATCGCCTAACCAGGCCTGGCCAGACGGGAACCCGAAGGAGGCAATAATACTATCGATAGTAGCACCTGCACATCCCGTGTCTAACAGTAATAATAGTAAAAGCTGACACGCATGACGCACATCTCGCACATCCCCTGCCCGTCATCACCGGGAATAACTCGGCCACACCCCAATAACCGAGTTTGCGCCGCCAGGCACCGAGAATTGACCGTATATCTCTCATAGTACGGAGTACAACCACACACGTCCTCCATAAAGCTAACACCCAGACTACTTCTTTACATCGTAGTTAACCATCTTCTACAACAGATAAATCTATCACTATCATTATATCAATAATCAAAAGTAATGGTAGGTATAACAGCGCCAGCGATAATAACAATCAAACCAAACCAAACCCCAAAATCAGACAGCGAGAGTGGCACAAGAGTGAAGAGTCACAGGCAAAACCCGAGAAATCACCGAACTACTGACTCCTGACCTGACCCACCTGGCCACCACCCCCTACTGCTACCCAAGAAGGAAAAATGCCTCGAGGGAGGTTACATATAGAGTGCGGTGCCCAGTTCTAGTCCCGGTCCCAGTCCCAGCCCTGGTATCTGGTTGTTCTTGTTCTTTCTTTTTTGTTGTGTTGCTGCTGCTGCTGCTGGGAGTTCCTGGCAATGTGCTCCGTTGATGGGGTGTGACTGATTGCTCACTGAGGTATACTAACTGAGGTATACTAACGTTGACTACTAGGTTTGCAGGGTTGATCAGTGTTGGCGGTATGCTTGTTGTATGTGCTCTGATCTATGTGGATTGATTTGGCTGATGTTTGTTTCTAGGGGTGTGGGATGCATGTTGTTGACAGCTACAACATTTAGCTGATGCTAAGGGTTGTATTGTCTACTGACATGGCCTGGCCTACTGCTCGATTGCACTAACTCATAAGGCTGCAGCCCAGAGATCGTGAGTGAACGTCGGCGACCAGGCAATGACTCGAGTGATATACTACGATACAGTGGACACATTATCGTCAACATTTCATTATGAACGGCCGACTAAATACAGACTGACCCCGTCCATTGTCAAGACAACAGACACCATCATTATCCGGCTGGGCGCATTATTTATACCAACTGTCGGAACCAACATCAAGGAAAGGGAAACACAAGGAAACGCGATATTAAACACGTTCACAAGACCATCTATATTTGCTGCGGGTTCAGAGGTCTCACTTGCTTGAGACCAAGTCCTGACATGGACTAACCAAACAGCAATGGTCTTACAAGAATGGGTATCTGAAGCATTAAAAGTTGGGATCGTGCCGTATTGCCGATCCTTTTACCACACACAGAGACTGATGCAATAGGTGCAACAGATACAGACTCCTTTTGGGAGACTGCGACTCTCCAATATACGATCTCGTTTAGACGGTCTCACGCTCGGTCTTGGTTCTCCGGGCCTTTCCGGTGGGAGACCAGGGGAAGTGGGCGACGGGAATGACGAAGAAGCTGTTGCTGCTGTCGGCAATACCGGCCAGGGCGTTGTACCAGGCAGTGAAGGCTGCCATGAGACCAAAGAAACCACCGGCCTTGATGACGGGGGGGTTGGGCTTGCCCGCGCTGTCGCGCTGGATGTAGCCGATACCGAGCAGGAGGAAGGCGAGGTCCAGGAAGAAGAACAGCAGGAAGAAAGCCACAGTGGATCTCAGGGTGCAGAACAGCAGAATGGTGGTGAAGATGAACCAGCCCTGCAGACTGTTAGCCGACGTTGCCGACAGAGGACAACAACTGATTCAGAGAAACTCACCATCAGGAACAAACCGAAGGAGTTGTCAAACATGGAGGCGCTGCCGTTATCAGCCTCGAGAAGGGCCGACTCGATGTTGAAACCACCGGGGGTCAAGACGATACCGAAGGCGATCCAGAAACCACCATAAGAGGACAGAGCAGTGGCACCAAAAGTGTTACCGATAGCCATTTCCCTGAGAAGTATGTGAGCGGCTGCGACAACAAATAGTACTTCCAACACAAGAGGAACCTACCACATGCCGGCAAGCAACTGAACGAGACCACCATAACCGTAAGCCAGAGCGACGACAATGTTGGGAGCGGTGATGTCGCGAGCACCCATGTTGATGGCGCTCAGCACGAAAGTGGTGAGGGCGAAAGCACACAGACCCAGAGGAGCAGGGTTGGCGAACTTGCGCTTCTCAACCGATTTGTACAGACCGGGCTGGAACTCTCCTCCGAAGGGAGGGAGGTTGTACTCGCTGGGGTTGGGCTTGGCCAGAGGACCATAGCCAAAGCGGGCGGCGGCCTTGGCAACTTCGTGCTCCTCGTGGGTCATCTGCGCGGTAAGCTGCGAGGTAAGCTGCGAAGCATTGGCATTCTCAGGAGCGCCGTTCATGGAGTTATCCGGACCGACGTCCTTCTCAAGAGCTGCGTTGTGCTCGGCGGCGGACATGGTGCTTTACAAGACACGTTCTGTCAGACGATTGCAACTAATTAAAATAAAAGTGAAATCCAGCTAGCTGGAGGAATGGAGGATTATGAAAGGTAGGTGGTAGGTGGAAGGGGGGAGGCCACGCAGCACTGCTGGTTGGGAATTTGCGAAGGGAAAAGAGAAGCACAGCTATCGACGACAAAGCAAAAGGATCCAAAGGATGAAAGAAAAAAGAAGAAGAAGAGGAGGAGGAATATATGCTGGATATAATTATTCGGGAGGGAACCTTTCTTTTTTTCTTTTTTGCCTCTCTTCAGGGAGGAAAAAAAAGAAAAAAAGAAAAATACGGAACCAAAATAATATTGAAAAGAGGCCAGACCAGAGGCACGACAACAACAACAACAAATGACACAGCCCAAGAAGAGCAGGGGGAGCACAAGCTGAGCAACTTACCTGAATCAGGAGGAAGGGCCGTTAGTAGGGATTTAGTTGATGCTAGTCTTAGACGGTGCTGTAGTAAGGACGAGGGACCAGCGCAGGATCAAATTAGATAGTCGTAAGCAACCTTGGTAGACTAAATAATATTAAGACTAATAAGTATTTAGCTGTGGGAAGAATTCGACCCTGGTGGAGGAGACTAACCTTAAGTACTTCACCCGTCGACAGAGGAATGTGGAGACTGGAGTTGGAGATGGAGATGGAGGCTGGAGCAGAGCAACTGGAAGGATGAATGGGTGGGTGGATGACTGGATGGATGGAATCATGGAAGTAGAGAGAATGGAACAGTTGAACTGGACTGGGACAAAAAACTACGGCTCTAGTCTAGGGGTGAAATTGGCTCCTTGAGTCTTGGTTTGGAGACCTGGAGGAGGGTGATGGGCAGCTAGTACTGGCAGCTAGTACTGTAGTAGGTAAGTACCTTCGTTGTGGAGATGATGATCATTAAGATCAAGTCGAATATTAATAATACCTTATGAACACGGCACAATAATGCCGGGAGAAAAAAGACACGATTGCGCAGACTGCTTCTGGGGGAAGGAACAAAAGCGGGGAGAAGATTAAGGTAGCTTGAGCGAGTCGATCAAACAATAATACTACCAGCAATCTAGAACGAACGGGGAGACGGAAAACTCTGAGGGATTTCTGGGTAAAAGGAAGTTTTTCTTGACCCAGCATCCATTGTTTTGATTGGTTTGAGAGGAACTCACGTGTTCAAGTCCATGCCTTTATTACTCCAAGACCCGGGGATCAACTACAGGTGGGAGTGGAGAGGAATAATGTCCGGGGAAAAGGGGGCAAATCTAAGAGATCATCGGAGGGGAATAACACCACAGATGACACAGTAGATAGTACAGACAAGAATTATTAATATTTTCATTCTTCATTCTACCTTACTTACCTCTACGGGGTTACTTTTGATGAAAGCTGACCGATGGCCTTCTGCCCGCATGCGTCCGGATTTGTAGATAGACAGTACGAAGTGTAGTATGCTGTCAGAACGTTGGCAACATGACAAGACAAACTTAATCTCCTACCTTTCTTGGACTCTGGTCTTTTGTCCGCACACGGCAAATGTCTAAGCCGGGGATTTCGTCATTGATCTTCCACCTTTTTATGTTGCTTCTCCTTACTCCTCTTGTTAATTTCAGGTTCTCGATTAGGTTCGAATTGTACTCGATCTTGTTCTCAGTCAAATAGGTCAATATTAAATGGACTAATCTCGGCCAGACTGATGAAACAAAATTGAAACCCATGCTAGGAGCTTCTCGCAGGCTGTGCTGATGTTTGCTGACGGGTTAAATGGGAAATTGTGATGCTGATGCTGATGGGCCCATTTAGGCAAGTAGACTGCCGATCCATTCGCTGATACTACTACAGTCTAGCTACTACTGTAGCTCCATTTCTCGTGCGCATCATCCCCACTAGTCTACCTCCTGAACTTGTGGTGTGACTTAGCCTGTCCTACATACGAGTTCGTACTTCGTCTACTACAGCAGCCGGTGGGAGTGGAACATTAGCCGGTAACCCAGCAGTGGCAGTCATCACTGTCCCGAGGTGAAGAGCTTCAAATCCGACAATACATTGGTAAGGCAAGGTAGTCACTATTCCGGCGACGGAGACGGAGGACGGAGGAAGCCGTACACTACTACATACAGCTTAGTAGTTTGGACGCTCTTCGACCACTTGGCAAGCCATCATCATCCCTTAACGAGGATTATTGATTATTTGGGCTGAGCGCCAGTTTCGCCAAGTGCTCTTACAGACCTTAGTGTTGACTTGTGGCTTTCCTGCAGCTCATATCCTTCCACGGCTCCACGCCATAGGTTGTATGGAGCTTCGACCTGTACTCCGTACTCCATAGTAATGAAAGGGAACAATGGATAATTCTCCTCATGATCGACCGGAAATCCTAGCTACAGGCTACTGCATGCTCGGAAAATCAAACTACAGAGACAAACAGAGTAAAAAGCAAGTAAGAACAGCATTTATCCTCCCTGGTGAGTAAGCATACAAAGGTACAACCTCATCATGGCACTATTGCTGAGCTTTCCCCGGTGGCGGAATAACGCACCAATGATGGACCCGGCTTGCCCAGTATGCTTGTCACACAAGAAAGGTAAGAGGCTAAGACACGTACTAGTAGTAGTAAGTGTAAGGTAGTCTGGAACTGAGCTGGCCCCGTTTCAAAGAATTTCTATTGGTGATCATCCAAGCCAAACACGTCCAAAAGACATGAACTTATCCACTTAGGCTACTTCCAACTTTCCAAGTCTCAACAATATTATTGAACACCTCGGTCTGTGCCTCTGTGGGTGTTCTGCCGTCTTCCCTCCCATCGCTTCCCTCTTGGGTAATTTATCAGCGGCTTAACTCTGACGGGTCCGACCTGGCCGTGCAGACTTGCAGGACATATGTACAATATTATTGTGAGTGACGAATAACTTGACTAGCTTGAGGCCATCGCTTCAGATCTCACGGGGTGGACTTGCTCTCTTGCTCTCAATCTCTTATGTATTCCGTAAGGGTCACTAATAATCGATGCGACTGGCATCCCTTTTCCTACGGCTTCATAACAGGATGAACAAGCTTAGAGGATCAGGCCCATCGCACATGGCTCATCGTTATCAAAGTACAGAACTACCTAGACTCCTAGAGCAGTTGATACTGACATTATTGACGGGATCATCGACGGCTGACTTCGTAGTCAATGTACCCGTTCTGAAGCTACGGACCACAACTCTAATAGGAAATGACAGGACCGTCAGTCAATGATCTTCCTCAGCCATGGCCGATCGGACGTTGACCGGCAAGTGTCACTGTCACGGTCACCTCAGCGATTCAGACTCATTCAGTAACTATCTACTCTATTACCTCCGGCACAAACAGTCAAGTATTTGCTCAAGGCCAGCGCTGAAGTACGGAGTACGAAGTAATCACCTAAAATTAACCCACATATGATGTGGATAGAACTGAATTGGCTTGGTCAGTGTCCATGAGACCAGCAAATTAACTCCTGTAAGGTGCGACAAACCCCTGCATCTTGCATGCGCCGTCACCTACAGCAAAATGGAGTCGTTGAGTCTTGGCTCGCCTAGGGAATTGGCGGGTCAATCAGCACGGAGGACGGAGTCCGAGGTTCCTTTTGTTGTTTGTCTCAGATTCAGTCGAATCCAAAGACATACGGAGTACGTACTTCGTATCTCGACAAGCTTCCTCGACTCGACAGAGTTATGGAATCCTTTAGTACTGGAGTACGTAATTGAACTCTCTTATTATTAGAAGTTTTCGAACGCCGGATTATTTTCCATAATCACTGTAAATTGTGCCACGTTCACTGCAGACGCCGGTGACGGCGGTGATACGGCTGTGGCTGCAAGATTAGACTAATGGCTATTTTGATTAAAGCTGCGTGCTTGGGCGGGTGGTTGTTTGTGGTGGAAATTGGTACTAGTGAGATGGTGCATTATTAAGATTTGTGTTGTTTGCTTAGCTTACGGGCGTGCTTGCATAATTTATTGTGATTTTTATTGAGTGATTTGGCCTAGGGATATTAATGTTGTTGACTTTTATTATTATTGTGCTGCTATTTACAGATACTTATTTATTCCATATTTAGTGAATTTGTATTTAGGCTGTTCTCCTTGCATCATTCTGTTGTTTAATGAAGATGAGAGGTAAGATTTGACTCAGCTCCTTTCGAAGTCAATTTCATAACAAAGTTCTTGATACTGAAACCGAATTGCAGTCTAGTCTCGAAGCTTTGGCAACTGCCTAACTGGCAGTGTTGGCGTGCTGTCGGGCTTGAATCCCCCTTTTTAAATGGGGTACACAAGTTACTCTGCCATGACAGCACAGGCCGCTGCCGATTCGCTTATTAGACAATATAGGTGCCTGAAATTGACGGTTCTTCTCATTCTGGGGCAATCGACTCTTGACAGCTTCAGCCTTAGTGATCTGGAACAGTGGCTGGGGCCATTTGGCATTTGCAGTCAACAATGTACTAGTGACAATCTCTCCACACCTTACCCCAGACAGTGAACCAAGGATCAAAGACAGCCTATCAGCCACTGCATCACAGAACGACAATGGCTTACTCGCTTACCATGGCCGTAGCAGAATCATGACCCGCTTGGATATGGCTCCAAATCCTCCGTAACTAATGTGGTCATTCTCCCTCAGTTCGTGCAAGGCCACGAGATAGCCACGTTTTCCTGCTTGGTAACCGCTCTCTTGGGACTGGGGATTATGGATTAGGAAATATCTACTCTTGGAATGGATGAGCATCCATCAAACATCTTCGAGCCAATTCAATGCCATGCCAGATGCCGAGGCTGGACAACCCCGCATACAACTGGGGTCTGGGGATAATATGGAGTACAATAAGTCAATAACTAGGACCCGCTCCATAACCATTCCGTTTATTCATTTCTTTGATCGATGATTTTCTCGGCTCAGACTCGGCTACCCTTCGGTTCGGCGGAGCGGAAGTCACTGAAGACCTGATGAGAGTTCCATGGATTCAGGAACGCTATCGGGCTCCACTCAGGACCTTTACTTTTGCGAATTCTGTACTTTTGACTTGAGAGCTGGGCCAGCTCACAGCTGGCGGTTTGGTGCTAGCAGCGTCAACATGAGCAGCTCACAACTTTGTTCCCGGTGGGGAATGCGAACCAGTCAAAAAGCCGGGGTAGATAGTTGCAATTATGACTATCTCCGCTGCACGAATTCCAAAATAGCCGATTCTCTAGAGAGGTGGAGTATAAGCGGGGTCGGCAACGCAATTGTCTGGACTCTGGAGAATCACCTGGAGAAGCGGAAGCTGGCGGATCCTCACGACATCAGACTGGGAGCATGACCTGGTCCTTGCTGCTCGACAACTTCGTCTCTCAGCATATACGCGGCCGTTATCTTGTTGCCTGTTGGGGTAACTGCCGGTCAAATGACCTCTGTAGCGCTGTAGATACGCGTCTCCCTAGTCCTTTCCCGACGTCCAAAGCAATGATGTAGATATCTGCGGAGTAGACAGTCGATCAATGATCGATACTGAGCTGATGATCGACATTCAAAGAAAATTGGATGATCAAGATACCTCTCTAAAGTCATCGACAGTCGATCAATAATGATTGATACTGAGCTGATGATCGACATTGAAGGAAAATTGGATGATCAAGATACCTCTCTAAAGTCATCGTTTTGATGAATCTTACAGTAGAGAAGAAGCGGTCAGTCCCTCAATCACGACCCGGATGGGGTGGTAGCTCGAACTATCGAAATCATGTTGAGTTTATCCTGAGAATCTTACACTTACCCGACTTCAATAGTTGGAACAATAGCGCGCTTTGCAGCGTGGCATCTGTTTTATGGAACTGTCGCTGCGTCTCAATAATCTTAATAAATCTGGGACAGTCACCACTCATATCGTTTCGATTAGCTGAGCGCAATACAAGGAGGAGGGCAGTTGCCTGGGTAAGAAGCCTTTATGGAGTGCTCCAAAATTCTCTCACAAGATGAATTGAGAGATCATTGTTTTCTTATACTTCAACCATCAATGACATGTCTTGTGATCTTAGAGCCGATTGCCGATGCCAACTAACCTCAGGTATCTTTATAATACTAATAGCCATAGAATCTAAGAGTATCCTCACTTCTTACTGCCCAGCAGAGAAGGTAGGACCATAGAGCTTACTAAACAAGTGCCTCATACCATCTCTAGAGCATTGTCTGCTATGAGTGACAGCTCACTGCCAAGGGACTCATTCCATGATCCCCCATCAAGACTCTACTTACTTATACTCACAAAATGACGGACAAAAGATTTCTGATGAACAACCTGATAATGCAAGTCTTATCACCATCCTTGTACGGACATCTCTCCGCATGCGGGGGTTGATATCATCTTATCAGTGGTATCTCCTGTGTTGTGTGATAGAGAGCAACATACCACCTGCTTCTTTTAGACGGATCGCCAGAGTTAGAGTACCTATCCAGCACACACTTCGCCAGGTTATCATGGTCTCTGTTGCTTACTCGACATAATCTCATTCCTTGAGGGAAGTTTGATTGGACGAAGTCCTTGTCAGTTGGAGAAGGTTGATATCAACATGTCCATCAATGAGAGCAGTTCGCCAGAGTTGGAGTATCCATCAAGCACACGCTTCTTTGGGTTATCACGGTCTCTATCGCTTACTCGACATAATCTCATTCCTCGAGGGGAGTTCGATTGGACGAAGTCCTTGTCAGTTGGAGAAGGCTGATATCGACATGTCTATCATTGCGAGTGCTCTCTCACTTATCAGTCTCTAATTAGCCATTTAGGGAAGGTCATTGATGTGCGAGTCATGCTGTCTGCGACCGCACTGATAACGTGGCATCGCAAATGTAGCGAGAGTCACTGTATAAAAGAGTAGCAAAGACATCATGTCGAGCTCTTTCGTCAGAACCTTGGCTACCACAATAGTGTTTTGCGCCCAGGACCTGAAACAGGTGACTCGAGATGGATATCGAAGCAAAAAAGCTCAGCCCTGCAGCTTCGACTGAGGCAGATGCAGCCTTAGGTTTCCTTGCCTCAGAAGGAACGGCGGCATTTACCGAGCTTGATGAAAAGAAGCTCGTTCGTAAGATTGACTGGATGATCGTCCCACTTATGTGGGGAGTTTATTTTCTCCAGTATCAGGACAAGATTCTGAGTAAGTAAGACCTTCCGGACAGCTTTTGATTCCTGCAACGACTTACGGCTACCTCAGTCAACTATGCCTCCGTCATGGGCTTGCTCAAGGATACCGGCATGCAGACGAACCAGTTCTCCAACCTGGCCTTAGCATTTTACGTCTCTTACCTGTTCTTCGAGTTTCCAACGGGATATCTCATGCAGCGTTTGCCTACCGCAAAATACCTCGGACTCAATGGTAGGAGCTCTCGTCATTAGGCATGTTGTGCAGCGCTTACAGGCTGTAGTGACGCTATGGGGACTCCTGACTACCTTGAACTGTGCTGCGAAGAATTATGCTGGACTCATTGTCCTTCGTGTCCTGCTAGGATGTTTTGAAAGCGCAGTTGCTCCGGCGTATGTCGCCATCACCCCAATCCAATGCCTGGGAACATTCTGACAGGTACCAGACTGATCTTGATTACTTCCATGTGGTACAAGAGGAATGGTAAGGTGTACATCTCATCATTGAGGATGTTGCTAACCCTCGCAGAACAGCCCACGCGGATAGGTTTCTGGTATCTAGGTACTGGAACCGCCGTCATCGTTGGAGCTCTTGTTTCATATGGACTCCTCTTCTATACAGGTGACCGCTTCCGATCCTGGCAGATCATGTTCCTCATCTTTGGACTGATCACCATCGCCGTGGGAATATGCGTCATTATATTCCTGCCAGACAATCCGATGTCCTCCCGGCTGACCCACGAGGAGAAATTGCTGGCGATTGAGCGTCTCCGGGAGAATAGGACTGGTATCGAGAACAAGCATTTCAAAATGCGCCAGTTCGCAGAAGTATTCAAGGACCCCCAGACCTACTTCATTGCCGTGATCGTGACCTCAATGAGCATTTCCAACGCCGCCATCAGCAGCTTCTCCGCGCTGATCATCAAAAGCTTCGGCTTCACCACCAAGGAAACCGAGCTACTCACCATCCCCGGCGGCGTGGTTAGCGTGATCAGCATTCTCACAGGCACATACGTGGCCGGTCGCTTTGATCAGCGAATCCTGAGTCTCATCTTCATCCTCTCCTGCGGGCTCCTCGGAGGCTGCTTGATGGCATTCTCCCATGGTGGAATGAAAGGCGCCGAGCTAGCTGGCAGCTACCTGACCAACTGTGTCGGGGCTGCCCTGCCGTTGGTGTACTCCGTCGCTGGTGCTAATGTCGCAGGCCATACCAAGAAAGTCACGATGAATGCTATCGTGCTGATGTCGTTCTGTCTCGGGAATATTCTGGGTCCGTTGACGTTCCGCACAAAAGACGAGCCGAACTATATACCGGCAAAGATTGCTCTTGTGGCGACAGTCTCGCTAGCAATTGTCACGTGCGTCCTGTTGAAGTGCTACTATGTGTATGAGAATCGGCGCCGCGACAAGAACGGCGAGGGACAGCGTCCGGAGAACTCTGACTTTATGGATCTGACGGATAGGGAGAATCCGGATTTCAGGGTGAGTCCGTCTCGTCTGCGGTACAGCGTGGTTCTGACAGCTTCGACTACAGTACAAACATTGAGGACTCATAGATCCATCATCGAAGTCGATTCTATAGTCTATATACACGCTTTGTTGTGCGATATGCAGTGCACTGGTATCTCTCTAGTACACCAATGAGCAGAGGAAAAGGGAAACGACATCAAATTCATGCCGCAACCTGTGTGGCCTTGAACTCCTCGCTGAGCTCGTAGTCAATGTAACCCTTGGGATCCTTGGGCGCATAGAAGACCTCTCTCTCGTACGGCCGCAGAGGGATACCGGCCTTGATCTTGAAAGGCAGGTCAGGGTTCGACGTCCAGGGACGACCAATACCGATCACCACGTCGTAATCCTTGTAGTGCGAGTCGACGGCCTCCCGGGCGGAATCAGCCTTGTAGCCACCCGCAATAATCACAGGACTAGCACGGCCATACACCTCGAGGAAGAAATCCAGCTGATCCGTCGCCTCATTATCCGCATTGCCCGAAATCCGCGACTCAACCAGATGCACATACGCCAGCTTCATCTCCGCCGTCTTCCGCGCCAGGTAGCTGAACTGCGGCAACGGGTCCGCCATCCGCATCCCCTGAAACGGACTCCAGGGACTGAACCGGATCCCCGTGCGGTCCGCACCAACAGCCTCCACAACCGCGCGCAGCACCTCAAGCGCAAACCGCGCGCGCTTCTCCACACTCCCACCCCAGGCATCCGTGCGCTTGTTCGCCGTATCCTGGATGAACTGGTCAACGAGGTATCCGTTCGCACCGTGGATCTCAACACCGTCAAATCCCGCCGCGATGGCGTTGCGCGCCGCCTGCGCATACTCGCCAATCAGCGCATGGATTTCCTCCTCGGTGAGCGCGCGCGGCGCAGGCGCCTTCTCGTCCGTCGGCACGTCGCTGCTAGACACGAGGTCGAAGCCGCCTTCCTTTCGGAGGACCTCGGGGTCCGCGACCCGCCCTAGTCCCCACAGCTGCATGTAGATGTATGAGCCCTTGGCGTGCACGGCGTCAGTCACCTGGCGCCACCCCGCGATCTGTGCTTCGGTCCAGATCCCCGGGACGTTGGCGTAGCCGCCTGCGCGCGGGGAGACGAGGGTCGCTTCGGTGATGAGGAGGGTGCCGGGGACGACGGCGCGTTGCTCGTAGTGCTCTTTGACCATCGGGAGGGGGACGTGGTCGTCGTCCACGCGGAATCGGGTCATGGGGGCCATGGCTAGGCGGTGGTCGAGCTGCATGCGCCCGACCTGGATGGGGGAGAAGAGTTTCGACATGGTGGTTTCTGGAAAATCACTCGGGACGTGATAGTAGCAACTATGCTCTGTAGGATATTAATTTGGACGAGGCAGGACGAGGCAGGACGAGGCAGGACAAGGCAATACCGGGGTCCTTCGGCTTTTATCCTCCATCCCTGGAAAGCATTGTGTCTTAATATAACACTATAGAGGTTTTAGGACCCCACTGTTTGATTTCAAATCACATCTACACCGTTGATACTCCCTTATGCCCGAAGATTGCGAAATTAGTGGGGCATTGAAAAATCAGCGAAGGCAAGCTGCAAAACGAGAAAGGGGACCGAAGGTCAGAGAATCTTAGACTGGCTTGAATAAGGTATTCGCGGATCATGCAATTGTTGCTACTGATTGGCTGCTCCAAATTTTCGCTGACCAATACTCGGACAGATTTTTTCATTTGAGTTGGTCCGGTCCGACCGATCGGTACCTGAGGCGGAAAGAACAATGGACCCTTGTTTGAGTGGCGGGTTCGGTTTTTGCCTCAGGCAGTCAAGTCGCTATCAGACGAGTGAGGGATTGGAGTGATTCTACAAGGTTACAACAGGGGTATGCTGTGCGTCAGTGACACTGCTATGTTCAGTCTGTTCTAAACAGAAGCAAGGCAAAGGCTACTCCGATGTATATCAGGTCAAGTACATGGTCTGTTCGCCTAGTTACCACACGGGGGAGTATCCTGATACACACGATCCAGCAAGTCCAAAGGGTATTGAGCGTCATAGTAGCAGAAAACAAGAATAACACATTGTCAGCTCTCCAGTTTGCGAGCTGTAGCTTCCAACTGTGCATTGAAGCTTTTGATCTGGTCCAGGAGACCACCTTGAGCTCCGGGAGCAGTAGAGCTCACTGCTTCTGCAACGCTACGGAGCATAAACTCCAGACCAACTGTTGGGGAAGCATCAGCCGATTCTGCGTCGTCAGCCTCCGCGGAAGCACGATTCTGACTTCGTTCGACCGCGAGCTCGAGACTATGCAAGGAATTGTTGATAGAAATGCGGGCCTGGAAACGTCAGATACCAATCACACGCACATCAAAGATGTAGTTGTAGCTTACCATTCTCGCGCTTTCCTCCTCCGCATGCTTTCTGCGCACTGCATCCATTCGTAAAGCAACCGCCTCTCTCTCTTTGCGAACTTGGTACAGCCGGCCCCGCAAGTCCATCATTTCCCGCTTGGCTTTCTTCAGGTGGACGCCGAGTACAAAGTTACTATCCAGCATCTCGCTCAACTCAAACAGTCGACCCTCGAGTTCTGTCTCATAAGCCTCGACGGCTTTCTTCTTGCGGATATATTCCGCACGTCGTGCGGGATTTGTCTCATTGGCTATTCCGTTCGTAAGAGTAGCGAGGGTCTTTTCCAGTGTCTCTCGGCAGATCTGGCTCAGTACATCGGCTGGGTTGACGCCCCCTCTTTTGGGGAGCTTAGTCTTCCCCCTGGTGGCCAGTTCATCGGCCGATTCTCCATCCTCCACTGGTGAATCAGGTCCAGAAGCTCCTGGTGCCAGCGAAGCGACGTTCACCAGCCGGTGGACAGTCACAGGCACTGTTTCACCGCGAGGTTGTCTGGTCCGCTTCCTCGTATGTTGTGCATTCTCCTCTTCAGCCTCTTGCTGTGTCTCTTGTTGTTCTTCGGGCTGCGTTACTGTGTTGTCATCCCTTCTCGATGCCAACGACGGTCTTCCACGACGTTTCTTAGGTCGCGAAGAAGACTCCTGGGCTGTTGGCAATTCCGCTCCGTTTGCAGTCTCGGGTTCAGGCTCGGCCTCAGGTTGCAGCTCAGGCTCAGGCTCAGGCTCAGGCTCAGGCTCCGGCTGGTGCTCCCTGCCTGGCTGCGGTTGCTCTCCTTGCCGAATTCTCTCACCCGACTCATCAGATTTGTCTTGCTCAGTCTCCACATGGCGGGCCTTGCCAGCGCGTCCAGCACGCTTGCCCTTCTTCTTCTGGGTTTGTTTCTGCGAATCTGATTGCTCAACATGCTGGCCCCTTGCTGCAGTGTCGTTGCCGTTCGTCTCAGGTTGTGCCGCGTCCTGTCCGTTGGCTAAGTTGCTATTGGTGACAACGTTCTCGGTAGGAGCGCTTGATGTACTTCGGGCACTCTTTGTACTCCTGCCTCGAAGTTTGTTGCTCGGAACGTCTGGAGCCGCCGTTTTCTCTTGCGCGTCGCCTTCGTTCCGCTCTGAGCTTTCACTAATAGCAGAACGCGTTCGACTAGCTGCGGGTGGCCTACCCCTTGCGCGCTTCTGGCCCTGAGGCTGTAGCTCCTTCGTTTCTGTAGCGATTTGCTGCCCATCTGGTACATCTGGGGCTCGCGTAGGCTGCTGTGTGTCTTCATCGGCTTGGGATAGCATCACTTGCTCTAGCACCGCCTGCTGCTCCACCACCTGCTCCGAGAGACCTTCTTGCGCCACAACCAAAGCTTCTGGTGGAGGGAGATCGTGGGCTTCTGACTCTCGTCTGCTGCCCTCAGCGTCCATAGTGTCCAGGGCTGGTGAATTCAAGCCGTTTTGTAGTTGTATATCACTTCCCGTCACCGTAGCCTCTTCCGCTGCCCGAGAACCCGCCTTTGTCAGGTCATTGACCAGGTTGTTTGATGTTGATGGAATGGCCGGTTCATGCGCGTCTTCGGATACTTGTTCGGCGCTTGTGGTAGGCGCCGCAGCCTGTGGTCCATCACGAATTACTTGTTGTGTGCTCCTCGTCGTGCTGTCCGGCTGTGGCTGTGCTAAACTCGTCTCTTGGGATGTAACGTCGATATTCGCCGATGTGGTAACCTTGCTGGGAGATTCTTAAATGTCACATTGTCAGTACGCCCAAGCATTAGGAGCCCACAAGAACCTACCAATTTTTCTCCTTTTGCTGCTGCGCCCAAGTTCTAATTCCCCATCCGAGGGTATATCGAACATCGACGGTCGTTCGGGGAGGCCATTGCGCGCACTTCCTGGTGTCCGCTGGCTAGAACCGAGATTCTGAGATGAAGGTGTCCGTGCTGGTGATAACCGCGGAGATGTTGTTTCTGCTACGGCTGATGTTGTTTGTGGAGAACCAGCTGGTTCGGCGGCAGTGACAGTCGCGGCGGGTTGCGACGCGGGTTCGGACGTGGACTCTGCGGGCGCCGAAGCAAGTCCAAATGAGAATCCGAAGTCAATCGCCTTTGTTTTGCGCGTCCTGTCATATAAATCATGCATTAGCATCCTTTCTTGATCGGTCAGAAGACGAGTCGGATAAAGTGATGCGCGTACGCTGCTCCGCGCTGCCGCATTTGCAGCCGCTCCTCTCGATCTGTCGCCATTGCATTAGTCTATCACTTGATATAATTGAAACTCAAAGCATACTAGAATTCATGATGGAGAAGCGGCGCTGTTCAACGCGCAAATCGACGCGATATGCTATAAGTGGAGCTCGAGATCGAGCTTTGTTGTTGTATGTAGAGCAGCTGGATCGGACTGAGGGAGGGACTACATTGACCCAAAACGGTTTGGCGGGGAACTGAGAAGGTCCAAATTATCGGCTCGGTTTCCACACCTCCGCAGTCCTGCTGGATATCTTTCGCCAGACCTCAGCTATTTTCAGTTGTCTTTTTTTCTCTACTGTATAAAATTTGCACACCGACGATATCAAGCAAAATGGGTTGGTTCTGGGGCAGTTCGAACCAAAATGATCCTGTCAAGAGGCTCGACCCGGGCCTCAGAGAGTACCTTGAGAATGAAGCTCCAGCAAAATACGTGCCTACGACATCGGTCCCTTCAACGCAAGAACCTTCAAAGACGTTAGATTCTCGATCTCAAGCACCAAATCCAAGCGCATCTGCCGAAACTGGCGAGCCCTCGCAGCCCTCCGTTCCCTCCGCTTCACTTTTCCCCGATGGCCGGTATGCGCATCTGTGGAAAACCTACAAGCCTCCTCAGGAAGAGGGCGGATCAGTAACCAAGGGCGCGGAAAGGGTGATTGAGAAATACAAGAAGCATAATGACACCGTGCACCGGGCAGCCATGGAAAATTGCGCATTGGAGCATGAAGCCTTGACGTTATGTTTCCAGACCGGTAATTGGCAGAAGCGACTGCAGGCTCGTGTGACTTCCTGCTCCGAGGAAAACGCAACGTTCTCTCGCTGTTTCACCACTCAATCTGTAAGTATCGGAGTTACTACTTTAGAACTTTTCTTGTGGGCGGTGTATGCTGATGCAGGCTCAGAAATTCCTTCAGGCATTAGGCTACGCCGCGTCATTCGATTGGGACGAGGAGAAGGAAGAACGAATTCAGATGCATGCGGATAAACTATACCACCAGATGCTGGATTATGAGAAGCGAGTCGCGGAGTGTCGGGCCACTGGTCAGGAACCACCGCCCCTGAAATCGCTCTTTAACCCGCAGGCGAAGCCCCAGCAACTCAAATCCAACGATACCCCGGGTGGTCTTGAGGTCCCCGGTGGTGAGCAGATTCCGCCCGGATTCAAACCATCGAAGCCGTTGGAACAACTTACACCCCATGAGAGGGAGTTGGAGATTCGGGCACACAACGCGCAGATCGAACAACAGAAGATGTATGTGCAAGAGGCCAGTCCGTTCATGAAAACACAGGAGGATGCACGTTTGAAACGGCGTGAGAAGGCTGTCAGTTGGTTTGGAGAGACGATTGGTAAATGGGTTACATGATCGTCAAAAATTCGACGGGTTTCCTCCCATTCTTGTATTATGACTCTTGGATCGTGGTTCTATCTCAGTGGAGAGATGTAGCATTATGGTTTCGGAAGCGAGCATTTGGCGTTCACCATGGGATGCGGAATGAATAATTTTGTTTTGTTACTTCTCTAGCAGACAGACTTTATTTATTATTAATATTTGCCTGATGAAGAGGGTGACATACTTTCGAAGATTTAAAGCATTGCATGTCATCATGTCAGTAGTGTAGACCCCCTGGGTATATATATGTAGCGATAGAGACTGATTACCATCCCCCACCGTGACTATACTAATCTATGGCATCGAAGTATTAAATTGGACGTCCTAGCAGGGGCCAACATTATTTGCAGAATCTTGATTGCACATCAATGCATCCATGTCAAGGAAAGCCCGATCTGGTTAAAATGGAAGATGTGCTGCGATTCGCCGAGCGCGTCGGCGTGAGACACGAGGAAGCGACACGGGCAACCGACGAACAAACCATCCTCAACCAACGACATCACCACTCGACGACAGCTGCCATTGTGTTCGACTTCATTTGCATTATTGGATGATTTCGGGTCCGCTATTGCCCTTTTATTCTCCTGTTCCCTCATAAGCAGATGCTCGCTACCAATTTTGTCTTATAACGCCTCGCTCCTCAATAATCGGGACGTCTGATTATTGTTCCACTTTCTCCGCAGTAGCTGCTACTGTAACTTTACTAACTACACGCACCTTACCGATTCCAGCTTTGAAGATACACATCTCGACACGATTTCGACCTCCTGAACCACCCTTTTACGAATCCTTCCTGATCACATTAACACAGACGTTCTGGGGCATTGAGCTTTCGTGCTCACCATGAAGGCTACGCCATTGCTCATCGCGTGGCACAATGACAATGCCCCAATCTACTCGGTCCATTTCGACCCCAATGGTAAAGGGCGCCTTGCTACGGCTGGAAAGTACGTCTAGGTCACCTACTCAATATATCTGTCGAGGCGTTGCTAATGTTTTCCGTCCAACCTAGTGATAACAATGTTCGAGTATGCTTCCAACCACCTTCATCTCCTCCTCCCTCTCTCGCTCCCTTCGTCGTCTCTGACCTCGAATCACTACCTAGCTATGGAAAGTCGAGTCCACAGGTGAAGATCGAAAGGTGACCTATCTAAGCACACTCGTGAAACACACACAAGCTGTCAATGTGGTCCGCTTCAGCCCGAAAGGTACATACGCCGGTCGTCTATAATGAGATAACAGTCTTCTGATGTATTGGTCTAGGCGAGATGCTGGCATCCGCAGGAGACGACGGCAACGTTCTTCTCTGGGTCCCGTCAGAGCTACAGACCCAGCTTGGGTTAGGGGAGGACCGGTCGGACGACAAGGAGACGTGGCGTGTGAAGCATATGTGCCGGTCCTCCGGTGCTGAGATCTATGATCTTGCGTGGTCTCCAGACGGTGTCTTCATCATCACAGGGAGCATGGACAATATTGCTCGAATATACAACGCGCAGACTGGTTCGTTAAATTCTCGTTGCCTCTCCTAGCATTCGCATCCCCATCATGAGGCTAAAACCAAATACTTTCAGGGCAAATGGTTCGGCAGATTGCGGAGCATTCGCACTACGTTCAAGGAGTGGCTTGGGATCCTCTGAACGAATTTGTTGCTACCCAGTCATCGGATCGATCTGTCCACATCTACAGCTTGAAGACAAAGGATGGCCAATTCACATTAACGTCTCACGGGAAGTTCCTGAAGATGGATCTTCCAGCCAAACGTATCTCGTCCAGCAGCCCTGCTCCGCCTGACCTTTCTATTCGATCCCAGCCCGCAACAGGCAATTCCATTGCCATTGCTTCTCCCGCTACCTCGACTCCGGGTACGCCGATGACGTCTCATTTGCCTATGGATCCTCCTCCGGTATCTCATAGTCGCCGTTCTTCCTTTGGCTCATCACCCTCGATTCGCCGCTCTGCATCTCCAGCACCTTCCTTGCCATTACCCGCTGTTAAGCCTCTAGAAGTAGCCTCGCCAAACGTTCTGGGTGGTCTTGCAGTCAAGAACGCCAATATCTATGCCAATGAGACTTTCACATCATTCTTCAGGCGACTGACTTTCACCCCTGATGGAAGCCTGCTGTTCACTCCAGCTGGCCAGTACAAGACCTCGCATGTTCCTGCGACAGACCCCACTAAAACCACGGATGAGATCATCAACACCGTGTACATCTACACCCGTGCAGGCTTCAACAAGCCGCCTGTCGCTCATCTGCCGGGCCATAAGAAGCCCTCCGTTGCAGTCAAGTGTTCTCCTATTCTGTATACTTTGCGCAAGGCTCCTCAGCCTGCCAGACATATTACGCTGGATACCTCCTCTGGGGAAGAATCCTTTGCATCTCTTCCTGAACCAGTAGTTTCCACGAAGCCAACGCCTGACAAGCCTTCCATGGAGCCTCCGTCGTCGACTCCTTCTGCAAGCGAGTCGTCTAAAGCTAACACAGCGACCAAAAACGCCGAGAGTGAAGGTGCTTCTGCTGGCCAGAGTCCGAGTCCGGTTTTCTCGTTACCATACCGGATTGTGTACGCGGTGGCTACGCAGGACGCCGTTCTGGTGTACGACACGCAGCAACAGACTCCCCTGTGTGTTGTGAGCAACTTGCATTTTGCGACATTTACAGATCTCACATGGTGAGTTCTATGTCATTGATTTATAATGCGTTCGGTACACTGACGAAATCAGGTCGAATGATGGCTTAACTTTAATAATGAGCTCCTCTGACGGCTTCTGCTCGACTTTGTCATTTGCTCCGGGAGAGTTGGGCCAGCCGTATACAGCTCCAGTGGGAACAGCCCAGCATACTGTGAACGCTGGCACCCCTTCCGCGAATCAAGCACCACTACCGTCCCCGGCCAACATCCCCTCGCCCCTCAAGTTGAGTCAACCCTCTCTGAGCTCGACACCGGCCCAACCAGCCGAAGTACCCCCAGCGAGTCCCGCGCGATCCAACTCCACCTGCTCAATGACCGCACAATCTCCCCAGCAATCGGGGGCTTCTGTGGTCAATAATCCAACACCCACCCTAGGATCAGTGCCACTCGTCACTGCCGCTAACTCGGCTCAACCCCCGATTCTACCGTTTACTACACCACCCCAGACACCGATGTCTGCTGTCACGCAAAGTGGGACGGACTCTGTGAGCAACAGTGTCTTGGGTAAAAGAGACATCAGCGAGTCAGAGAAGGAGGATTCAAAGGACCAGAGTTCGGTCCCGCAAGTACAACAGCCGAAGAAGAGACGCGTAGCCCCGACTCTTATTTCCGCCGGCACGAACTCTAATCCTCCCCCTTCCTCTTCATCTCCGAACAATGAATCTCATAATGCCGGCGTTGGTGGCTGAACCTGCCTTGAAAATTATTTATAGTCTAGTTAAGCATTGACGAACTTGAGTTTTCGGTTGGTTATCGACACATCTTTAATTATGTGAGTGTTCATAGCACAACCCTAATGATTTATGTTCATTCACCAATTCGCCTTCCTTCCGTTCCTCTGTCTACGACCCTTTTCCTTTTATAATCTGGCTTGGGGAGTCTGTCCGCCGCATACCTGGATCTAGGTTCTGGGTCCGGCGCTGTCGTATCTTTTTGTATGGCGCGATGTAACTTCATCTTCTTTCATTCCGACCCAATTCGAGATCTGCTCTGACATTATATCAGAGGTCTACGGATGTTTGCATTCCAGGGAGGGGCCGAGATGCCTTCTGTTTAATGTTTCTCCATTCGAAGCAACAATTTAGCGTGAGGAGTGATTGTTGAAAGTTCTGTTCAGGTGTACCTCATGCTCGTTGCTCCTCAAGGTGAAAATCGATGTACGTAACTGTGGTCTTTTCGCTTGTCTGGTTATAATGCTGGCAACCAGCTTTTTGTTACGAAAGAGATACTAGCATAGGAGCACGGAGGAAAATAACGATGTATATTGGTCTAGCGTCTAGACTCATTGCCCATTAAAGTCCACGTGTATCTCTCTTTCCGCAGAATGAAAAGTAAGGCTAAGGTACAAAGGAAACAGGAGCAGGAAATCATGTCATCATGCCGTAGGTATCGTAGAAGAAGGTCAACAAGGTAAATTTAGGATCATTGCGTCTTGAGTGTTACCGCCGCCGTCATGAGGAAGGGGAGGAGTTGTCACCATTGACAGGAGGCTCATGACCATTCGCACCATTCACACTCGAGGATGTCATGATGTTGACAACGTCTGCGATGCTCATGCCGGTGGGAAGCACTGCCGTAGCCTCGGTGGCGTGAGAGCCCACGGTGACTGTGGTCACGTTCGGAATCTTATCTTCGCCATGCAGCCGGTTGGCCCAGCGGAAGAGCGCCTCATCGCCGCGGGAGCCGCCGGCCACGAAGAGAAAGTCCGGGGTCTGCGGCAGCTGCTCCAGGATGGACTCTGCGGCCTTGGCTTTTGTGATGTCCAAGGGTTCGACGCTGACTGTTCCTTCTGTGAGGACGACGCGGATGGCCTCGCTGCCGCGGGAGCCGTTGATCATGTCGGCAAGGTCGGAGGCCTGCCGGGCGGCGATCTCGGGATCTTGAGCATTGTTGTACCAGAAAGTCAACAGACAGCCACGTTCTTCCAAGACGCTACCGTCCGTTCTTTCCTGGTAGTATTGCATGACTCGACGGATGCCGTTCCTCCAGTCCTTCGCCCTCTCCATATCCACCAGGGGCGTCCACTCAGTTGTTCCAATTTCCCGCTTGAAACAACCGTTCTCGGCGATGAATCCAGTTCTATCGGAGAAGCTTGCAAATTGGGATTCGATCTGCTCCGGGCTTTTGTTGCTTGTAACGTAGACCAGGTTCTTTGGATCGCGGAGAAGAGCTTCCAGCAGCGATTGTGTTGCGGTGAACGCAGGGCCGGCAGAAGTGATGGTTCCTTCATCTTCGAGAAAGAAGAGTCGCTTGGTCGCCTTCTCGTAGGACTCCTTCAATGCGTCGACAGAGAGTGTTGCAACAAGACTGAGTTCGCGGGACAATTGCGCGCTGTGAGCTTCGGCAAGGGCTGTTTTGAACGAGTTGCACCATGCTACGGCTGTGTGAGGTGATTTCCTCTCAAGCAAGAACTCCCAGTTGCGTTGCTTCTGCTCGGGGGATATTTCCAGTGCCTTGTTAATTGCATCTGCAACCTCTCTGTAGTCCCATGGGTTGACGAGAAACTCGTGTCCATTAAAGATCGAAGCACTGCCAGTGAATTCGCTCAGGATCAGGGTTCCATGGAACTGCGGTGTCACTTTGCCGTCCTGGCAGTGGATGTAGTCGTGACTTGTCAAGTTCATACCCTCTCGCAGACTCGTTACCATAAAAATCTCCGCCACGCTCATTAAGGCCAAGAATTGGGAGTAACTGATGTCTTGACTCAAGAGCACGAGCGGCTGGTGAGTGAGCGTCGAGTACTTGGAGTTTATCCTCGTGGCTACCTTTGAGATTTGAGACTCTAGCTCTGGCATCTCAGATGCCGACGCTATCTGGATGAGAACGACCTTCTGTTTATCAGTACGTCGGTTCATCTTTCAAATAGACTATGGAAACTTACGTTTTCCCTCCACTTGGGATACTTCTTCAGGAACAGTTCGTATGCCAACAGCTTTTGCTTGATCCCGCCCGGTGCATCCAATCGATCCCTTGCGACAATCAGGTGCTTGCCGCTGTACCTGGAAGAAATATTCGCGATCCAGTCCTTCACCTCGTTGGTCTGGCGTAGGTCATCCAGGGCGTTGGGGTCGATTCCAATAGGAATACTCTTGACGCGGACAAAGCGATCTTTCAGTTGGACGCCGCCAACAGTAACTTCCAAACTGAGAAGACGGCTACAGGTCTGCAGAAAATGGTGACAGTACTCCTCTGTCTGGAAGCCGACAAAGTCAGAGCCGAGCAGACCATTCAGTAGCGCATCGCGAGGATTCAAGCAGCGGAACACCTCGGAGGATGGGAAGGCGGCATGCATGAAGAACCCAATCTCTGCCTGGGGTATCCGCTGTCGGAGCATCTGTGGAAGAAGTAAAAGATGGTAGTCATGGATCCAGATGCTATCCCCAGGACGCCATCGAGCAGCGATGGTGTTGGCAAATGCTTCGTTGACCTTGACATATTGTTTCCAGGAATAGTCGTCGTATTCAGTGTGTCGAGGGCTCTCTTGCATCTGATAGTGGAAGGCTGGCCACAAGACTGAACGGCAAAAATGAGTATAATGGCCGTCGAACTCGCTATCGCGTACAAATACCGTCAGCGACTCGTACTCATCTTCGAGTGTCTCGGAAATGCTGGCGCGTGTCGCATCCTTCAACACGTCGGTAGGCATGCCCAGTGTGCCCACCCACATCTTGTCTGTCAGAATACCGGCTTCTTCGGCTGCATAGACTGCATTGCGCAGCCCACCATTGCCTTGTTCTGCCGCTTTGACAACCCAGTCATCAACAGATAGTAACGCACGAGGACTTCCATGATCCTCCTCTGAATCTAGGGTCTCTAAAACTTCATCGCAGAGCTGGCTGTTCAGGTCATCCCCAGTATCTGACGCTCTTAAGATTGACGGTTCGGGATGGACATGAGCCGTGGATCGCGGCTGATTGAATTTACGACTCTGACCCCAAGAAATGGTTCTGGGTTCGCTAAGTCCAGGACCGTTGGGATCGTCTGCCTGGGGGATCTCGCCCGCTGACCGAGAGACATACGGCTTGAAGATTTTTTCATCCTCTGTAGTCGCACCGGGAGTCAATGAGAGACTGAGCGACTTGTTGTGGCGTCTCTGGCGGGTCTCTGCCAACCGACCAATAACATGGTCGTCTATAGCAGTGTGGCTGAGCGATGACTTGCGACGAGCATGCCTCAGCTCGGTGGCTTGGAAGTCAATGGTGTATGGAAGGAAGCTAATGTGCCGTGTCAGATTATCACGGGCCGCTAACCACCTGAAGCTAAGGCATGCAACGATGAGGGGCACAACTTACAGTGAGGCAATGTAGACCGTCATTGATTCTGATGGGAGGAGGAGAAGCCTGAAGAGCTCTCCGACACCTCAAAGAAAGTTTTATCTGCAGCGTATTCAAGGGCCTAATGGAGTCTACCGCTGGAAGGTAGGTAGTAATTCAAACTTGAGGAATTCAGGCCAAAGAGGTAAACAGTTGATGTATGTTATGGAGAGGGGGTGCTGCGGACCAAGGGATGGATGAGTCGTGATGATGGGTGGCACTGATCGTTTGACTAGGTTGGTGATGATAATGATGGAAGAGAAGAGTGGCTGTCTATATGTTTCTGCGGGTCACTCAAACCGATGCATCCTGAAATTCCCGGTGATATTTGGACATCCTCGCAGCATCTTGGATAAACAAAGGGATCGTGACGTTGATGATTGGACCATGGAACCTGCGTGTTTAGGCTGAGGCATATGATGGGACAGAAAAGAACATTCTCGGCTTTTCTTGGGTAGGAGAGGGACGAGGAGTCAAAACGAGATGACTGGTAAGGTAGAAAATAACCCAAAAGCGCGTGAAAGAAGCCGGAGACGAGGAAGGAGGGGTGGTTTTCCGGAGGCTCCTGTGCCTTGGGCATCATCAATTAATATCACCATCAGTCTCATCTTCATCCAACTGGACAACCATCTATATGAGGGGTTTTCGCCCTGGACTGCCAGTGGTGGATAATGGCTATGGCCTTCAATCGAGTTTATTTTCCCTTCCTTCATCAATTATCTAGTCTCTTTCTAGATATTATTTCATACCAGATCGAGGTACCTACATGGAGAGTGTGCATGACTTGCATACTTGCCTTAACAGGCGTGATACTTTATCCATAGAATTAACGGCCTAAGGTAAACTCTCTGACAAAACCGGTTCGAGCAGGGAATGGCCCAATAACAGCGATTTCCTGGCCTGAATGCCCGGGCAGATCCGTACCTTAGACTATCTACCTTAGAGCGTTAGCAGTTCCCCCACTAGGTAAGGTATGGTTAAGGATCTTTCGAGACAGTTCGATAAAAAAAGAGTGGGGGGTCTGGACCCCGCTGCATCTAGGCGCAATGTCCCTGTTTCTGCTTGATGAGAAGTAGATGGAATTAATAGTCCCTACTATGGTATGATGTCCCCTCTGCTATTCTCGAAATCAAGCATTATCCATGGTTGATCAGGAAGCTCCTGGTTGATAAAAAGAATTGCGTTGCTGGAGATAAGGTGCCTTTAGAGTACCCCTCGTATACCTCTTCTAGTTTGGGCAACCAAGACAAAAAACGTCACCGCCAAAAAAGGGTAACATCACCAGCTTCTAGGCCGCTGGGCGCTCTTCCAAGTTTTTCTTCTTGCTTCTTCCTTTCCTGGTTATCTTCTTTGACATTAATTACTCAATCTCTAATATCACTCAATCTGTCGTATCAGCGTTAGATATCTCAGTCGCGTCTAATCCCGTTCCCTCATTTCTTCCCGATCAACTAATTGCAGCTTTGCCTTGGAAGCGGGGGATTTGTTTCCAGGTCGCGCACCTCTTTGCGAGATAGCTGCGAGTCTTTCTGTCATGTCCAGCACGAACGGGTCGGAAGGCGACCATCGCCTCCTGATCGTCTCGAATCGTCTTCCCATCACGATCCGACGGTCTGAAGGAGGAAAGTATGAGTTCTCCATGTCATCGGGCGGGCTGGTGACTGGTTTGAGTGGTCTGTCGAAAACAACTACTTTCCAGTGGTATGGCTGGCCAGGTCTGGAAGTGCCAGAGGATGAAATTGGGTCGGTGAAGAAGAGGCTGAAGGATGAGTTTAATGCAACTCCGGTGTTCATGGACGACAAATTGGCAGATCGTCATTACAATGGGTTCTCCAGTAAGTAACCACCACCAGCAGTCTATACAGTCCGCGCCTGGTGGTGTGCGAGCGACAACATCAGCGTTCCATGGCTAATTGGGCTATTCAGACTCGATTCTATGGCCCCTCCTTCATTACCACCCTGGCGAGATCGTTTTCGACGAAGGCGCTTGGGATGCCTATCGTGAGGCCAACCTTCTATTCGCCAAAACAATTGCAAAGGAGGCGCAAGATGGCGACCTGATTTGGGTACAAGACTATCATCTCATGCTACTTCCGGAATTGCTCCGGGAGGAGTTACGGGCGGCGGGCAAGAAAGATAACAGAATCGGCTTCTTCCTGCATACACCTTTCCCCAGCAGTGAAATTTACAGAATCCTACCCGTGAGGGGCCAGCTTCTGCGCGGTGTGTTACACTGCGACTTGATCGGCTTCCACACCTATGACTATGCACGTCATTTCTTGAGCAGCTGCTCACATCTATTGTAGGTCTACTCGATATCCCAATCGCTTCAGGATACTTGCTAATGGCGTTTTATAGAGGCCTGGTCACGACCCCGAGCAGTGTCAAATACGAAGGCAGATCGGTAGCCGTAGGAGCTTTTCCGATCGGAATCGATCCGGATAAGTTCACCGATGGTCTGAAGAGCCCCAAAGTACAGAATCGCATCGCAAGCCTCGAGAACAAGTTCCAAGGCACCAAACTGATGGTCAGCGTTGATCGCTTGGACTACATCAAGGGTATCCCGCAGAAATTACATGCCTTGGAAGTCTTTCTTCAGAACCACCCAGAGTGGGTGGGCAAGGTCGTCCTTGTACAAGTTGCCGTTCCCAGTCGACAGGATGTTGAAGAGTACCAGAATCTCCGAGCGGTGGTCAACGAGCTCGTGGGACGTATCAATGGCAAATTTGGTAAGAAAGGATCGCCTTGCTCAAGTTGGCCGATAACACGTTGCTGATACCCTCATTCAAACAGGTACTGTCGACTACATGCCTATTCACTTCATGCACAAGTCAGTTAGCTTTGATGAGCTCATTGCGCTGTACGCTGCCTCGGACGCCTGCGTTGTCTCCTCTACTCGAGACGGGATGAACCTGGTATCATTCGAATACATTGCAACCCAGCAGAAGCGCAAGGGCGTTTTGATCCTTTCCGAATTTGCAGGAGCCGCTCAAAGTCTCAACGGTAGCCTCGTTGTCAACCCATGGAACACTGAAGAGCTCGCTAGAGCATATCATGAGGCCGTTTCGATGAGTGATGAACAGCGCGCCCAGAAGTTTGAGAAGCTTTACAAATACATTTCCAAGTACACGAGGTACGTATTTACCCTGCGAGTTCATTACCAGTGTGCATACTGATTGCGTGCAGTGCCTTTTGGGGCAAATCGTTTGTGGCAGAGTTACTTCAATGCTCGACATGATGCGACGAAAGCTATTCCTTTCTTTTCCTCGTTCTACTCTCCTTCTGGGGCATGGATTCAAGGGTGGCGAACTGTCCTTGCACGATGCATAGCGATGACCAAATAATAGGTAAATAGAATAATAGCGATGATAGGTAACGTAGATACGAAGCAATATTTCTCCCCGTCTTGATTGAGGTCACCTCTTCAAGTGTGTACATTCAGACCTCCATCAACTTGAGACATCAATGCTCGAATGTCACGGTAAAGTCATCCTGAAGATCTCGATGTCATTAGCATTGGCATGAATCCTGCCTTAGGCAATCTAGATGCATATCAGTGATAGAGCATGAGATCATCATGACTACGCGAGACCTTCCAGGAATTCAGAATATCAAAAGCACCTAATTCCTCTACCCCGCATCTTGGAAGTAAGTCCAGCCTGAACCAACAAACCGACAACAGCTAATTGCAATCGTAACCTCGACAATACTGTAGATAGTGATCCTCTGATTCTGGTACAAGTTACTGTGATCGACATCATATGTACCTTACAAGCCTCCTCCAATTATATCCTCAGCTTTCAATGAGCCACTCAGAATCGTGGCTTATCGGTCTGGCTGGGTCTGTGGGACTAGTAGTACACTACTACCTAGTGGCTTAGTAGTCCTGGCGCAATAGGCCAGTCGGGAACTTGGGAAGTCGGGAGCCTCATCCATGATACTACCCGAGTAAGCCAAACAAGGGGTGGTAGCATTTTACTGGCTGTTTCGCGCTCATTTGTATGCCTTAGTTGGCGTCGATTGCAGGATCAGGAGGGCAGCTGTGCTCCGTACTCCATGCTCTACATCCAAACCCTCAGAAAACTACCCCAATGGCTATCATGTAGTCTAGACTCTACCTTGGACCTCTGAGAAATTGTCCATTCCTCTTTGGCCGGTCCAAGACCCTAAATAGAGGGAATCTGAGCGTTCCCAAGCCCTGCATGCAAAAAGCCAGACTGTCCCAGAGGGACCGAGACCTGGACAGAGGCATTTGCCAAGCCCCCTAGCTCAGGGTCTAGGGCTCGAGAGAAGCCAGCAACTTCTGACTGTCATGCGGTTGTGATCAGAAACAGGTTTAGTGGGGTGGATCCCTACGCGCCGCGCTAGTCAGATCTTGTCTAATGCCAAGACGGACGCTTGCGCGTCTCCGCCACCAAAGTCTCCCTCCTAGGGATGGGATGCGATAATCCTGTAACGCCGGGTGCTGTGAACTGTTGACTGTCCACAGTGTCCAGGCTGTTCTGTTCTGTTTTTATTCTCCGAGTACTGGGAACCGTGCCAGCTCTGTGGTTGCTCAGGGTCTGAGGGACTGGAGGGAAAAAGGTCAAAAAAAATGAAATCATACCTACTTTGATACTTGTTTTTGTCGGGGCCTGGGCCTGGGCACATACCGGTCTATATTTTCCGATCTTCGGTATGATGTGGCAATAAGGCTTGATTTGCGGTCCTGGTGAGTGCGCATATCCTTTAGGCTTTTTGCTTTTCAAATGGACATGAACTGCTGTCAGAGTGGGGATGCAAACTCATCAGTTGTGCCCTGTGCAGGTAGGCCGCGTGGATTGAAGTTTCTACAAGGCTAAGGTATCCACGGTGTATCTCTCTACTCTAGGACAATAATAATGGATACTTGCATAGGTATATCCTACGAGTCTACTAACAATGCGATCCTTCGGTTGATAGTTGCTGCCTTACGAGGAAAATTTAGATATATGCATTTCAACGCCCGTATCATCTTCGAGATAGCATCTAGTCAAAGATTACAGGCGACCGACCAGGGCCTTCTCCCATAGTCCCAGAGACCCCGGATCTTAAAACACCGATCCAAATCAGGATCTCCATGATCAATATTGGCTATTGACTACTTCCGCGGTACGATTGTGCTTGTGTGTGACTGTCAGTGTCTTCTCCTATCCAGGTAGACTCAGAGTGATGGCGTGTAGGCGCGTCGCCGCGTACTCTTGCGCCAAATCCTGGATGGTGTTCATGGCAGGAGAGCAGCACATGATCAATACGATTTTGATTCGTCAGCTCCAAAGGGTATTGTAGAGCCAGAGCCTGGGTTGGGCCCGCAGTCGGTTCAACCCGCTACATCTACTGAAGGGTATTTCTTCTCGTCGAATCTTATGCTTCCTAGAGCTGTTCCTCACAACTCAGAAAATTCTTATGCGCGATCTTCCTATGCCGATGCTATTGACGTAACTTAGTGTATGGCTGCCCGGTGCATGTGTAGGGAGTAGTTGCGCATCCTGAGCGTGAATGGCGACATTTTAGTTTGATGATCGGAGAGCCGCGTAAGACACGGATATCCTACGTACCATGGCTTGGGCGTGAAGTAGGAAACTTGACGTTCATTTGATATGGCGTTAAAGATCATGACTGAAGTAAACAGATACCTACCTTCAATAGAGATGACTCTTCCAGGCTAGAGAGGGTTGACTGTGCAGGCTTGCGACGCAGAAAGCCAAATCGTAGCGGTTGGAGCCAAGACTTGCAGAGATTCATCAGCAGGTGGAGAGAACCAGAGTCTTTTATCAGCAGACTGATCCTGACCGTCGACCAGAGCTCTGCAGTAGTTGACTATTGCAGCCTGCTAGTGGAGACCAACAATGGTGAAGTCGTAATCTGTTACAACGCGAGTGTTAGCGGTTGATCGCTCATCTTTGATAACCTGTGGAGTATGAGAACGGTGAAACAGAAATTGAAGGTTAAAATACCCGATGTATAAATTCTAAATCATGACCAGGAGAAATGACATGGTGACGAGGACCTGGGATCATCGCCATTTTATCGTCCAATGAGCCGATGTAGAATGATTCCGTAGACCCCTGGAAGGAAGGGAAGAACTGGCACCCAGTGTGAGGGTACACGTATGTACGTCTGCATAACCCCAGTCGACGTGCGTCGAAGGGAATCAGCTGTCGTTGCGGACCAGCCAAAAGCGTCTTGGCCATGGTACGTTTAACTATTTCGGGGCGGGACACACGCGGCTTGCAGTGCGCTCGCCGAGCCGTGATTGGGGGAGGAGCCAAATGCTGACGACGCTTCGCCCTCACTGCTCAAGACTGCTGGCGTGGAAATGGGGAAATAGCTGAGGAAAAAAGGAAGAAAGAAAAAGAAAAAGCCCCAATGAATTAATATGATTCAGGACTGAGAAAATCATACTTTCCTACCTTAATAATACTGCACTACTGTTATCTAGTCTGCCTACTCCTTCTGATGATTCTGTTGCTTGTTGCTTGTTGCTTGCTAACCTATCCCGAACCTCACTGACCCTTTCATCTCCCCTACCTGCCTACCAACACCACACAACACACCCTGACCTCTTCGACACCCTATACACTTCTTACTGCCTGCTACTTACTTACTACTGATCGGCATCTTCTTCGCTTCTCTTTAATTAGCAGAAAAGGTAACTCATCATCATCCCTTTGACTTCCCATCTGCCTCCTTAAGGATTGCCCGGTTTGCTGCTTAGCCAGCGCCAAGCGGTCGCCACGCTTGGCTGGGCTGTGCACCACCGTCACATACCAACTCATCCTACCTTCAACAAACTACGACGCAGCCAAGTTTACTGACTTTTGTTTTGAGTATCTTAGAAAGCAGGCCTCATTAGCATCTCAAGAAAGGGTTCATCGGTTCTCTATACAATCTGGAGGCACAAATCAATCGATCGCTGGTGTAGTCGACCCCCTACCAGCATGGCGGACGGCAGACAACAGCACACTCGGCGGGCGCCAACAACGGACGTTTACGATGCGGCCGAATTGACTCGTGCGTTCGAGCAACTGATGCGGACAAAAAGATTCAATTCACTTCAGGAACAATCAAGAAGTCGATCTCGCACACAATCGCCGTCTCCCGCTCATTCATATCATACACCACCACATCCCTCGCGGGCACCACCACCTCCTCCGCCCGGTGCCCATCACCCATCGTCTCACTCACCATCGCAACATCATCAACAGCATCAATCGCCAGCGTTGTCGTCTTTGAGAAATTTTCCAATCGTTCCCTCACCCCCTCGAGATCAACAATCATTGAAATTCCGAAACCTTCTTCACGTTCTATCTGTTACGCCGACCAAATATGAAAACCCTGGCCTCCTCGACGAAGCACTTGCTCTTATCCCACTCGATCGCCTCTACTCCGAGGCTGAGGAAGAGAGCCAGATTATGCAGGCTCAGGCCGCTAGCGTAGGGGGGAAGCCTGAGTGGGGTTATCAAGACTGCGTTATTAGGGCTCTACTCAGGTTCGTTCCTGACGGACTGGTTCTTACTTGATGGCGTCAAACTAACAATAAATGATGTTTGCATAGGTGGTTCAAACACTCGTTCTTCCAATTCGTCAACAACCCTCCTTGCTCTCGATGCTTCATGCCTACAATCGCTCAGGGCATGACTCCCCCAACGCCAGACGAAACAGCGCGTGGTGCAACGCGGGTCGAACTATACCGTTGCTCGGAATCGACGTGTGGCGCATATGAGCGATTTCCGCGATATTCTGACGTTTGGCAATTGTTACAGAGCAGAAGAGGGCGTGTGGGCGAATGGGCCAACTGTTTCAGTATGTTCTGCAGAGCGCTGGGTGGTCGGGTACGATGGGTATGGAATTCGGAAGATTACGTCTGGACCGAGGTCTACTCGGAGCATCAAAGGCGTTGGGTGCACGTAGATGCGTGCGAAGAAGCTTGGGATCAGCCACGCCTTTACACTGAAGGTGGGATATCTTCGATGTCAAGCTACAGAGTATTGTAGAAGTGCTGACTGACATATTTCTCAGGCTGGGGTCGAAAGATGTCCTATTGTATTGCCTTCTCCATCGACGGTGCGACGGATGTTACACGACGATATGTGCGAAGCCCGGTCAAGCATGGCGCTCCGCGAAATCGTGTGCCAGAGGAGGTCCTACTCTGGGTCATTCATGAGATTCGGAAAAAGCGACGAGAGAGTATGTCGAAGACGGATCAGAGACGACTTATGAAAGAGGACGAGCGCGAAGAAAAGGAACTCCGGGCGTACATGGCTTCTGCACTGGCTGCAGAGATCAACAACCTTCTCCCTCGGCAACAGACCAGTGGTCGGCCTGACGAGCAAAAGACTCCTGCTTCAATGCAGGACGCTCCGGTAGACTTGGTTGCTCGACAGATGGGCCCCGGCCAGTCTGGTCCTGATCGATCGCAGGACGGCCGGTGACATCAAGCAGTGGTCGACTATACACATCCACCTCATCTCTTGCGGCTACAACCGTCTCCAGGGACACCCCAGCTGGCCTCGTCTGACACCATATTGACCTAACTGCAAAGTTCATTCGGACCAATGCGACGCTTCGTCCGCACTGAACTGTTTGGATGAACAGCGATCTACACGCGATGTGCGCATGAGGTTCACCGCCTACTATAGGATTTCCTATGAGTAGGAAGGAAGGTTAGGCCGCTCATCGAACGCGTATCCGCAGAACGCCAATATCCCCTATGAGTCCTAAGTGTCGGTGCTTGTCGATACACGGCCATCCTTCCCTTTATGTTGTTCATCCAGGAATCTCGACATATCGCGAACACCTTCGGCACTTCCATCCACACCTGCGGACCAATGTGTGATTGAACATTCGATCATCACATGACCTTTGGCCGTTGCTTTCCTGGCAGTCATTGCCAGTTTTCACTGGTGTATCACACCAAGTCCAAGACTCTCCTCTTCCTTTCCTATCTACTGCAAAGCTCCACTATGACACTCGTTCCGTCCAGGAATCTGCTATTTCTTATATCTACTATTCTACTTTGCAACTCTTTCTTATTTCCATATGATTGAGGTGTTTGGCAATTAGCACTGTCCACGGTCAGCATACCTTTGAACTCGGCTCTTGCATGTGTTTGCGAGATTGGCATGATTATACGTTTAATTTCTACTATAATTCTTTCACATCACTTTCTTACTTTCTTTCTTTCCTTTCATCCTTCTTTCACTCTTGACACTCTTGATTTTCTTTTCAACTCTCCCACTATGTTTGGGTCAGCGTGTACGCAAGATTTGCAATTGCCGTCAAAGTCATGAGATACGGAAGCGACACCACGGCTCTGGAGATATGCTTTGCATTTGGTGACCATGCTCAACAATGAGCGTGTCAACTATAGATGAAGCGTCATTACCTTTTTGCGAATTTGATCTGACTCCTGGCGATCTCAGAGATATCTGTGCCCCATATACTGTCAACTAACTCTTCTATATTACATCAACAAAAGAACCAGGGGGAAAATCAAAACCTGGAGAATTCAGCCAATTGATACCCTCAAACTTTTCCACTCAGTCTATTGACTTGTACTTGATCTTCGTAGAGAGGTTGGACAAGCATTTCTTGAAGGAAGAATACAGGCCTCGACCAGGCTTGAAGTCGCAAGGAAATCTTCCTGTCCAACCTAACTCAGTGCACAAAGTCACAACCCATCCAATGAAAACCCGACAAACCGCCCCTTGTCTGAGACATGCTACGAATCAGGCAATCAAAAGCATCTAGTTTACTCCATCGTTTCCATGTTCCTGAAGTCGTCAGCGAAGAATGAAGACCCTGCCTGACCCATACCAATGCCAGTTTAATTGCGATTTGCAGCGGCCCATTTTTCCGCCCATGTCAAGTTTTCCACCATGATACCATCAGAGTTTATTGTGAAAGTTCAATGGACAATGGCGCCCCCTCCCCGCGATTGGGGGCCGGCCCAGCCCCAGAGGGTCCAGCCAAAAATCTATCTATATATACTTTCTGACTTGTGTAAGCGTCTAAGCGAGAACTAGAAGGGGGGTGATCTGAGATCTGCGGGTGGTTAACCGCTTCGGGGTGGTTTGGCGTTTTGGTCAGGTGAGTATTAGGCTTGAGGGTTTGTGATTGGTGGGCTTGGTTTGAGTCCATTAGGTGGGACTCGAGGTGTAAAAGTAACTAAGTGAACTGACTAAGGTGAGGTCGGCGGTGTGTCGGATCCGAGGGCCGAGAGGCAGCTAGCTTGATTTGGTTGGTTTGGGTAGGAATTCTTTAAGGTAGGACTCTTAAAGTCGGAGTATGAGGAAGAGGAGGTGGGAAGGGTAGATAGATATTGTGTTCAGAACTTCAGCTACAGTATTATGGAGATGTGTTTCTAACACAGTGAGGGTCGATAGGATGTTTTCCAGGATGGAATCGGGAGATAGCAGTGGCCGGATCCTACGTCCTTGGAGGATATGGACCAGGGCTCTTCTTCCAGGCAATGCAATGCAATGTCAAAATACATGATCTACTAAATACTCCGTATGCAAGATTAAAATCTACGTTGAACGTTGCCAACATAGATCAGTAACGGCAAGTCCATCACGCAGCTCGAACAGAACAGTCAATCCCCCTCTGACGCAGATCACCGTCGATATTCCGAACCTCTTTGACGTAATATGGCTGCCGGGGCAACTGCAGTCTCCACCGGTTCTTCAGCTTCAGCTCCCTCAGCGGCTCCAGGAACACAGGAATCTTCTCCACCGGTTCGCAGAACCAGTTCCCCATCAGCTGCAGCGTGAACGACTGCAGGCCCTTCATCCGCGTCAGGGCGCGGCAGGTCTCGACCCACTGCTGGCGTCCAGCGGAGAAATAGACCGTCTTGACCGGGTCTTTACTGGGGAGCCAGTGACCTGGAAACGCCCAGCGGAGTTCGACTTCACGAATCCCGTCCCAGAAGTCGGCGGGGATGGTTGGGCGGAGATATGTGAGGGACCAGGTATTGCTGAACTCGAAGATGTTGAGAGTGTACAACAGGTGGATTGATTCGCAGTAGCTGAGGTTTCGAATCAGCACAGCAGAAGGGAACGGCACGGCACCGTCATCTTCCCAGGAAGAGGTCACTTACATCAGCTTACAAGTCAACGCGAGAGACAGCAGTTGAGTCTTTCGCCTGACCTCCGCGTCTTTGGCCAGCTGCGGCACATTACCGCGGCAGATATCGCATGTCTCAGCAAGCGAACATAAGATGTGGCCCATCCGGCGGTTCGGCCGCTGGATGATATGTATACGCATCCCACCCAGGACCATCTCCCAGATCAGGAGGCGCAGTTCAGGCGCGAGTTTCATCAGTAGCAAGCAGTCGGGCTGGAATATCCATTCCAGCCGTGTGTCGGTCCGCTTCTGGGACTGGTTTCGTCCGGCGAGGGCACTGTGCCTTCTCGATCTGGGTAGGGCTGCTGGCTTGTTGCCTGGATGAACTCAGTCAGTCATGCACTGCATGATATTCGCATTTTCAGCTACATGCCGTATGAAATTGCAATGAATCCTAGCTACAAGGGATACATCTCGGCAATAGTCAAGGAAACAAATGCTCAACTTACTTTGATACCGCTGGGCCAGCACATCCTCCCAGGAGAAAACGCCCTGCTTGATCCTCGCCATGACTGAGTCGATACTTAAAATACCAATATATACCTCTTCAAAGTTAATAGTCCAACGCTCTCGTCACCGCCACTCTAGCTCAGCTCAACCCCGCACAGCATCTTAACAGGCCATGGTGGGCTCCATGGACTCAATATAGAATAATGATAACAGGTATACTTTGAGCGCTCCGACCTTTGCTGTAGAATTTCAGACGCGAGAATCCAGCGCAGGAGATGTTATGGATGAAAGCAGGAATGAATCACGCGATATCCGAACGTCGGGTCGTATGTGGCCGGTGGGGGAGGGGAAACCGATAGTAAGCGCGTCAGGAGCAGCGGTCGAGTCAATGTTATCCGGATCGAAAACTGAAAGTCTCATAATGAAAGTAGAGGAATTGAAGTTTGGAGATAGCTGAAGTGTCGGTGAAGAAGTATAGGATGGACAAAAGGGGCACTGGATCAAAATAAAGGAAAGGGGAGATAACGCTATGATTCACTGATAAGATGGACCGGATCACCGGAGTACTACCGGAGTGTCCTCCACAACCTGCTGCCTGCTGGCTCTCGGAGGCAGAGCAACATCACGATGGTTTCCGACTTGATATAGTTTAATATACTTGACACTCTGATTTTACCTTACAGTGCTGAAAATTTGAGGGTCGAGTGTGTCCACAATCCATACTCTTGTAAGGGCCCCAACGGTTCAAGATAGCTAGTTTGTCGGGGTAGAATCCGTGAGTCTTGGTCGCTGACATTAATCGACTACTATGAGTACTACGACTACTACAAAGTATTACGATAAAGATAAGGAAACAGATCCTTCTTCACAATGCCAGCATTCGATTTCAAGCAATAACTGTTCGTGGTATCATGGTCATAAGTAAGCGAATGACGAATTCCTCCCTACAGATCCCTAGTTCATGCAAACGAGCGACACTGAATGCAAACATTTGGCCAGCAAAGTCAACGAAAAATAACCACGGAGCCCTGCCCTCCCTGAAAAGAGTGACCCGACTACTTGTCTGGCAGAAAGAAAACGAAGATATGGGACTCTGAGAGTTGCACACCTACTGAGAGCATGCAGTAGGGCTAGGGCTATTAAGTCCTAGAGTGTTAGTCGGACATGGTACCATCAGTCCCTGATTCAGCATCGACAGTCCCGCTGGTTGGAGTTTGTCAATAGTCTGCTCTGGCGGCACGGTGCCCACATAGGCGTTGAAATTGTAGATGCCGCAGATGCAGCTGTTGACAATGTCTTTCAGACTCGTGGCGGACATGACGGTTTGCCCATTGCGCAGGAGCGAAAACTGCTGTTTACCGATACCCATGGGTGCTGCAAAGGCACTGGCCCCGGCCTGTGCCTGGAATGTGTTGCTGGCGCCTCCTGAAGTGACCTGAACAGTAGCGGGTGACTTGAGCAATGAGACAACAAACACATCATCGCTCATCGTCTCATACCCGTTTGGTCGTCCGCGGAAGAAGTTTCCACTTGAGTTGTTCGGATTTCCCTGCATAGTAGTGTCCGTTGAGTCGCAATTGATGTCTTTAGGAGTTGGCCTATACCAGTAGACCAACTTGTCTTCGGTGATGTAATTGTTGACGGATTTGTCGCCAGCCTTGTAAGCAGCAATGAAAGGTTTTGACATCTCCAGCCATCCATTGTGTGGCCTTGAAGAAGCGTCAGCGCTATACTTGGCGACAAGGGTTGTAATCACCTACATATCCATTACCCATTTGGAGGCTCCGTCATCTGTATGAGGCGAGGACAATGGTCCGATGTAGTGTGACTCTCCGTAGTCATTCCAGGTGACAATCTCCACGAACCGTGGCCCGAGAGACAGGATCTCTTGCCACCTGTCATACCAGAGAAGATCGGAAGGAAAGACCCAATTCTTGCTATAGGGAACCTCGCCGCCGAAATGGGTTGAGAACCAACCAGAGACAGCTTATTTTGTATAAGCTGAAGTCAAAGACAGGGAACTTGCGCAAAGACTCACGTGCAATATACGGCTTTCCATTCAGGGCTGCGATGTATTTACTGTCGCCTTCTGCAACGCTCACATTATGACCTGGAGTCGGCGCTTTGTTGTTGTCATTGTTCGGCCAAGCCATCCAATTAAGTGCACCTTGGATAGCGTTGAAGTCTCCCACTCCTGGATGAAAATTCGGCGCGAAGAACACTTCGGTGCCAGCGGCGGAGTTCATGGCAGCAATATCGAGGCCGTCACCGGCAAATGAGGACGCAAAGACCTGACCGTCGACCTGTAGCTGTGCCGGTAGACTGGCATATTGCCTGATCTTCTGTCCCACGGCAGTGGCTTGTCCGGTATTGTACCAATTGAAATCAAATGAGATGAAGACTTTCATGTTATTTCTTGCGGCAGATTCGTAGGCAAAGTTGAGCTGGGTATCAGTGTACGGATCCACGCCAATGTTCAAAGCGAATGCATCAATTCCCAATGCTTTCGCTCGTTGCATGTCGTCATCATAATCCGCGGCGCTCTGACGGTTGCTAGTGATGCCGATCTAGAACGAGTCAAATGTCAGTCACTTGTCCCGTACTCAACCAAGAGGGGTTCTTTGACTTGCCATAAAATGACAGAATACAAGTCGGTCGGTTGCATTGGCCTCGACAGAAACATCAGTTGAAAGGCCCTTTGGCATGGGTATGGCAGTTGCCAATGCCGACAGCCCAGCGACGGCAAAGTAGAGTGATTTGAGAAGGATCATCTGCAAACAATCAGCCTTTGCTTGGGATCCCATGCAGCAAAGCCAACGCCATGCTTCATCGTGCTATGACTAACCATGATAGTATTGAAGGAACGAACTTAATGAGCTAAATGAATCCAGCAAGCCGAAAGGAATGAGTGTTTTGTAAAAGCCCAGATTCGACAGTGAGCTATCTGTCAACATGCTCTGAGAGCAGAGAGGTCTGAAGGAATGCCTTTTTGTATTCTGAACAAGAGGGTCAAGTCAACTGTCACTGGCGTTTTCTGACGGTCCATATTACCGTTACAGTGTGCTCAGCAGAGATCTCTGATCTTCCGTCCTGGAGTTGTCATTGGCCTGAAAACAAGCCTCAGGACCCTAGGAGCGTCTCATCATGAGGCCAATGATTGCAACGGTATCACACAAATCTTGTCAAGACAGTCTTCCTGAGATTAAGTGTCCTGTCTCAAAGGCTTAGGGCAGCCCCAATGGCCGGGTTCATTTTGGCGCCGAGACATGATCAAGGAGTCGTTTCAGTCAGAACCTGAAAATCATCCAGATTTCAGCAAAGGCCACGGGGACGTTGGAGTCAAACGACGGCATCATCTGGGCTAAGAGAAGCTTAATGCTTGTTGTGCGATCCGTGCATGACTCGACTGAGATCAGAAGCTAGGGAGATTCGCATTCTTAGAATGACTCGGATAGCCCCGAGTGGACCCTAAGCGGGTTGAGGCCTGAGGGCTCGAGAGCCGAAAGCTCAAACAAAGGTCATCGGTCTCCAATAACATCTCTGACGATATTCATCCAAACAATCCAATTTTTTGATGACTTTGACGATGTGAAAAGCATGTTCGTCTTCATTTTTAGAGCCTCATGGCGGGGATGGCGGGGCACAACAAAGATGAAACAGTGCATAGTCAAGCTGTATAACGGCAATGCCGCACACCATGTCACAACTTATGCTATATGCCGCCAACGAGCTTCTGTAACCCTGAGAAGCCATAAATCCAAGGCCAAGTTTGCTGGGTAGCATTCCTGGCGGTCAGCCACGAGATCTTATCACCGGACGTACGGAATCTATGTGGTCGTGGGCTTGTTTGGTGGTGATTGGGGAAGGGAGGGCTCCGAGCATGTGGAATATGCTCTCAGACTAGGAGAGTGGAGTCATAAGGCTTGCTATCTGTCAATGCAAGACTCGAGGGGCTTGATGATTTTAGATGTGGCGGCTTGGCTTGCAATCTTAATCGAACCACTGATGCACTGCGCTTTTCGTTTGTGTAACGCGAAGTTGGATATTCAAACCCGTGTGATGTTGACATGGTCCCAATCGTCTCTTACTGGAGCCTCTGAGCAACACGCGGATAGTAAATCTTAGGGTCATTGTAACGATTCTGGCTGCAAACCCTGTCTTCAGTTGCATCTAAAGCCAGAGATCCGCAAAATAGATCAAAGAAACGTCGTAGCAATTCAAACGGCATGCAGCTATAGGCCCGGTAGAAGGGAAGTTATGTGCCCATTGAGAACATGTGTCACTGAATGCGCAGCTCTGGCGACATGCATGGTGTTACTGTTTCATGTCTGCTAGTACGCATCATTAAGGTATGAGAAGACATACGGGGTTGTACTAAGAGGATATATGAATCGCTGTAATGACTCAACAGGGGTTGTATCATACCATAAGATAAGCGAAGCGTAGGCTACTTATCCTTAATATTGAACTGTGTAAGCGAAGTAAATTCCTCCGTAAGTGCTCAGGTGTAGGAAGTCAAGGATGAGGACGAATTCCTACAAGACAGCAAACGCAGAGACATAGCTCACAGAGCTGTCAGTCACATCGACTGCATCTGAGCTACGCTCATACCGAATGAAACGGAATACGCCCTTCTTCTCGTCCTCCTGTGTCTTGCTTGCTTCAATCGCGGTCATGATCACCCCAATGGGATGACGACCGCATACCGTATTTCCTGTTCTTTGTATGGCATCAAGGAAATTCTCGGTTTCGCCTGTAGCTATGGCTGCCATAGTTGCGATATCAAAAGCAGAAATGCTCTCGTGAATCGCTGGCTCTCGACTTTGAACTTTGTCTCTCCGCTGGAGGCTGTGACCCGCTGACACTTGCTCAATTTTTTCTTCAAACTCATCCAGATCGTCGCTCGGCTGAGGCAGAGCATCGGCGGAAAGAGGAAGCTTCGGCCCAGGCTTGGGAGCTTGGGGGACGTAGTATGTGTAACTGAAGCGGAGGCCCCAGTGACAGAAATCTGAGCTGATCACAAACACATTGGAAGGATCTTGCAAGTAAGGAGCAAGTAAGGCTCCAAAGGCTTGCTCTGTTGACGCGGAGGTGCTTCCGACCAAGATCGGTACCAGGGGGGGATATTGAGATGTCCGCTTGGTGGGATGTTGTAGTTGTAGCAGACGGTGGATATAGGGCAGATGAAGCTCAATACTGTGTTCATCCTCGTCAACCGACCGGGTCATGGTTGTGAAATTGACTATTGACCCGTTCGGTTTGACTGCTTTTGTTGAAAGAAGCTTAGCGATAAGCTCCGTATCAAGCGGTAGAGGCTCGTCTGAAAGCGGGGTGTAGTACGACGTAAGCTGAGGGAGGGCAAGTGTCGAGAGATAGTGGTGATGCGATGGGCCGAGTATGAAAATCCGCTTCCTGGTCTCAATAAGTCAGCAAACAACAACAACAGACAATGAACAGGACATTTTCTCACGCTCTGGACAAGTCCAGCGCCTTGTATGCGTAAGCTGCACATGGTCCTGAGTAGGCATAGCCCGCGTGTCTGGATCATCAGCACCAACTCCCGAGTACGATACTTTTTATCCAGTTCTCTATAATACATACGGGGCAATGATAACTCGGGAGCCAGGTACAGGCAAGGAGCCGATGCCCTCGATTTCGTTGGGAACTTGAGAGAGCCACTGGTCCAGCTGGCGGGTCAAAGTGCTTCGGTTGTCAGAGTACCATGAGCCCGCGTGGGAGGGCTCTCTGGACTGCATAATATCTGCTTTTTCCTTCTTGGTACTAAAGAGCTTTCGCATATATCTTGAGAGACCGCAGTGCCAATGTCTTCAATCCGTGTTGAGCGAGTTGGGGAAGCGTCGTCCATAGAAGCGGGGAAGTGGGAGTGGGACATCGTCATAGTGGAGTCTGTCAACACCAGAGCTTACGGCCAAAGGCCCTACAGTAATAAACAGAGAGTACCCGCAGTAAGGTCACCTCAAATTGCACCATCACTAATATCCCTAACCTCCTCCGCCAGATTCTTTTAGCCAATATTTATAGTCAATTGCTTTCTCTGGCTGCCTGGCCATCTCCAACACCGTCATTGGATGGGACTGCCTGGCGGGATTTGCATACAATCTCACATCTGCCTGTTATAAAAGTGCGATCGATATTTCACTCTTCTTGGTGTAGATTTTCCACACGGCACTTAGTGCTTGCACTTCCATCCTGATGCTTGCACTTCCGATCTTTGAACAATGTAGCAGTATCCAACACTGTGCCATTCCGACTAGCCACAAACTCATGTGTCAAATGCGAGCAATTGTGAAACGTCAATTTGCTCCATCCATAGGCTGTATCCTGTGCATAGCGCGAGTAGCTCTGGAGAGGGCGGACCATTGAATCTAGTCCATCATAATGGCCTGCAGCTCCATTGGTAATGTACCAGGGGGCAGTGGGATTATTCAACTCGTTCGGGTCAGCGTTGTAGTTGGCAATTGGGGCATTCCGCTCGTAGAAGTGGGTATGGCCAGACAGGACCAAGTCAACGTTGTACTTCAAAAACAGAGGTTCCCAGACGTCGCGGCACTCCAGGCAAATGGTGCTACTCTGGTTCTTAGCGCTGACATACCAGGGTCTGTGGCCAGCTGAATAAACATTCAATATCAGTATTCAAATCATGTGGTCAAGTACTCGGTCTGCACATACCAACAACAACCCATGGAGTCTTGGCCCGATCAACAGAGGCCAGGTCCTTTTCAAGCCACTTAAGTTGCTGATCGTAAAGACCGAAAGGACCACTATCTTCGCCCTCAGAGCCCCCAGGCTCATCAGGACTGACTATTCCATGACCAAGATCTGTTTCAGTGTCAAGTTGGATGTAATGGACCATCCCATTGTCAAACGAGTACCAGAAATTCTCCACACCACCAGACAGCGCGCTGGGCATGCGGAAGTGGTTTCGGAATCCGGTGAAATTAGTCTGGCCAGGCATACAGATGCCAACATTGTAGGTGATGTTGTGGACACTGTCAGTGGTGCCACCATTATCGCCTGCAGTGGCGGTTAACAGATGATTAAAATATTCATGCCACGGGGAAATGCATACAGTTAGCCTCATGGTTACCAGGTCCAACCATATACGGCTTGTGAGCAGTGATAGCGGACAGTTCGTCGTAATACTGGTTCAGCAGGCTCTCATACACCTTAGCACCACCGGCTATGGTGGTGTTAGGAAGGAACCCCTGGATCTCCTCCTTAAGCCAGTAGTCGGCGTACGCGATGTCACCAGCTGAGAAATGTTAGACCTTTGCTCAGTAGACGTTACTTTGAGAAGACTTACGGTGCCAGAGGAAGTCAGCGTTGGCTCCTTGGGCCAGTAAGGATTGCATTGTATTGTTGTCGTTAGGGCCAAGAGGGTTGTGAGCCCCCTTTCCAACACTTGTGGTGAGACCCATGGCACCCATGAGACCCATATCAACCGCGACGGCGACGGTATAAGGAGTCTGATCACCGGCCTGACGGCTAGTCTTGAAGGTGTATGGAGTAGTCATATTGCTATGCTGAGGCAGGTAGTAGTACAGTGTATCAGCTTCCAACCCGCTTATCGAGACATGGTTGTTGTAAGTCGTGGAAGTGGGATAGGTGACGGAGACATCAGAGGAGACACATCGGTTTAGATGCTTGGGATTGCGCCCAAAGCAAACTGTTGGACGAGGCAACTGCGAGTAGGTATTCCAGCTGACGGTCATGCCGTGTGGTCCGGCATATGCCAGACGAAGCTGCATGGGATAGGTTTCATCCTGCTGGGTGGTAGGAGCCGCGATAGAGCCGGTGAAGAGAGTGGACGCTGCGAAGGCAGCCAAAAGGGACGACGCAATACCGTCCATTGTAGTACAATTGTTAGATGTTTTGATTGAGGAATAAGGAAGATGAAAAGTTCTTGTTCCTGATTATATATGGGCTACTGCCAAAATATTTTTGGGGTAATTCTACAATCACCTATAGTCCTAGAGACGTCGATAACTTGATTATACCTGAGTATTAAACACGTGCAAACCATGCGCTTACATTATTGGTTTACAACGAATATTGGCAAGGGACAAGAGAGCTTCTCGAACAGCCTAATAGCACTAGTTAAAGCTTAAAAGCCGAGTCATGGTATGAACTATGAAGCGATTGGTTTCTGATTTACACAATAGGATATGAGGACCTGCCAAATCAAGACTGAAAATGACTGCTAATCTCCTATTCAGGCTGTCAACAGCCACATTTCCACATTCCGCTGATCCATACCTATATAATATTAGCACGTGCATCAGTCACCTTCCCTATTTGTTGTGTGAAATGAATGGCCTAACCATGAACAAGCAGTGACATGCTTGGGCTAGAGCCGGTTAGAGAATAGAGACTCGGAGGACCTGCAATGCAAGCACCCGGCTTTGGTGGAGACTTGGAGTAAGTTAGTAACCAGATCGCATCAAGGGACCAGAGTGGAGACTGGAGACTAGGGCCCCACGTGGGCTCAGGCAACTACGTGAGCCCTTCCTCAACTGCGGGTAGCGGGAAGTACCCTGCATTTATCTTATGCAGCCTGGATCAGGATAGGGTCTGGATAAACTAATTAGCTACCTTCTCGTGGTGGCCCTGTTTTTAACTAAAAGCTGATGGTGGTCTAGGGTGTCTAATGAATGCTGCAAGGGGGATAGGCTCTCTGAATAATTCCTTAGGAGAGAGCCGTAGTTTCCTTAACATCTTCTTAGGGAGGGAACTGAGCTACATCAAATCTATCATGCCTTTGGCCAGGGATTAATTATTAGGCTATCTTCTGAGTAGTTAGTAGTAACTCTCCTGCCTGTAGTTAGTAAGGCACTAATGCATCATATCCCAACCATTCAACTTTTAGAACTAGCGTATATCTAGCTTAGCTTTGGGTTTTTTAAATGAGCTAGAACTACAAGGACTTCAAAACCATCCTAAGTTTTTGATACTAGTTAGGGAATGATTAGTAGGTAAGATATATCTACCGCCAACGGCCAAGTATCCTGTTATGCGTGCCAGGGGGCAGCATCCTAGGTGATTCTTGACAGCCAGTTGCTCACATGTCAACTGGAATCCGCCATCCAACATGGTGGAGCCGATGAAATGACGAAACAAAAGACTAGGTTCCCGCGTGGGTAGGAATCAGGAAGCTGAAAGATGGCAACAGGAACAAAAAGGTCGCAGATAGCTGGCCGGCAGTCAGTAGTTGTTCTACATAATCAACGCCATTCCAGTTGCTTGATGTTCGCATCTAGTCAATAACAATGGATGTCCGCCGTTGGATTATGGGGTTTTGACTGTTTGCTCTTTGGATTTAGCGTTTCCTACCACGCAACAGCCAGGCTCAGCTTATTCGATCAAGAATCTCAAGGAAAAAGTTAATAATGTGTTGCTGATTGATGTGGAAAACCCGTCCTTCGACCACCTCCTCGGAGGACAGAAGGTTACGGGCCTAGACAATCCAATATTAATCAACAACGGCCCTTTCTGCAATCCGTTCAATGTTACCGACCCCTCAGAAGGGGTGGTGTGCAGCGAGCCTCACGACTTCGACTCTGTTACAGACGGTCCTAACCATGGCATCTAAGATAACAATGCTAAGTCCTACAGAACCTACGTTCCGGACAATACATTGATGCAATCAGGACATCCGAAACCTGCCCTGAAAGGCTTTGTGCAGAAGCAGATCATGAGATCTCCATCCGCAAACTGTACCCTCTTGGCTGAGTAGGTCATGAATTACTACACTGAGGATCAGGTTCCTGTTCCTGCTGCCCTCATCTCCGATGGCAAGGTCCTTTTGAAGCATATATACGACGCGCTCCGGACTGGACCCAGTGATCTCTCAATGGGTTGAGGGAGGGCTCGTGAGGTCCAGCCAAAAGCGGCACACCAAACATAGTCCTCAGTAGTCCATCGTGGTGACGCAATTTTGACAGAAGCAAGGCTTCAGACAGATCAACGGGATCTAATGATCTTTTTTGAGCTGTGAAACATACTGGCTTCCGCAAACATCCTCGACTATAACCCCAATCCATAGCGTGTGCCGAGATATATACTAGGCAGCATTTCTGCCTACCCTGTCATTAGGAATCCCTATATGTCAATTTTTGTTAAAAAGATACTCAGCTTTGTGTTCTGATTGCGGAAATGTCTCCTTCTGTTAACAGATTACATTTGGCTATCGGAGGGTCTCGAGTCTGTATTAGTTATTATTAAGAAGTAAATTGTGCAAGAGATCGTGTGACTTTGCAGAGCTTCACGTACCATGAGAATGTCTAGGAGAATGTCTAGAAGACCTCATACAGACAACCGGACAAAATGTAGTCAAGTGAAGACAATGCCTGATTTCCATCATTTTACAACTCATTTAGCTTATCTTGAGTATCAAACAGTCTATTGCTTTTTATTGTTGTATCACAATCCTTGATCTTCTCTCATGGTGCCAATTAATCTTAATGTGGCCTAGCGCATATTTTTCCTAGCTGCCACCAATTATGACGCGAGTTTTCGTATCGCCAGGACGCGCTGCGCAGCCAACCACTCTCAATTTCCTGCATATTCCATGCGCATTTCAGCCTCGTGGACACATTACTTCCCGTCATCCTTTCTGCGACTGAACTCGCGCTGGCGTCTGCTTCTTCGTGACACCGCCTCTCCGTTGCTTCACAAGTTCGCCAAGAATCGCCGATTGGCAGCGCGGAGACTTTCGACGACCTCGACATCCGGATCATTGTTTGCAGCGCATTAGAGGGCCATGTCTCTCAAACGGAAAGCCTCGTTCTCCGCGCTGTCGCCCGTAAATACAATGCCAGTTGTCGCGGGGCCGTCGCGGATGGTGGAAGATTCACCAAGACATCTGCACAGCCGAACACGGAAGCGATTCAGAGATGATCGACCAGACGAGAAAGTGGTATATGGTAAGAACATGCTTGGTTTTACGCCTCATATACTTCAGCCGTATTGACTGATGATTATAGAAAATACTCTCCGCTGGTTGTACAATGCTCAAAAGCACCCACACGGACCTGCTCCTCCAACTGTTCGGGACGAGGACGAAGACGCAGACATGGATTCAGAACCACTACCGCTATCAGAGATTACCGACCCCCGCCAACAAACCTTGCATAAATTCTTTCAAACATCTCACGCGTCCTCTTCTCTTCCCCGCTCAAATGACACTACAAACCGACAAACCCACCATACCCCACAATCGAAGAGCATTCTCCTGCACAATTGCGATCATATTATAGCCTCACCAGGCGTCTCAAGTGAGAGCAGCTCGATTAGCTCAAGATTACAGTTTGCGAGCGCCCATGCGGATATGGGCATGGAATCAAGTTCCGACGATTCAGGTCAAGATTCGAAAAGATGGGCTGGAGCTCTGGCGTGGGCATGATGGTCTTACGTCCTTCGAATCGGCTGTCCATATGTGTTTCGCAACTGGGGCCTGTCGGCGACTCCCAATACCCCGCGACGATATACACGTTCTCTTGATTATCTGGATAAACATCCGTCCGAATACACTGTTGCCATGAATCCGCCAGTGTTCCCTTCATATAGGTCTGGTTGGCCGCTTTCGTGCATTGTCCTATACTTCTGGACCGCGTAAGCACCCTCACTTCTGGCATTGACCCTTCATTCACCTGTTCATGGTTGTGCACAGGTTGGTTTCTACCTAAGATGCACATCCCCAACGACACCTCTAAGCCTGAATATACCCAAATCATATTTATCGAAAATACACTTAAAAAGAAGTAATCAAATCAAGTGAGACGGATAAATCCATATTATAATATTACTTTCTTGAGTAGAGAATCGTTTATTGTTTACTGTCAGGTATCAATATCTTGGTGGTCATGTGTCACATGCTACCAAGCTGAGGCGGCAACCTTGAAAGCCTCAGGTTTCGCTCAACAACTGTCTGTCAGTCCATCACAAACGAGCTATCCGGCACCGTCAGCCGGTCGACAGTTATTTGCGAAAGCCAAGCGAATTTCTTCTCGGCAGGAGAGACTAAGGGTTAGGTCAAAACTTCCATTCCTTCACCAATTGCCGCATAGAGCGGTCCTTTGTTATTCTTCTTCAGGAGCCAAAACAGACCAACCTACTTCTTCCATTGATCGAACCCGCTGAGTTGAAAGTGAACCTGCTGTCTTCGCCTTGTCAGACAGCCGCGAAACATAAATCATGGATGAAATGCAAGCTATCCGTTATCTGGAATCGTTGATCGGACAAACATTACGAGTGCACACTACAGACACGCGAATGTTTGTAGGCACTTTCAAATGCACAGATGCGGTAAGTGCGGCATGACCTTGTCATGATTTGGATTCCTGACTTCGACGAAGAGGCCCGGACAAACATTATCATAGGGAATGTTACTAGCAATCACTGACTGGTGCTCATGTCTCTTAGGAAAGGAATATTATCCTCGCGGGCACGTACGAATATCGCTTTCCCTCACCATCAGCCATCAGGGATGCTACGGCAAACAGGAAGGACGAACAAATCGAAGCAAACCCCGAGTCGAAAAATGTCACAGTGGATATGACCAGTCGGTTTATTGGTCTTGTCGTTGTTCCCGGGCAGCATATTACGAAGATTGAGCTCGAGGAAACGCCTCAGCAGAGCCGTCTACGAGACACATTGAGAAGGACATAACATTTCTCTTTCGTTGGGCATATCCGATCTTCGTGATGTCGAGCCATGCGCGGACATCGCCTGCCGCAGCTGCTCCGGTTTTGGCCGGTGCGAGTCGCGTGGTCAAGGCTCTACAACGAATGAAGGGGATGGGAGCTATGCGGCCTCGTAAGAGGGGCCTTGGTGGAATACTCTGTGCAACACCCGCGTGCTCTGCATATTCAGCAGGGAGGATATTATCGGGACCTGTTGCTCGAAAACTCTTGCTTTGCACAAATCAGTTATCACTGCTCACCGCCAAGACACTGGCCAGGGTAACCCACGCAGCTTCTCGCATTATTATCTATCTGATACAACGTGGCTGGAAGGCAGAGCAGAGAACACTTGGCGCAGGACATATGGCTTGGCAAAAGTAGCTACAGTCAGCTCAAAGCTGGCCTGGGGTGGGGGTTGAAATGGCGGTGTTCTGCAGTGAACTGAGGAAGATCCCTTTTCATTCCGTTCGAGGTCGGGGACTCAGAACCTGTCGAGCCACTAAGCAATTGCTACTGACAAGCTACCTTGATTGATCAAGACGACTGGCTGCATAGCTTGTTCCACATTTGTCTGCTGTGTATGGTCAGTTAAGCTTCACAGGGCCAAACCTGGTAGGCCGAGGATAACCCGGAGTTCCCCGAAAGCATTTACATATTCACGATCTTGAGAACTATCATCAAGGGATGCAAGCCATCCAAATGGGTATAATCGGGAGGAGCGTTGGATGACTGGATAGAGTTGTATCCCAGAGAACAGCTGACTCATACCGCCCATCACATGCTCTCCAGACTGAATTCAAATCTCTTGTAGAATGTGTGCGATCTTCAAGAACTCAAAGCCCAGAACGCTTGAAAAACCCGCCAAGCCAAGAGAAAAGAGGGGGGAAACGAGATCGCGTTGTCCGTGCTGAGTTGTGCCAAATTCAATTCCACACTTGCCAGTCACGAGGCGTCCAGAGGCGCTGTTGACCGGTGGCCCAGCAGTATCCGGAAGTCTAGAAGTGAGATGACAATAGGCCTGCTTGGTGATTGGCCACCATTACCTCATTTCTCTTCTTTAATGTAAGACAAGCAGTGGGCCTGTCAATGTGATGATGCTAATGACTTTGATAACACACTTTTGATGTTAAATTGTCAGAAATCAGTTCTCTGACAAAGTAAAACATGGAGATTATAGAACCGTAGATGTATGCAGATTATTTATAGAACTAGGCACCAGCATGGCAATATCATCATCATTAATATTGACTTGCTTGGGGCAACCTGCAACTCTTCGATAGGCCTTAGGCGTTCCAAACCCAGACCCCGAGCTATCCGGGCCGACAGATGATCCGATGCATGATCGAGACCCAAAAGATGACGGCCTGGAGATTATTATTGAGAAGGCGAGAGTGACAAACTGCTGCCCAGCAAATCCCACCAAACGAAGTGGTACCTCTTCTTATACGCCACAATCAACTCACTCCGCTACAAACAGAGAAAATTACTTTTTTCCCTCTCTTCAGTCCGTTCTACTTTCCTCACAGCTTCAGATCTTTTTCTTCACAACATACTGTCTCGTTCTGTACTGCCTCATAGGCTCATACAGGTTCGTTCGTCCCTTCGATCTGCTAGGTAGTAGGTACCGTATCTCCGTCCATTACACCCCATAATGACGCAGTATTTCCCCATCTAGTGCATCCTTTCTTCCTCCCGTCCATCCTAAGTCAACTCAAATCTCATCCTTCGCCCTCTCCAGCCACCTCCACACACATACCATTCCCCTAGTCATTCAATGTCGGTCACCTTCCGAGTTCCCCAGTGTCTCTTACCACCCTGCTCCGCTCATACTAACTCACATATTTTAGAAGCTTCTTCCTACCGGCGAATCGGAGCTTTCCCTCTTCCGACCAGCTAGCTCTGTGGCTTGGACACCGTACTGTGATGCCGTTCTCCTCTCGGTCGATTTCTGCAAATTCCCTTCCTCCCTCAACTTGAACGGTTTCTCTCCCTGTAACGACAATAATCGGTCGGCGACGAACAAGAATTGCAATCTTCCGGATCTGGAACTATTTCTCTTCGTATCGTCTTGAATAGACACATTTTGTCGATCATACAATCTCGAGCTTGGCAGCTATCCACGCCTTGCAGTAATGGGTCAGTCGCATTCCAAGGGCAATTCTGGCCCTGGCGACTCTCTGCAGTCCTATCCATCCTTCTCTCGCTCCGATACTAAGGAGTCTCTTCGCTCTTTTCGTGGCTCCATCCGGTCCAAGATTCGGAGTAGCGACAGTCCCAGAGGATCGACTGCAGGATTGTCGGACGATAAATCCGACGCAGCATCGGTCAAGTCGACAGCCAGTAGACGCAGTTCCACCAACCAAAGCGTCCAGTCTCCCGATGATACCTCTTCTCAACCCGATGCTCCCGAGCCTCCTCCATCTCCTTCCCTGTCGAGTAGCCTGAAACGGGGCCACAAAGATGTCAATGCTATGCAGCAGAGTGGCGAAGTCGACCATGTATCCGATGTTCCTCCCTCCGGCGCTGCGCCTTCGGGCCCGTCGACCCAGAAAGTCGGCGAATCGATCCTCATCAAAAGAGAGAACCAACTGAATCCTATCCTGGACTTCATAATGAATGCACCATTAGAGACTTCTGGATCTCCGGGTATGGGAATGGGTGCTTTGAAGTCTATCGACCTTGATGACATGATCTCGCGACTTCTCGACGCCGGCTACTCCACCAAAGTCACCAAGACTGTTTGCCTTAAAAATGCAGAGATCATGGCCATTTGTTCGGCGGCACGGGAGCTCTTCCTCTCCCAGCCTGCATTGCTAGAGCTGTCGGCTCCTGTGAAGATCGTGGGCGATGTCCATGGCCAATATACGGACTTAATTCGACTCTTTGAGATGTGCGGCTTTCCTCCTGCTTCCAACTACCTCTTCCTAGGCGACTATGTCGACCGCGGCAAACAAAGCTTGGAGACGATCCTTCTCCTCCTTTGTTACAAGCTCAAGTATCCCGAGAACTTTTTCCTTCTCCGCGGTAATCATGAATGCGCCAACGTCACTCGTGTTTATGGATTCTATGATGAGTGCAAGCGGCGCTGCAACATCAAGATCTGGAAGACTTTCATCGATACGTTCAACTGCCTTCCTATCGCCGCTACCGTCGCTGGCAAGATATTCTGTGTTCATGGCGGACTGTCTCCTAGTCTTTCTCACATGGACGATATTCGGGGAATTGCAAGGCCCACTGACGTACCTGACTATGGCCTGCTCAATGATCTCCTGTGGAGCGATCCAGCAGACATGGAAGAAGATTGGGAGCCCAACGAACGCGGTGTCAGTTATTGCTTCGGTAAAAAGGTGATCATGAACTTTCTGCAGCGTCACGACTTCGACTTGGTCTGCCGCGCGCATATGGTGGTCGAGGACGGGTACGAGTTTTATCAAGACCGTATTTTAGTCACTGTCTTCTCAGCTCCTAACGTGAGTACCAAACTTGTGTTTGTCATTTTTGTGAAGAATAACGTGTTTACTGACTGCTGTCTGTAGTACTGTGGCGAATTCGATAATTGGGGTGCCATTATGTCAGTGTCGGGGGAGCTGCTATGTAGCTTTGAGCTACTCAAACCGCTGGATTCCACTGCTCTGAAGAACCATATCAAGAAGGGCAGGAAAGAGCGGAATAGCATGTTAAGCAGTCCTGTAAGTTCGCCCTTACTTCGCTTCGTTTTCGCCAAGGGAGATCACCACCGCTTCGTGCAACATTGCCGAGGCGCTTGTGGTCTATTCCTTGCCTATCCGTCTTTCGTCACATCATGGGACATCAGTCACTAATGGTTCTAGCCCGCACACGTATCGGCGCAAAGCTATTAATTGTTCCACCGATCACCCGCCAAGACATTGGCTTTTGCAACATGCTACCGCCAAGCATCTCCGAGCCCATTTCGACCGATTGAGGCCAAATGTGACGTTTACTCAAAAGTGCATATTCTTTCGGTAATACTCGGAAGCGAAAAGCATTTTATGGTACGGTGCAGGCTCTGCGAGAGCGTGTTCTCACCGTCGATATCTGAGCGCCATGGCGCTCATTTTCTGGGCTGCTCTCCTTGCTGCCCGGCAACCCTTGCGCCTTCGAAACACAGGTTACCCTGCATGTCATCAATAGGGCCGGCCGAACCCTGAATTTGACGGGTACGGTCTTCCGCATAGACAGGTTGCTCAATACTAGTTTCTCTTTGCAGGATGCATTTGTCCGCGCGGATAAGACAAGGGCCCTGCTTCGAAATCGCCTCTGGCCACTTCAACAATTATATACTGTCTCCATCCATTGTGGGCAGTTATCGGGTTTCGTCCCATGGATCACGAAAGGGAAAAACAGACGCGGAACAGTTGGCAGAAGCCGCTGTTGTATTCGCTTCCAGGTGTTTCTTCTACAATTTCTCAACTCTTCCTTCTCTTGCCTCGCACTATCTCGCTTCGTCATGATATACGTTTGAGAGCGGTAGTCATTGTTTATTTCACTTCTTTTCTTTTTTCTTATCGCGGTGCAGCACGTGGTGGGCGTTCTCTACAAACACACTATTAGACATTTTAAGGAATCACAAATTGATACCTATGAGGTCAGCATACTCGTTCAATACGCATCAGAATCTCACAAGCTTGATTATCTTGATTTTGAGATGCCAAACGTGCCTTGTAGCAGCGGCTGTCGGTAATATCACCACTGAGTCGAAGCACCAGGTCGATAAACTCATCCGAGGATTCGACACCTTATCTCATCCTCTAAACTCTGGTGTAGCCCGTTGTCACTTGCACTGAGATCTTGGGAAATAGACCCAATGCTTAACATTCCGAACTTTGGATCCTGGTCATCCACGGAGAACGAATCAGTCGGCTGACACAAGGAATCTTCCATTAATTAACTACCCACATGCATGAAGTATATCCCTGTCAAAGTCATCCCAGGAGCTATCTCCGCCTTTCTCGATCTTCGGCGGATGCATGGACCAACAGGGAGTCTCAGCTGCAGGATGGCACTCGGTTGAAAGGTGAAGGGAACAGGCTTGAAGTTCGTGGTCACCTTTGTCACAGACGTAGTCAGTATGGCTCCATCGACACATGAAACCCTTACTTCGATCTGCGCCACTTACCTTCAAAGACGTGATCGCCCCGTAGTTGTAGGGATTGCTGCAGTCGTGCGCAGTCGCGAAGAGATCCATATCGGCCTGGATGCCCGTCAACCGCTCACCGGCCGGGCCGTCAATGGGAAAGGGGATCTTGGTTGTGTAGTCACCCCTGGCGGTTGCCGGGCAAGCCTGGAGACATTTGACGGGTGCGTCGTCGCTGTAGAAGAAATCGATTCCGACGATTGCGGACTTCGACACTGTTACTGAGATGCGGGTGAGGTATTGCAGCATAAGGCCCTTGGGTCCGCCGAACATGATGTGCACGAGAGGCCGGTATTCCTGTAGGGGAATTTGACGGCCTGCGAACGCACCGTCGTGGAGGTGGTGGGAAGGTGGTGGGAGATCCGGGTACCAGAGTCCCGTTGTGCGGAGGGGGAGGTGCTCGCCTCCGGGATCAGAGGGGAAGAGCGGGCTGAGGTTCGATGGAACGGCTAGGGAGATCATTTTGAAGCCCTGTAGTAGGTTGGTTTTGTCAGTGGGTTTGTTCCCTATGGTCTTGTGGATGAGGCTTGTGTGGATCACTCACATCGAAACAACCCTTTATTTCACGGATGGCCTCTCTCATGCATAATCGGAGAGTTTTGGGGTACTCTTTCCATGATCCCACCCAGGATGAGACGTCTCCTTTGTCCGTCACACCGCGGAGGGCCATGATGCCTCTGGGGCCGACGGCGGCGATGAAGCCGGTGAGTCTGTAGCATTCGGTGCCTATGTCGAGCATTCTCTCGTTCGTCGACAGAATATAGCCCAGAGTAACTTCCTGATAGTCCTCGAGAATGAACCTTATACCTGAGACGTACCGTTGTCCATTGAGATGCCGGAAAGAGACTTTAATGGCTCGGATTGGTGCTGAGATTGAGACTGCCTGTTGATATATCTCCCTGCATTTCACACCGCAAGGGAAGCGGTCCGCAGGTTGCGCAGAGAAGTCTCCTCCAACGGGTCTCCATGCCTTTGACGCCTTTATTGGGAAGACCTGCAGTGTCCTGACTAAGCTATCGTTACTCAAGGGTTCCTCCAGAAGAACTGCTAGGTCTTCTAGGAGATCCCAAATCCGTTTCCTATTCTTCATCTCAAGCGAAGATATCAACAGTGAGCCTGTCTTCTCATAAAGCATTCTCCAGTCTCGATTGCGCTTCTCGGAGATGCTGCTGTATGACGGTTCCGTCGCTTCGAAGCAGAACCCGCGCTCCTGATGGGAATCGAATCTCGAGGCCCAGAAAGATTGACTTAAAGGAAGACTCGCAAAGGATCTCGAAGCCAGCCTGGTATTGGCGACGCTGTGAGAGGGGAGAAGCATCTGGATGAGCTCTAGGACTTCTTGCGGCAGACTCCGAAAACAATCCGCCACGTTCTGAAAGACCGGTGCTATTAAAGAGGCCTGTGCCGTCAGAACATCTGTTCTTTGACAGTCCACAAGAGCCTGCTCCAACTCGGGAACAAATATAGGGTTCGCCGTTGCCAATGACAGGGGTGAGTTCTTATCTCCCAGATATCGTATAATAAAGCCCACAATGGAGACATCCTCCCACGGATATCCCTCAGGAGCTCTAGCCATGAGCCCACCATAATCGTGATCCCAATCTAACCATCCCTTTCTGTTCGCCGGACATGAAAGTAAGATATCGTAGAGCCGCTCGATGGGAACAGATCGGGGCGCTAACCGAATCGTCAACAGTTCCCAGCAGACCTCGTGGAAGAGAAATCCAGGCTGTGGACGTGATCGCTCTCCAATGAGCGGCGGGAAGACATCTTCCGCAGACAGCTCGAGGCCTTCGTTGCTCGATCTCCTCTCAACCACGGAAGGTGCAGCGCAGTCGGGTCTTATATGTCGTGGCACATAGCCACCTACCCCAGTCAAGAATGGCCTCCCGTCTACTCCAGAGTTTTGATCACATCTCACTATTGCACGGTGAACTCAGCAACCCGTCCTAAGGGCAGCGTCTCTAATCCACAGGATATAAGAGATATGAAGAAAGTCACAAGATACACACCTGCGCGGAAGTCTCTTTGCCAGCATGACCTCGGACTTTGATACGGGATCTTGGCACCACAGATGACACAGAGAGTGTGAGACCATTCCATCGTGACGGCCAAGGTTGTTCACTCAAAAGATGGAGATGATGGAAGGCGTGTGGAATCCTAGAATGAAGGCTGCGTGCGGTCAAGTCCTTGACATGGGTTATACTCGCTTTTGAAGGCTGGCTTTTGAAGAGCAGCCTTTTGAAGCGTGCTTGCTGGAGAGAACGGGATTCAGCCCATCATATTTGTTCAGCAATAAGCTGATGCCTGGACTTATACGGGTTATTGCGTAGCAATAGGCACCAGGCGTAGATCAGAGAGAGATGAAACTGCGGAGGTCATCGTTGCGATATGATGCCAAGATCACCTGCCATCGTGTTTCGGTGCCTAAGGCTAAAAGAACTAATTACATTGCCTGCAGCCTCATCGTCCGTACAGGCAGAAGGGGAAGGTTCATTCCAAGAATAAACTTTTATGCATTTATAAATAGACCTATGCAGTTCGCCAAGTGAGTACGAAAATCAAAAGACAGGCAGATGAGAAAACTATACATAGCGCCAGACGACAAAATGTGCCGAGTATGGCGTTCCATGGCAGATTCCGAGTATAAAGTAGAACATTTGCCAATGAGGTGCAATGTCGACGACCAGACATTGGTGCCTAAATCTCTCCTCAGACACTTCTGCAAACAAATCGATTCGCGGCCTACGCGTAATCCCTGACGTAGCGACCTGGCAACTCAACGTCCCACATAGGTCTCTCGACAACGGCAACCTCCAGTGTATTGCCGGCAGTGCCCTCGTCGACGCTATCCTCGGTCGATGAAGAACTCAGAGGCACAATGCCGAGTAGGTCGCGGTACTTGTACGTGTACCACCACCGACGTGCCGGTTGAGATCCGTTCGACTGCACCAACTGTTTGTGGGGCGTGTCAAGCACGTCGTGGTCGTTCGGCTTCCGAGCCGGTGTATCACTGGATCCATTGAGCGAGAGAAGCTTATCACGAGGCCCAAGAGATTCTCGCTTCCGCGGAGTGCTGGTCTCGTCTTCCTCACGCTTTCCTCTTCTGAGTCGCGCCAAAGCTGCATCATGGCCTGCCGTAGATTGTTCGTCGTATTCAAAGACCTCTTCGTCTCCTCCTGCTGCTTGTGGGCGCTCCTTATCCAGGGAAACCCACTCTCCCTTGGAGTCATCGTGTCCCTCGATCTTGCGATATTTGGAGCCAAAGTGAACATCTGATTGAGCCAGTGACATTCGATCACCAGCACCACTGTTCGCTTTTCTTCTCTTCTCTTCTTCCTCTAATTGGTCACGCTTCCTCTTGTGGGCTGAAGATGCCTTGACGAGCTGTGTCGAAGAGTCTCCTTCGTGGGCATCTGCGGTTTCCTTCAACTCTTCCGAAGAGGGAAAATCCTGATTCAGGTCAAACATCCATAACCAAGAAGTACCGTACAACCACAGGCGGTCACGCGACTCGGAAAGATCCCACAAGCAGCCCATTGCGCGGTCTTTAACCCCCTTAAATTGCTCCGGAAGATAAGCCTTGGGGTTCCTTCTTGACCAGTCCGATAGCTTTCCTTCGAGAGCGTCGAATTCCACGAGCTGGTGTTCACTCGTGAGAGCCATCAATCGACTCTCGCCCCTGGGAGTATTTTGGGAAGACTGATCAGTACCGTTTGTGAGAAGCTTTGCTTCTGCCGGGCTCTGAGGGCGGAAGGAGAGCAAAACCACACCAGACTTGAGTCTGGGTATGGGCGAGTCAGGAGTGGCGTACTGCCAGCGCTCTCCGTCTATCACTGGTCGCTCATCCTCATCGTCCGAAGATTCATCGTCAGAATCCACAGTTCCGTTGCGCTCGTTGGCAGCTTCTGAAGACGAACCCTCGACATTCTTCAGGAACCAGGTATCCACACAGCCAGAAAGATCACCAGTCGCTAGAATTCTGCTGTTCTCGGAAAAGACAACGCAGCGGACAGTTCTCTCGTAGTCCCCTAGAGTACCGTGGGAAGCCTTCTCGTGACGAGTATGCCGAGTCGCCCTGTCGAGTTTGACAAGTTGTGGTAAGATCTGTGGTTTCTCCTGAGGAGACGAAGCAGGCATGACCCTGGCCAGGTAGATGGCGCTATTGGGACGAACCACACAGAGCCACCGGCTGTCCGGTGATATGGCCACAGCTCGTGCACCATCCTCGGAGAACGTGGCAGGAACATCCAACTTTGTTATGCGCAAAGCCCCCCTTTCATCGCTCTTTCGTCGTCGGACGGAGAAAACCTTGACCTCAGAGACTGTAGCAACAATAAGGACCTTTCCGTCCACGGAGAGCATCGCTGACGTGATGTTTTCTTCGCCCTGTGATAGAGCACGACTTAGCAGCTTGCCATTGTATGGAGGGTGTTTTGCATTCTCACCTGAATTAGAACCTTTCCTACGAGCCGATGCTTCTGCCCCTCCAGATTATCATGTGGTGAGGTAGGGCCACGAGACACGCGCCAGATGCTGACCTCTCTGTCCCAGAAACTCATCACCAGCCTAGAGGAAGGAGAAGAGGCCAGTTGAGGTATTTGCGGCAGACTGGAGAGCTTCCTGTGGTGTTCTTTTCCGAATTCACGCAATGGGAGTACGACAGGTGACGCGTCGGGACCTAAAGAATGTCAACTCGCCGAAAAGAACTCACAAGAGAAAGCGAAGGAAGTCATATCTTACCTCCAGAAACAAGAATACTTATATCCCTTGTCTCATAAACAGCAAAGGTCTTAACGTCATGGGTGTGGTACCGGCGGTGCATCACTTCCGCCCATCTGCCCTTCTTGTCGCCTTTCTCTCCCGGACTTTTCCTGTACACAACCGTCCTCTGGTCCGCACCTCCACTGACAACCGTATCTCCATTGGCGCTGACAGCGACATCGAGGGTATCTGCTAGATGACCTTGTATGCGTTGAATAAGGGAGTAGTTCTTAGCATCCCAGAACCGGATCTCGCCTGCAGAGTCGCCAGAAACAATAGTACCATCTGGAAGGCACTTGACTGACCAAACCAGCAATTCCTTGGGACCACCAGCCGGCCCTTTACCGAGAGAGATTGTACGGAGAAGCTGCCCGGACCGAATATCGAATAATCGAATCGAGCTGTCCGCATAACCAGCCACGATGGTGTTGCGATTCTGGAAAGTGACACTAAGGACTCTCGCTCTCTTCGTCGATGGACGCATCAGCCGTAGGAATTTCAAGTCGCCGTCGGCAGTAGACAATATCACGATTGAGCCATCTGCGCATCCAGCCGCGAGATGCTGCCCGGTGTACTCTCCCTCCGCAGGCGGCAGAGGTTTCCCATCCTTGCCGCGCTTCGTAGCCTGCCATCTTGGTTGCGCCGCTATACACCAGATTTCACCGTAGTTTCCGCTCGAGTGACGCATGGGGCGGCCCTGCTCCAGATCCCACTCCGTTACCGCGGTCGAGTATCCAATGCTGAACAAGCGCAGTTTCCCGGGAATCTTGGTTCCGTCAGGTCCAGCCTCTGGGGAATCAAGAGTCCATGCAAGCCCTTCTATACTCCTGTCTTTTCCTCCGCGCATAACCGTCTCCTGGAACCAGGCGCCGCGCATTGGGTTCCATATCTCGATATCGCCATTCGCGCGACCGATGGCAAGTCGGAGGGTCGGGACACCTCGACCGGCAAGCTCGGCGGAGGGAGGATGAGAGAATGAGAGCGCATTTATCGCCTGGGGGTTGTAGGGCACGAAACGGCAGCGATGAATATCCATTGTTGGCTACCAGATGCGATCAAGGTCTCGATTGAAGATTTTGACGTAGAAAGGATGGGAGGCGACGAGGATAGATAGGTCAACTGAAGAAGATATCTACCTTGGCTCAAAATATAGAGCCAGTCGCTAAACGATCATTCCGGTGGTATTGTGTATATTGCTGTTTGTGGTGTTAATCGTTTCTGACGTGCTTTTTCTGCTCCTCAACTTTTTTTTCTTGAATATAATTTTTAGCGCGCCAAGAAAAACTCCGCGGAGACATATCACGTGATGATGTCCAGCCATGCCGACTATGGGCCTCATTCCTACTGACCTCTGGAGATTATCTATCAAGTGATGCGATGTGGCTATCGATCTCAAGAACTACGTGTCTGAAAGTGATACAGAAACACTGGAAAGCTGCTCGTGTCATACCGGCAGGTATCCAGTCGACGTCGATCACCTTCAAAGCCGATTCTGCTCTGAGTTCTGGCAGAGCCTTCTGAGATCTACAATATAGTGGCATAGTTCTGATTCAAGTTATCTAATTCATGTCTGACAATGCCCCTATGTCGTTAGATGTTCGGATTCGAATGCAGCAGAGGTAGACGGACTGTAGCTGCCTGCGAGTGTTAGGTGTAGAGCGACGAAATTCATATTTATATATCGTACAAACGACATCCTACGCTCACGCCGGCTCCCTTTTCTGTAAGAGACTAGTCAATAAGAATACCGAACTTCTCGAGCAACCAATATCCAACGCTGGAATCTACGGAGACCGTATATCAGACACGCAATGGTTATCAATAAAGACGGGGGTGTGTTTCTACCAAAAGCGATGTCGCACAAGCTTGTAGTTGGAGGTCAGGTATCGACATCGAACCGGGAACTGAATCAGGGTTTGCGCCAGGATGGATGCGAAACTAAGTCTACGCCTCCGCACAAGAGGATTGGTAGTAGTATTGCAGCACAGCTTACATGCATGTGCACTATTCAAGAATCTCTGGTCTAGACAGTTCACCGGACAGGCCCAGATGTAACCTGTAGTACTAGAGAACACAGCCAAAGCCCCTATCACACAAAGCATGCTGCACTTCATAGACATATGTCGTATCAATGACACAAGAAGACTTCGAAGTCGTTGGTCGTTGATTGGCCATGGTGAGATCGGGCGACTGCCACGTCAGTCCAACGCTGGCCCCGTGCGGCGGGGCTAAGCAGGAAGACATCCATGCATGCCTTTGTGATGCCTGCCTCCGGGTTCGAATAATTTGACACGGCGCGACGCTGTCAGAGATACGGATCAATTGGAGAGGAAGTTTGACCTACTCGACTAGAGGAGGGGCAGTACACATGGCGCTCAAGAGGCACAATATACATAGGGTCATTCTTGAAGCTGATAGCCGCAGATGAATGGATATCAGGCACCACGGCAGCCATGTCTGGATCTAGTCAGCCACCGTTCAATAAGCGGAACTTGGAAGTGAGATAAGGATTTGAGGTGGAGCTCTTCGAAATCCTCGACAATGAAGTCCAACAAATGAGCAGTTGAAATAGGATTCTGAGTTCTAAGCCCACTAAATTTTGTACCCATGTCCAGCTGAATGATTGTTTGTGTTAGCTCTGATTCGATCCCGAGATGCGCAAGGTGCGGGGTGTCGACTGGCCTGATTGGCAATGGCATCATCCCTGATAATGATGACACTGTTTCCACTTTTAGAAACATGAGCCGCACACGGGATTGTGGTCAGTAAGTTGCGCGTCCGCACTTCACTTGAATCGAGCAATCGGTAGATAAGCACTAGGGGCCATATTCTTGATTTGGAACGCTGGATTCCAGCTCTGGTGCAAGACAAACATAACAGACTGGAAATGTCAGGGTCATCAAGCTCCTAACGCCCTATCATCCATATCTGGGCGCGCAATCGTGGACTCGTTACTATTTCCCTATTTAGTAAGTTTTTTCGAAGTTGGAAGACGATGGTCATTGGGCGCAAGCATGCTTCGGGCGCACGCAACAAGCGATGCTACCTCGTTACGAGAGGATGCTATGCTTTGCTCGGCTACATGCGTGTTTCAAGCTATTTACGAGCATGGGAAAATTACTTGCAGAGATAGTAGCCTGAGGCTTGCCAAATGTAGACACACGTGCTGTTTCACCAGTCAACAGGCAATCTGCAGAGGGTACAAATGTGTGATATTATGATAGTAGTGGTTTGTCTTGGCCGTTTCATGCTCCAGCAGGGTTGGGTTTCTTTAAAGGTCAACCAGTAGAACAGGAAACTGTGATCCTAGCTCACAATCTGGCCATCGCGTTGGATAAGCAGCTTTATGCAGCTACATCCACCATAGAAAACACCAGAATGGGTGGAACAGAGCAGCTTGTGCTGAAGATTGCCGCAAGGTTGATATGCTGGCCATTCGCAACGGTGATCTGATTAAACTCAAAGCAAGCTCCGCGACTCATGCAGCTAGTCATCGGAGTAGTACTCCTTAATCGACAAAGATCATTATTGTTGAACGCAAGGATTCGACAGGAGACTTTCTGCCCTTCTCGGAAGGGTGACTTCTCTCGGTGATGATCCCCAAGAGAATAAAACGAGTCAAATTGATTGTAACGTTGAAAGCTGTACACAACTCATAAGGCGATATCCGAGGACATGTGCCTGTACTTTCATGGAAATTTCCAAAATCCGACCACTCTTAGTAATAATGATAGTGGTGTAGTCCGTACCAAGGCAGGACTGCTTTTAGCTTCAGGAGGTGCCTGACAGGGTTAAGTAGTCTAGGTAGCCTAAGGTAGGGGCTTGGGAATTGACCTCTGCTTTTCCAGCCTCAGGACACAGAACCCAGACGCCGTAAGACACGCCACGCCTCTCCAGCAATCTCGGGAATCTTGGAAACGTCTCACAGCTGCAGGGTTTCCAAGGCATAGACGAATCCGCCGCAAGCCGAACGGGTAGCTAGAAGCGAACTACTCCGTATTAATCACCACAATCTTTCTGGTTTATTATCCGGGAGTTACTGGTGAAGCATGAAAGCGGGATGGGCACCTCTTAATTCTAATTTCTGGGTCAGGATTATCATCTGGAGAATGACGCGCCAAATTAGCAACAAGCGCGATGACAATCTTGTCGCGATTGTCGAATCAGGGCGCGTCAAAGGCACGTCGGATTGTGTTGCCAAGCATGAAGGATAAGACATCCCCTAACTAACTTTCAGAAGCATGAATCTTGGGTTTGTCTTGACTCCCAATGTGCATAGAATAGATAGAGAAATAGGGCCTTGTCAATGTGAATTGAGAGGGCTGCCTCATGCAGTCAGACGAAAAATACTTAATAGGAACAATAATCGAAGATGGTCGTAGAGAATCATCCCCTTTTGAAGATCGTGATTCAAGATTCCAGAACGGGCAGGCCGAACGCCAGGACAAGCGACGCGAGTCCAATAATGACGCAATGATTTGTAACAAAGAGGACACAGTATCACATACATCCGTTTACACCTCCGCATTTAATCCACACCTCAAGCTTTGTCCCTTGCAACTCTGTGGTAAGTAGGAGTATCAGTTATAACCATGAATATACCATCAAGTAGAACATAAAATACTCTCAATTTGAGTGAGGGATAATAGAATGAAAATTCGAGAAGCAGCGAAGAGCAATTATTTCCTTTTAAGACTTTGGGGTCGAATGTGGAGTCGTTTATTTACACTACAATCGGGTCCCACTGTCCTTTATCCACTAGACCATATATTCCCTAGCGCCATGTATGCAAAAAGTCTCGGTATCCGCCCCTTTACTGTATATACTGTCTTGACCGTACATACGTACAATACAGCAGAATTCACCATCTTACAACCAGTATTCCGCGGACTACTACAGCTTACCTTTGACTGTTGTAAAGAAACTAAGGAGACGGAGCAGAGAAATAAAGCGTTCCCATGGTTGAGGCTCTCCACTGCCCCAGCTGTGAGAGGCACAGCCTTTCCAGAATAGGACATATTGCATGAGCCGGGTAAATAATGATGATGGATTCGTGTTTGCCGCGTTTCAATTGGAGCCTTGAGGGCTATGATGTTGTTAGACAATTTGTTGACACCTCAATAATCGATGAATTGCACCCATGCAGTTGGAATTCCTTACACTACGCGACTACGGAGTAAATGATCGGCTTAATTGAGAAGGGATTTCAATATTCAATTTATTCATCTTGCGATGTTCACTGCTACCTCATATATATTGAAAGGCGAGAGAACTAATGGTTATTACTACTCCAAACCGGACTTGACCACAGAGTTGAAGGAACTGAGAAAGACATTCTATTTCATCAGTTGTTACCTGGATAGACGGGTATGTAATCCGTATCTCGTCCACCACCAAGAAAAGCGTGCTTTCTTAAGGATGTCTTCAAAGATGGCCACAGTGGGCCATTTATCCGTGTCAAGGTTGAAGAATCGCAATACATGCTTAAATACAAGTTTCTTTCAGCAAAAAAGATGAGAGTCTTGGCTACGGTGGGACGTAACATCTTTGATCTGTAGACAGAGACTTGGAGACGCATCGACTATTGAGTGACTGATCTCTGTGCAACATAAACCCAGCTGACTTGTCTTGGCTCTAGAGAGCAGAGTCTTTTGCACATGGATATTCTGCATTCCCCAAACTCTAGAGAGGTAGTCTATATTGAGAATCCGTCCTTCAAGACTGGCCGCAACTCGCCCGTCAACTTTACTACTTTACTTTTCACAACATCCATATCTAGTAGAGTATCACTTACATTCTCCCATCAATGATTGCTCCCTTCTCCATGGTAGATTCTGTTGTTGTCTAAAACATTCTGTTGTTCCTTTCGCCCCTCTTCAGAAGAAGTTTTCTCTTCACCGCATCACTGCTTCAGACAAAACCCGCAGCATCCGGGTACCACTAACTACTTCGTAGTCTTTGATTCCGTACGGAGTACACACGTTATACATAGATTGACGCCTGCGAACCGGTATATAGCTAGAATTTCCGAGTGGATCTGTATGCCTAGTTGCGGGGCTGCAAAAACGAGCAATACCGTTGAGTGTTGACAACTTGACGTTCTTAGCTTTTGGCCGTTCCGACCTCTCGGAACGGCCCAGAGTGCCGAATTATTATCTAATTGTATCCGCTGGTTGCTCGAGAATCGAAATGTCAAAGTGGATGTAAGAGTTTTCACTGGATAAGTCTTTCTATGTGATGTGGATTTTTTTTCCTTCAAGATCCGCTGTGGACTTGATTCGGCGTTCTGCCTCTCTTGAGACTTGAGTCTGCGAGTTGAGATACTCAATACTCTCGTTATTCTTATTGGACTATTGGTACGGATTGCATACCAAGATACGAAAAAGGAGGTATTTTTGGCTTTTGAGCCGACACGGAATGCTACCTAGTGTTTTTGGCGTTTGCACAAACTAGGAAGGCATCTAGAAAGAAATGGAAGGGAAGCCCGGAGCCAAGATCGGGTTTAATTATGGGGAAGCTGGAGATTTCCTGGTCGCTTTCTCCAGTTGACAGGTCATCAAGGCTACCGTACCAGTTGAAGCCTTCACAATTTACGGAGTACAGTTCTACACAGATCTCAAGGATTTTCCTTCTGATACTTGAATGGACCTTTCGTGGAGCAGCTACAGTAGACGAGTAGGTTCTATACCAATAGTGGGAAGCCAAGGGATGTTCTGGATAATCACAGTGATCAATCAAGATACTTAGCAGACTAGGCCCCGATTTTAAGATCCCCAAATCAGCAATCATAACCAGGAGTATTCTTTGACCAAGCCCTTGCATAAACTGCTCCAGATTAACTGTTATTGCAGTTGAGTATTGTTTGATTGATGGATAGTCTGTTTTAAGCATAGATATTTGGATTTAAAGTCTGCACTGTAAATTGAAGTACTACAAACATCCATGAATAGATGCCTTAACAATATTCTCACTATCCTACCCATCTGCAGGTACGCGCAAGGGACAAGTGAGGGAGCGCTGAAGCAGTTCCCCAATACCTAGTGACCATCGCCCAAGACTTTAGCCTCCTCTTTTCTGAGCTGAAAATTGTAAAGATCACTTACACGAACCTCGAGCCCTTTACGCGTTCAATCTTGTGGTTGTATACAGGACTGCGTACGGAGGGGTTGGTTACAGCATGGACTCGGGCACTTGGCGGTAGTAGGTGGTGATCATGTGCAACATGACTCGTTTGTTTGCTACCGTCGCCCATTCTTTTTGTCAACATTTTCCTCGTTCCTCGTATGGTGCAGTAGTTAATTGGATATTATGCAGTCTAGTCTATGGCTGCCTAGTTGTGATACATAAAGTCCTGACGGCCCCTGGCGTCCTCTGATTCAACACTCTGTGTTCTCCATCAAGGGCCCAATATCTTCTTTTGTCTAAATGAGTAGTTAAAATACCCAACTGATGATTGAAACTTGAAAGCATCTATGGACTGATGCTCCATGATAAGGGCCAAGAACGAACCACTACAATAGTCTGTTGAGATCATATGCGGAATGCATTCTGAGGGCCTTAGCAAAAAAGGGAGATCCCCGAAGTCTGGAGCCAAGTAAGGGTTAGATGAAGTTCAATATTGTAGCCACTCGAATAATCAAGCCATTGCAGTAGATGGTAGATAGACTACGGAGTACATTATCGGAGAGGCACCGATAGATTGAATCCAGGATCCAGCCACAACCATGACTCCTCAAATCTCAAAGGGGATTCGACTAATCTACCGTAGATGCTGGCTAGTGGCTATGCCTGGCCGCTTTGGGAGTGAGATTCAACATCCAGATACTTGTTTAAAACTAGTGAGCAACAGATGATCAGTATTTTCTATCCAACAATGAAGCAAAGTCAGCTCATCATCAGCATATATCATAGCTGAGCTCAGCAGTCACGGACTCACCGCATAGGAGGCAATGCCACAGTGGGTCCGCATGTACTGTGACAGACTGACAGTTATGCTTTCTTTTGACATATGTAAGGACTGGGAGTCACTAACGGGGTGGCGACTGAATCGAATCAAGCTGCCCACTTGCTCAGTCACCAGTGTAGACGGAATTGCGGATATTGTGGCTCTCAACTTTGGCAAAGATCGGAATTAGAATTTGATACCGTCTCGTGGTTTATGAGTATCAATGAACCTGTTGGCATGGTGTGGTGCTTGAGGCGAGGTGGTTATCCGTATTGGCCAAAGGGCCATGACGAGTCGACAGCCCCCGGCCACCCCCGCTGTGGATTGAGGAGGTGAGAATTCAAGGTTCACACAGCACATAGTCTAGGTGAAAGCTTCTTAGCGAACGATGTCCCTGGCAGAATCAAAGTAAGAAACTCCAGCCCGCAAACTTAATCTTGGTGGATGAAAGGAGCCTCCTAAGCCCATTATTATTATTATCTCTGAAATTCACAATTGGCGATCGAAACCGAGATAGTGATGCGGACCAGAGATCGATGACAAGTTGACAACGCGTCGAGCTATTCCCGCGCGAAAGAATAAAGACATTCCCAAACCCGTACCTTGGGTACGTTCGTGTCCCATCCATTCTCTCGAGAGATTTAATTGGGTTTCAATAGCGTGGGTTCGTGCTAGCCCCCCACACATATTGAATTTCAGGCAAGATCCCTGTTAAACTAAAGACAAAGAGACCCATGGCGGGAGTATCGACTGGTCGAGGTGCGACAGGAAGCGGCCGGGCTGAAAGAAGTTGGAATCCATAGGGTTGGGATAATGCAGCGACCAGTTGTGAATGGCTGCGGCACCGGACAAGCGATGAAGTCAATGGAGGTAAGGGCCATTTGCTGGGCCACTCAGCAGTCAACAATGGCGGTACAAGACCCTGGGACGCGACCGGCTGTATGCACGTATGTGCGCATAGATGTAAGCCATGTATGTACTTACCAGTCAGACAGGAGTAGTTGCTTACCTAGGTACCTACGTTTCGAGTATCCTCAAATCGCAAACTATGTACTGTGTATAGAGTGCACAGCGAGAATATCCCCTATTACAGGGTTGGTGTTTAGGTAGTTAGCAGCTAGCACTCAGCTACTCTATCTACACACTTAACAAGAACGCAAAATGCCACTTTGTGTTTGCTTTTTGGTTTTTGAATATCTCAAACATTCTAGAAAAACAGTATATGTTCATCAATCATTTCGATTTGTCTTAGGCAAAATCATGCTGCCCCGATCTGTAGACAAGTAATGACTAGATACAGAGCTGATGTTGCTGCTGACTTCTCCAAATTGGTGACGCAGCTTGTCTAGCGGTAGTTTGCTCTACTCTGTACGATACATAAGTTCCAAAAACTAGCCTCAGACCCAGTAATCAGCGATATCAATAGTGGTACGCCTTGTGGCCCTCTCATTTCGCAATTTTCTAGTCTTCTCTTGCCAAGGCCCGAGGTGTTCCTGGCCTGAATCAGGGAGAAAATGAGTGGTGAAGACTCAAGACTGGTTGTTTAGCGACGGAGATCACCCCACAAGAAGCCCACTGCTGCTGCTGGCCGCTGTACGAGGCTTGGTTTGAGAAACAGAGGGTTTACCTGAGCCATTCGAATGGTTTATTTCTTCGCTGGAGAAACCGCAACTCCTCTCTCAGGGGACAATCAAACAGTCTTCCAGCCGGAATTGTAACACTCTATTCTGGAATTCCAGACTATTTGTTTCCTAGAAGGGTACATAGGGGACAAAAATCGATGGACGATTGAAAGGCTGGTTGGAGGCAGACACAAATTTGACTGAAAGAAGGCAGTTACTCCGTACTTACAAGACAGTATGTCATTACACTAAGATAGGAGGCAGACGTCTTACACTGCTGCATACCTTACCACTACCTACCATGGCAGCTTTTGTAAAGCTATTATTCACTTTTCGCATTCAGTAAGGGCGACTCCTCTGGGCTCAGGCCGCGTTAGGTAGAATTTACTACTAGGTAGTTAGTATTAAGTATTACTTGCGTGCGAGGTCTCATATATGCTCTCCATACGGAGTACTTCTACGGAGTACCTATTATTATTACTGAGTGTCACCATGATTATTCTATGTAGTCATCTTTATACCTGATCCAAAAGGTAAACAACGCGCTCAAGCAAAGCTGTGTAATTTTGCCCTGCGCTTCGTATCAAGTAGTGGTGTGTCACAGGTGGTTTCGGTAGTCAGGAGAGCCTTGAAATACCAACTACTAGGTGCTTGTTGCATCGCCGACCTGTGACACTGCTGTTTCAGAGCAAAGCATGTACCTCCTCTCAAATGGCAGTCGAAATCAACTGCATTTATGTACGTCTTGACAGCCAGTACTATAGAGATGTGAAGGTTTACTGAGGCCAGAGATGAAACAGTAAACTCGCAGATCTGCCTGATACTACCGTAGACTGTACAAAACCAGAGGCTTTGGTAATTAACAAAAATTCAAGACGACATGGATACGCAAAAGCGATACATGAACTTCGGACTCATTACCAATTTACCACAAACCAGTACGGGAAAAGCGTTACGCTTTACGATACAGTGGGCAAGCTGCTAGCCTGCAGCAATTCTCTCGACTTCAATCTCGGGCCCTCGTCCCATTCTCTTAATCTTTCTTCCTTTCCCTTTTCCTCTTCTACACCCGTCTGGAGAGAGAGCAACTCCTCCTCACTTTCCTCTCCTCCTTTTCTTTCAAACTTCTACCTCCTCTCCCCTTCTCTCCTACCCCTCTCCTCCCCCCTTTTCTAGCCTCCCGCCAATCCTCCGGAGAGATCCTCGAGACTGGTCTACAGGCAGAGAGATCTTGTCGACTGTTATATCAGTCGATCTTGTCTCCAGCCCGCTGTACTAGCTCTCCAGTCGAGCCGTGTCCGTCAGCTCTTGCTTCGACGTTCCTCTGTTTCGACGTTTGTTAACTCAAACGGCGAATTCCTCCCTTTCCGTGATCTGACATTCGGTGCCCTCGTTGCTCCGTGTCGTCGACGATCAGGTTCCCCTAACTCTGCTTCTGCCGGTTAGAAGAGCGATTAGACGGGGCTCTCGTCAATTCCTTCTCGTTCCTCGTTCTTTGTACATGATTCGACCTCGGTTGTGACCCTGGGAAAGGTGAGACTTGGCTTTTCTTTTGCTGTTTTCTTCTTTCGTGCAATTGTGGCCTGTGGTTGCACATTTCGGATTCGAAATCTCAGACGGTGATTGCACCTACACCCGGCCATCAATTGGCTTGATGCAAGTTGGGACACCTTGTTTGTTGGAAAACGAGCGTCTGGATGAAGCCACTTTCAGAGTGAAGCCAGCAATTGTCGACATCAGAGATGCGGTTCGGTTGCCATTGCGAGGCTTTGAGATTCGATCATCTTTCAGAGTTCATTCGCCTGATCCGACGCTGAATTGACGTGACCTGCCACGGTTCGAGAACAATTGGGTCAGGGGTGACTGGACGGTCGGAATGGGTTCACAACGCTGGCTGGAAGACGAGGGGTTCGCAGGCGGAAAGACAGATTTCAAATACTCTCCTTCGAGTTTTATGGAATCTTCCGCTTACCTTGAGTCGGCGCCAAGCGAAGAGTTCACTGAAAGTGAATAAAGGGGTTCCTAGGTGTGGTGAATGGAATGTGTGTGGCATACTTGAAGACGACCACGAAGGCCATTCGCAGCATATCTGAGAGATCTTCCAACTACTGTGCTATAATGCCACCTTGGACGAATCCTGCTTAAGCTACATTTCAGTGCACGTTCCACAAAGATTAGCTGGCTAACCTGTCAATCTTACTTCCAGGAGACACTGAAAATTTCCATCCTCCGGTGCCTTGCTCTCGACATATCCTCCATCCCTTATATGTGGAAGTTGGTTGTTGGATGCTCCTCTTACCTCACGACATCAGCCCAGTACAAAGATAACAACCGGGAAACGCTGCACTGTAACCTGTACGTTGTGCTCATTCTTCTTTGCACGTTGAGCTTCCCCCTGACGATCTCCCCCATCCCTACATAGGGTTCGTGCCTGTGTACTCCGTTCCACATTCCGCAGGAGCCATACCCCGACAAGTGCAAGCACCTATTCCTAGGGTGAAGACGTTCAGTCGTACTTCATCTTTGGGACTGGCATTCGAGTCCAATTTGACAGATCATTCTTGCACTTTCACCTTAGCCTAGATGCTAGACTCGCCGTCACGGTAAGGGTTGCATAGTGCCCTCTGCCCGAAGGCCTTCTTATCTGGGTTAGTATCTTTTCTCCTCACGGATTCGCCCTTCCATGCTTGTTGCATTTATTGCTCATGCCTTCCCACCCCCCTCCACACCCCAACCCTTCTACTTCATCATCTCGCTGGCTCGCTCGTTTCTCAGCCCAGCCTTCCTACACCTTGACGTTCTTTTTGTTTCTTTCTTTCTGTTTTGAATTCTTATATGTCTTTAATGATCGTTCCTACTAACACTGTCCGCTCTTTCAGCTCCGGCCGTGAAGACCCTTATCCCGGCTATCTGGTCATCCTTGAACCTCGCAGTTTTCAGACTATTGTCTCTTGACTGGCCGTTCCTTAATATTTCCAACTAATTTACACTCATTACTTGCAATTAATCTTGACGACTGTCGCTCTCTTAATTCCGTCGTTTCCTGATAGACGCAGCTCTTTGTCAGGTCCACTCCTTCTACATACGCAGCTTTGATAATACTTTTTCCGATCGATATCATCAACCGCTCGACAACATGGCCTATCACAAGCGTCCAACGTCCAGCTACCAGCCCTGTGACAGCTATTTTGTGGAGTCTTATGACGACTTTCCTGCACCTCGTATCGACGCCAAAGAACATGCGAAACTGGTTGCCCGGGAACGTCAATATGCCATTGCGGATGAGCTATCTAAGGCTGCTAGTGATGAATTCCGCGATGACATCCTGGCCCACATGCTGGACATGGACGTGAGTGACCCTGAATTGTGGAGCTCAGAGAGCATCAACTGACGGTGATTCCCCCTTCATTCTAGGCTGCTACTCTTCCCGATGTTGAGTCGATTGATATACAAACTGAGATCCAGTGGTTCATGCGTCCCTACCTACTTGACTTTCTGATCGAAGCCCACACTGCCTTCCAGTTACTGCCTGCAACACTCTTCCTGACCGTAAATCTGCTCGACAGATATTGCTCGAAGCGTGTTGTGTACAAAAGACACTATCAGCTGGTTGGATGTGCAGCCCTGCTCATTGCGGCGAAGTATGGTGATAAGAAGGATCGTGTACCTACCATCAAGGAGCTTAAGTCGATGTGCTGCTCTCTTTATGACGACGACATGTTCATTCAGATGGAGTGGCACGTTTTGCAAACTCTAGGATGGACAGTCGGACACCCAACCGTGGACAGCTTCCTTCAAATTGCCGTTCTGGACACTCCTTATGACCCCGAAGTCGAGCATCTGGCTCTCTATATCTTGGAAATCTCATTGTTCCACAGAGAATTCGTCTCCAAGGCCTCTGCTGACCTTGCCAGAGCTTCTTTGGCCCTGGCACGGTGCATTCTGAACAGACCCCAGCCTCGTCATACGGAGTGGGCGTCGCAGTACGACTCGATGACCCTGGTGGGCCTTTCTCAGCAACTTCACCAGCCATCCCAGGTCTTGTCCCGGAAGTACTCTTCGTCCCATTATTCGCGGGTTGCGAAGATCTTGGAGCAGTTCCTTGCCCGGCAGGCTTCGATCACAAGCTACACCCCCCCAAGTCCACCGTCCGATGTACCCTCGGATCCCAAGCCTTACCAGGGGGAAATTGGACTGGCAACTCCGCAGAAGGCCCAATCTTCGAACCTGCCCAATGGGTATCCCACTCCTCCCATAACACCGGAAAATGAAGCGTTTGCCAATGCCTGCAACCCCAACTTCGTTAAGGAGGTGCCAGAAACTAGCACATGCTCGCCGTCACCGTCGCCACCCCCGATGCAATACATGGACACTCACCCGTACAACCCAGAGGCCGCGTATGCGCATCAACCGTTTGAGCAACCTCAGATGAGCTTCACTTCCAGTTTCTGAACCGGACCAAAGTGGTTGAGGCAACCACTCGATATCATCGGTTGCTTAGCTCACATGACACCTGGCATGTTTGACCTGCGAGTCATGTCATAGCTGCCGGACCTGATTTGCCTATCTATCATTGAACTACCACTAGTTCTGCAATCGACCGACCTGATTGCGTGAACTTTATTTCCTATTTCCTTGTGTCGTCTGTTTTCTCCAAAATTGCATACCCATTCTCTTGTGGTCATTCGCACATCATCTTCTGGGTGTTTTCAAGTTGCATTTCACCATTTATTTTACATCTAGCATTGCAAGCGCGAGCCGTTCGAGTCCACATTGCATTTGTCTGTTTTTGTTTTTTAGCCCTTTTCCATTGATGTGTGGAGTGCGAACCATTTTACCTAGCGGCTTCCTCGATGGCGGTCTGCTCTGGTGCTAATTGGCATTCAAATCTGATTTCCCCCCATCTCGTCTTACCTACATCATACAATCATACCCTCTCGCACCCTTACAGTACTAATGTGGCCCATTTACTCCTCGTACACATTTTACATACACTCCGACCTTGAATGAGGCGGCCTCGGGAAGTGTTATGAGAGAGATCCCCCTCCCCGAAAAAATCAAGAACAAAAAAAGAAAAAACACATGAAAAGCACAAAAAAAGGAACGAAAAAACGGCGGCTCCTTTTTCTGCTGTTGTGAAGTCGGTGAGCAAAGAGTGGAGCCAGGTGGATGGGCATGAAAAGACGCATATTGAGCATTTGCAAAATCCCCTCAACCCCCTCTGTTATTAGATCCCCGTCATCGACCCCTTTCTTTTACTTCTCTTTCTTCCTTCTAGGGGAAGATGGGTGGTGGATTTTGAACATGGATCAGCAATAAAGATATATCTGATTCCATACATACTTGCATACATAGTATCTGGCAGCCTTGTGATTTATGAATGACATAGCATTATGCCAGTATCATCCATTAAGCAAGCATAGAACCAGACAGTAGTCACAGTGCAGGTAGCCTATGATTCCTCGCAACGCCATTGTCAGAGAGAGATCGCCAGGGCCATGCAATCGTCTCGGTCACTAAGTCCGGAGCATCACGACTAACGGGGTAGGTTTCAGGGAATATGACATTCCAGCTATGTCCGCATTTCGGCACGAGCCTAAAGAAGGATACAAGGTATCAAGGGGCTTGTAGAAACCCCACGTCGACGAGGAAGTGCTCCGTCCTACCAGAGATACAGATCACGATGAACGAAGACCAGGGGAATCAAAATAAGAAGCGCTGTTTCACAATAATAATTATTCTATTGCGATTATACATACGGCCAAGTCAAAGCCATGAACATAATTCAGTGAACCGCACGTGTACATGTGGAAGTCAACCCGAAATAGGAGTTTGTCTAAAGACACATGGCACCTTGATCTCAACCTGGATCAAATAAAAGACGTGTGCGAAATGCTAATGTCATGAGCAGGTAGTTGAGTTCATCAATGGGGTGATCACCATATGGGCTGGGAACGATTCAACCTCACGAGGCGGAGTTTGGTCGTTTCCAGAATCCCCAGTGGTCCCGGATGATGGAGAAAAGTAAAAGAAAGAACCCGTTACCCACGCTATGCGAAACAGAAGATGAAGAAGAGACCCAAACACAGTGACAATGGTAATAATACAGTAAAGTAAGGGAAGAAAAGCAAAGAGTGATATGCGGATCATCCATACCTGGGGTGATATGACCGCTTGCAAGTGCAGGACTGAAGGATTAGAAGTCAGGACTCCGGACTATTCAGTCATGGCTGGCGATGATGTTGATGCAAGGGTTGCTCCGCACTATCTCCCATGCTTGATACGAGCATGGGGACACCGCATTCAAGACCTCTTGTCACTTGGATGCGGAGGAATGTGACACGTGTGAGGTGCTGGTGATTGGGAGAAGACAAGGAAAAAAAATTAAGGAGAAGGAAAGAAAGACACGAAACAGTCGCAGAAAAAGACAAGAAACTCCAGTCGTAAAGTACAGTGCCATGAGTGGTAATAATAGTACAAAAGGGGGAAGGGAAGGGCAAAAGGGGCGAGGAGGCAATTTGGGAGAGAGAACAAGGGCAAAATCCGGGGCGCAGATGGAATTCCAAAATGGACTGGATCGGCTCGGCAACGGACATTCTGTTCAGGGGTGATGTCGGCGGTGGTATCTGTCTATCATCATCATCGTTGATTGTGGTGTTGTTGCGGTGACGAAGATGGATCTGGACCAAGACGAGAAGAGAAAGGTCCAGAATGTTGAGAAGGCATCCGTCGACAGCCGAGAGGGGAGTAACTTTGTCGATAATCGATAGATGGAAAGATGGGATGATGATTGAGACACCAATCCTTCCGTCGTTCACGGTCCATCGTTATGATTGGAGGTGTCGATCGTCCGCCTCACTTTTCCATTCCCAAAAAGGTACCAAGGGAAGCCGCGCGGATAATCAGCAGGCCATCCCCCAACCCAGCCGCTCTTCCCGCCCAGCTCGGAGTAGTAAGCAGCAACTGCCAGCAGCGCTTGGGGCAAGAAGAGCATGCTCGCCCTTTGCCCCGTCGGTCATGTATCAAACCCCCTTCTTTTCCCTTCCCATTCCCATCCCCATCCTTTCCCCATTCTCCAGGAAATAGGGAAAGGATACAGCGGTGGACAGTCTACTTCCACCGCTGCTTATCCCAATCAGAAGGTCGTGTCTCGTCATAGATTTGTCCTCCCTGGTTATGTATGATTACCGGGGGTTGGGTTCGGCGTGGGACAGGATTCGACCCTATTGGAAGCAGAGAAACGGCCGCCCCAGTTAGTGACGATTCTAGATTTAAAGATCGAGATTCTTTATGAAGAGTATCAAACCAGGAACAGGAACATACCTTGCAAGTCTGTGACAACTACTCTATCACCGCTGCTGGCGCTGCTGGCCAGGGTGGAATTCGAATCGTTGACTTTGTGAGGCATAATGACGGATTGATTTGAAAGACGGTCGAGAGATGGATTGTAGTGAGCCCAAGGTTGAAAGAGTATTATATAGATAGGTCTCGAGCGTATATGTGGCGGAGCAAGGGTGAAGACGGGCAAAGTTGGCGATAGCAGGTGCCGAGTAGATGGTCTGATTCGGGAGTAAGAAAGAGAGAAGCGATTGATATAAAAGAGGAGGAAGGTTGTTGCACTTGATGTTGAATGGTGATGCTAGTGTGTTTGAAGATAGAGAGAGAGGATGGGGACCGGGACGATGGGGGCCCTTTTGTATGTTCTGTGTTGCTGGATAAGAAGCTATGGACGGTCAAAAGAGGAATAGACAGAAGTATAGAAGTTTGATACAAGAAGTAGAAGAAGAGGATAATCAAAACAGTGGAAACCGAAATGAAAGTCTACATGAATCCAAAATAAATGCACTAAAATAGCAATTATAGACACTCAACGCGAGAGATGGACCAGTCACAGCAAGCACTTCTTTATGGATAATTGTATGTATAATGACTATTCTCCTTTACAACTGTTATGTCAAGTATGGAGTGCAGCCATTGGATAAAGAAAGAAACGTCATCTTTTCAGTGTATTATCCATCCAGAATGCAGGAAGTCTGAAAATACATGACAAGGCACCATTCTTTTTTCCTGGGGAACACTTGGTAGACAGTGCTGGTAGGACTGTAAGATGATCCATTCAGAGCTGTTCTGGTGCAACTCATTCGACTCCACAATAGCTGCCAGGGGCAAAAAGGCAAAAAGCGAAGCCAAACAACGGGACGAAAGACGAGGCGACAAACCAGATTCGATGATCCCAAAGGGTGATGCAGATGGCGGTTGATCAGCGGATCTAGTGTGTTGGCTTATAGTTGACATTCTGGATAGTCTCAACCACCCCATATCATACCTTCTGCTGGGCCATCAAGAATAATGGCAAAACTGTGTGTTGTACTTTAACAGCAAATAACTATTCTCATCATTTTACAGTAATATCGAGCGATGTTCAGCAATGTGGTCGATCTATGAGGAGAGCTAGGTACTGCCCAGTCCTCTCTAGCCACATTCCATTCCCTTGCAGCGTAAGCATCACTGCTCAGCCTGATGAGGCTGAACAATCTCCATCCTGCCTCTTGGGACCTGTCTTGAGATGACGGGTAGGTGCTCTACGGAGTCCTCTGTAAAGACTGTAGACAATTCCCAACAACGATGAGACCAACGACTGATGATGTCGATGGCTGTACGAAGTACCGACTGAACAGATAAGGTATCAACTGACCGCTGTCTGGTGTGGCTGTCGTGCAAAGGCTGAGGCTTAGAGCCTTAGTGGCTGCCTGGTCTCGCGTTCAAGTTAGCCTGGAGTCTGCCTCCTTCCTCACTGCTGATCCCATTTGACCTGTTTGCATCGCCAATAGACTCCTATGGTCTCACCCATCGAATGAGGGATTATTATTGCATCTAGCCTCCTAACTGCTAAGATGGATGAGCTGTCCGTCCATTACATGCCTTAGGCCAGCATTACCAGGTACGGAGCCTTACATATCTTAACGAAGGGTATTGTATTGATCGGCAGTGATTGGAAGGGCTGCGGTATTTAGCGTAATGATACGTGGACTCCTAGATCCACAATGGTCTAACCCGAACAGGGATAGATGTCGCTGAGCTGGTGTGGACCTGATCACCTGATTGTGTACTATTAATAACTAGTCCTGTTACAGAATAGCGCTTTGGCTAGTCAAGCCCACAACAATCTACCTACTCTGGACCTGGACTCAGACAGGGAAGCAATCTAATGGGGGAAATTAAATGAACGAAAGACGAGCATTCAGGGCATCTCCATGGACAGCACCAGGACGGGTAAACCAAGCCAAGTCCCCGTGTTGAGTAAATACGAATGAGAGCTCGGTATTCAGTATGCAGTACCAAAGTAATTTGGGCCATACTCACCAAAAATACGGAGTACCCCGTGTCAATTCCATAGCTCCCTGATCCACAACATAACCTCAAGAATGGACCACATAGTCTCATAGCTACTTCTGTCTAGACTCTAGATGGAGCAAGGTACGGGGTACCAACGGAAGATCACAACACCATCGTTTGGACTATGGAGTAAAGCATTGAGTACGACATCATAATGGTCAATGCAGACGCAGTATGACCATCTGCTTGCCAGCAGTGCAGCACTCCCTACTGTGCAAAGAGACGATAGCTCTACGGGGCACAGAGTACAAGCCGGAGCTCTTTCTAGACTCTCCCTAGACCCACCAATTGCCTACCGAGCTTTGATCACTCCCCACGGAGAAGATGCGTAGCGAGAAATAAGTAGCAGAGTTGCGGTGAGCAGTTGCGTTTCCATCCTGCTTGACGTGAGGTACGCTCGATGTACCTGAGTCAACGCTCATATGCATGTCACTAGGAGTAGCTGTACAACTTGTTAGCTAGTGCTGCCCTGAGTCTGTTCCTCCTGCAACTAGACCTTACAGTTAGGTTCGCTGTGAGATTTGCGGAGTTCCTGAGACTAGTATTGAGCCGTGTACACTGGTAGTACTTTCTTGACCGACAGTTCCTGGCCATGGCTGATCGTTGGAGCTTCAGACCGTCTAGTGCACTGTGTAAGGTACCTGTTGTGGGTGGTCAATATGAGTATCTAGACCAGAGACGCAGATAAGACTGCGTGCCGTAACCCTTCTTTAGGAGTGTGGGTAGCCTTGTGTTGAGCTGGCTGTCCGTAAGGAGAAACTATCTTCAGAATGCTTCTACATGCTATAGGAGCATTATTCTCGTACTCTTCGGGATACCAATCATTGCTGTGGACCGTTTCAGACTGCGCTGGTAGGATAATAGAAGAGAAGTGTACTAGGTATGGATTGACTGGGCGCTTGGGTTCAATGTATCTTTGAGCCAGCCGTGCAAAGTGTGACCATGTCTGATTGCTCTTCTCATCAGAAGAGATGGTTACTAGATTATTATCTATCTACACAGATGCCTAACGAAACATTTGAGTTTCTTGCTAGGTGCCACGCCTCTGCCAGCGTGCCCAATCACTCCTCAACGCCTGACGACCAGCCCATGTAATCCCCACACAAAGTCCGTAAGGTCATCGCGATTGCTCATTGCCTGCTTTCTTCCAACGGTCGGCCCACCCATCATTCATCGTTCTTCGAATCCCCAGAGTCCTTCGCCCTGTTGGTCCCGCTTGTTGCACCATGGTCATCGTGGTGGTATGAAACGTGGCCACGGGCCGTACGGCGCCTACCGAGCCCGAAGGCTTCTTATTTTCAGTAGTACCGCGTTCAGGAACGGCTGTCTCCTTCATATTCGGCGGTCCCTGATTCTCCTGACCATTTTGCAGGTCTACTTTCTCCGTAGGCCTCGAGGATGCGGCCAACCAATTATACTCGTTGGCACCCGATGGCTCGAGAACCGGTCGAGGCGGTTGAATACGTTGCGTCTGCGGGCGATGACATGAAAACTGAGAGGGAATGACGCTTCTGAAGGCGGGCTTTGGCAAAGGAACGTGGTTCGCTTGCCCGAGCAGGCCTCCGGTACCGATCTGAGGCTGCGAAGATGCCCTGGTGGCTGGTAGACGAGGATCCTTGGCTTGCGTCGAAGTTTTGCCGAAGAATCGTGAAATGTTCTCTTGAGAAAGTCCAGCCGCATTGCGACCGGCCGGCCCTGTGCTGTTGCGGTTAGATCTGCAATCGACTTTAGGGACCGAAGACTGCGCGGCTTGCGAAGCAGACGTAGTGCTGATGTACTCTCGCGCCGTTGAGAAGCCGAGCGACATGTTTGTGGGCACGCATAATTGCGGATTGTTAAGGGTGTACGTAGAGGATGACAAATAGGTCGTGGTGGAAGATGACGACGACGAATCTGGATTGTAGCGTCGCCTCTTAGGGTCGGGCTCATCGCCCCAAGCCCTCGAACCATCCCACTTAACTACGGCATCGGGGGCTTCTTTGCCATCGGCCGTCCACTGGTCATCTCGCAACGAAGGAACTGAGTCGTGCGCTGCAAGCATGCTCTCAGAAGAGGGTCGGGGTCGCCGCAGTATGTCGGCAATTCCATAGACGACCTTCTCCTGCAGGTTAGGCCCAAGTGGTCGAAAGCGGCTTTCAATGATCTTGGGCGGAAGGAAACTCGTCAGCATTGTCGTTGTTTCCTCGTTGCGAGATTGCCTTAGCGGATAACTGAGGTATAACAGCGCCTGCGCTCTTGTCATGGCAACATAAAGCAGCCGTCTCTCTTCGTCCGAGTCCTCAGCGCGCGAGTGAGGGATAATGCCGTTGTACACAGCCGGCACAAACACCACAGGCCATTCCAGGCCCTTCGCTGCATGAATGGTGGAAATGGTCACTTTTTCCTGGGGTTGATCCCCATCTTCTGAGTGGACTTCGGTCGATAACGCCACGTTTGCCAGGAAATGCGATAATGCTTCTTCACCCTGATGAGCCTGCTGCTGGGGAAGCCCCTGAATGTCAGGCAGACTCTCATCCTGATCCTTTTCAGCCGCAGCCGCAGCCACGTCGCCTGCCTGAGTCAGGAGCTCTTCCACGTTCGCCCATCGGTTTTCCTCATTCTGACAGTAAGTTGCTGTAAGATATTCTCGGAAATTGAGTTTCTTGATCACAAACTCAAGAAGCTTGCGGGGTGCGGAGCCGTCTGTGCATTCGAGGAGTTTCTGCCTTGATGATTCAACGATCCCAACCAGAGTGCAAAGGCCTTGGTCAGTGAGCTTGGACAGGCTTTTGTCGGTCGACCTGCGACCCTGCGCTACGTCTTTGATGTAATTCCACAAAGGGATCTTCGCTGCGTCTGCCCCATTCATCAACGTCTTCACAGACTCCTCGCCGATCTTTCGTGATGGTACATTAATGATGCGCAGGAGCGCGTCACTGTTCCCGGGATTGCTTATGACTCTCAGGTAGTCCAGTAGCACCTTGATCTCGACTCTGTCGAAGAAGCGCAGACCACCAACCATCCTGTACGGCACACCTTGCTTTCCCATCTCAGATTCGATATGTCGCGAAAGAGCAGCTGATCTGAGCAGGATCGCAAAATCCGAGTAGTTGAGCAATTTACCTGTCATTGCTATGGATCGTTTGATCTCAAGCACAATCCATTGAGCCTCGGCCTCCGCAGTTGGCAGCTTGCGCAGCACAGGCATTGTTCCCGCGCAGTGAGTCGGCTGTAGCTTCTTGGCTGGCCTAGATGAGTCCTGCTCAATGACGTCTTGCGCCGACCTTAAAATAGAGCCAGATGAGCGATAGTTGTCTTCTAATAGTATCACCGATGTGTCTTTGTAATACTGTTGCATTCGTCCAAGGTTCTTGATCTCCGCCGACCTAAATCCATAAATGCTCTGGTCCGGGTCTCCGACGACGGTGATTCGGCGATTTCTAGATGCAAACAAATTCATCAGTTCGTACTGAATATGGTTTGTGTCTTGAAATTCATCGACTAGGACTGCCTGGACGTTCGAGACGCATTGTGGATGTCTTCTCAGCAAATCGGCGCATCGGAGAAGAAGGTCGTCGTAGTCGAGCAAATTGGACGTCGCCAGGTAGCTCTCGTACTCGCGATAGATTTGGACAAATTCGTGATGCTCTGCGGACTTTGAACCTCTGGAATACTTCACCGCGGCCTCATCCGGGCTGACGCCGTGAGCCTTCTGGTGAGATATGCGCGCTCGAGCAGTGTTTGGCTGGATGCTGCACCGTAAACGTTTCACTATCCTCTGCAGATAGCATTGTTTAGCAACAGATGACTGGAGTGTATAGAAGACAACGGTGTCAACAGGTGATCCCTACTTTGATAATTGCCAAGCTATCGCTGGAGTCTGCGATGCCGAAACCTCTCCGCAGCCCGATCAGATAACCATAGCTCACCAGGTACCGACGGCATATTGAGTGGAAAGTTCCAAGAATCAATTTGGACTGTACTTCATCGCCTACCAGCTTCGCGAGCCGTTCTCGCATCTCACGACTCGCCTTGATGGTGAACGTGCAACAGATGACATCCTGCGGTTGGTATCCATAATGCGATAGGAGATACGCGACGCGTGCGGTCAACGTCTTCGTCTTTCCTGAGCCGGGAGGGGCGAGAACTTGCAATATAGAAGCAGGGGAAGTTACTGCGGCTTTTTGAGCGGTATTCAGATCTTCCAATGCGGAATCCATGTGGTCCAGAAAGGTAGATTGCCGTTGTTTAGTATTGCATGCTCTTCACCCGCAACAGGCCGAGACACGCTGCGACACGAAATCATGTGACCAACTATGTTGCATACTGCATAGTCGCAAACACACTAGTCCTACTATAGTACTTAGCTCTATGAGTGGTATTTCAGAAACATCCTGGAATTATTGATGGAATCTTAATAACAGTCATGAAATGGTACTGGTCGAAGTATCTTTCTTCGCGAACAAAGTGGGTATCATGAAATCGGAAGGACATAGATGCGCATGAACAAAAGCAAGAAGGAAAGAAATCTTAGGTTCAGAGACCGGAAAAGCTTCTAAAAATTGATCTCTTTAACTTCGGAATTCTCGAAAGATGCTTAGGTCAATCACTATGTGCAGATTGATGGCATGAATATGGCTGAAGGCTCACTGACTTGGGCCAAAAATGCCCAACGGAATCGTCATTGCCACAACAAAGTTAGGCATGTTTACCGCCTCGATGATCTGTAGATCGCCTGCCACACTCGCTATCATGTATGCCTCACGACTAGTCAAGCCCTTAGTGGCTACCATCCACTGAATGGTGTTCCGGACCGCCGTTTTGGCGGCCTCATGAAGCGTTTGGCCGACACCGGTTGTTGCGTAGCTGCCAGATACGGGCATTATAGTTGTCGGCGGAGTGCTGGAGGAGGTCTCGTATTGTGGACTTGTCACCCACGGCATGTCCTTGCATAATTCGAAACGAAGTGTAGCCTTGATTGGAGTCTCGATCGCGGTTCCGCATACTTCTCCATGGCCCTGAGCAGCGTGTCCGTCACCACAGCTAAAGAGAGCCCCATCCGTCTGCACGGGTAGGTAGAGGGTAGATCCGACAGTCAAGTCACGGCAATCCAGATTACCTCCGGCGTTTGTCGGAGGAACCGTAGACAGGTCATCGTCTGTTGCAGGCGCCAGGCCGATACAACCCAGGAAGGGGCGCAAGGGAATCCGTATATTATCCTTGAAAAGAACGTATCCTTGTTCTTTATTTATTTCCCAGATATGAAGCGAAGGATCCGGAAACTCATCTGCTAAAAGTCCAAATCCAGGAATAGTAGCGGTCCACCCCCAGTCCGCAGTCTCCAAAGCGATGACTTCGATTTTCAACGTATCGCCCGGTTGCGCATCTTGAATATAGACTGGACCAAAGACCGGATTTGCCTCATCAATCTTCAAGGAGCTTATTGCTGACGCGTCGGAGGTCCTCTCAATCCGCCCATTACTGCTGTCAATCGTATCAAAGGTGACAACCTCCCCTGATGAAATGATTAACGCAGGTGGAATCTTTCTCGACCATCGTGCATGTCCGCTGTCTCGCCCAATATGACACATCCGGCATGCCGGTTTTGAATTCATGGCGTTGTCCTCAATGGTAAGAGCTTGATTGAATGGCTTCTTCCGACACCGGAGAAGAATGATCGAACGTTAACAGTACGGGTTCTCGCTCCAGCAAGAGCACGAAAAAGAACGGAGTTGAATCAGATCAGAGGAACTCAAGAATAAAAGCAACAGAATGATGGACATGCGAGTCATCTTCAACATTTAACGTTCTAACAAAGCACGGCCAATCTATAGGAATTCGACATGACTGCTCCGTAGCCAATCAGGAGGTCCCCACTCAGATGGATGTGTCAAATTCCACGAGTATCCTAACTAGAGAAAAAATCGACGAGACATTAGTAGACTGGATAGGCAGGTGCTAACTAATAGCAGGGAAGGACGATAATGATATGACGGGGCTTAACTAAGGCGCACCGGATATCTATACCAGAGAGGAAGGTGATGGAGCTCTCCGTCCACGCAACCCTGGATCTGTGCCCTTCAGTGGACCTCCATAAAGAGCAGAGGTCGGGAAGCTGCCGCAGGAAGGCTTCCAATCAGGCGGGGAGATTTCATTGTATTCGGAACCCCTCCATACCTAGGTTGTCCATCGAACTATTAAGGTATTGATTTCCACTGAGAGTTTGGTAGATGACGCTTAGATGGACAAAGAGATCAGACTCAGGTCGGCTCACTGTTTTTGATGTGGTCTTGATCAAGAAGGGGTTCTTCAGGATAATAGTGGAGTCATGACTAAAGTTGCACTGATCACGCTGAGTACGTAGTGAGTATCCTCTGGTAGTGTGGGTGTGATGGATTCACGGCCAGTGTATTTTAGTGTGATTATCTAGACGGCCGGGAAGAGAAAGCACCTTCTCTTTTGGGAATAGACTCTTAAGCATCTTCCTTTTTAAGAGTCTCGGCGCTCAAAATCATTAGAACTACAGAATATATGGTTAATACAACCGATATAGATATACGCCACAGGATATTGACTTGCATAGGTCTTCTATTTTTGATCTCTTTATTCGAATGGGGAACTCTGAATTCCCAGGTCTATCAATCAATCTAATTCAGATGCTCTATGTACATTTTAGCCGCTCCGGAAAATGCAACCCACACTTCTCTCATATCCAATCCAGGTCCAAGATATGCAGAATTTATGACCTGCAGTGTATGTATCATCTCGTTTGATTGCATACATTTCCATGACAGACATTACAGGGTCATGTTACTGTTCTTCTTCTGATAGTCCTCAGAGCCTGCTCTGCCTTGGTTCTAGGTGTTTTGACCGTCCAATAGAGCCACTATACAGGACGCGTTATCGCCTCCCCCCTTTGCTGTTTGAGCTGCAGCAGTAGCCGCAATTTCTTGAGCTATGTCGCCAGCTCTCATCCCGCGCATGGATAATTTCATCACATGATGGATCAATGTTGCATCGTCAATGTTATCACTAACGCCGTCGGACGTGACAACCACGAGATAACGTCGATCTGGCGAAAGCGTCATCCTGGTCATGTGAGGTTCCACTGACAGAAAGTTACCTCGGGTTTCTGGTGATGAAGAACTAGAAGACGCTCGTCGGGTCTTTGAGGATGCATATTCGTCAACGGCATTGTTGATTGGGTTTTTATACTGAAGATCACCCAGCGCGCGTGACATGTTCAGCGATCCTAAGAGGAGTTGAGATGGCAATTGTCAGGAACTTGAAGTAACTTTGAGCTTTTTGCATGACCATACGCACCCAGGCGAGCAGTTCCTCTTCTTGTGTTGACAGCGCCGCCAGCATCTTCGATTCGAGCCTTCTCATCGGGTGTATCCGGTTTATGAGACCTTGAAAGTCGTCGCTAGTGCAGCGATCAGCCAAATCCCTTGAGAATCAGCAACGCACCCCACTTACGATACTAGATGGGTGGTCTGTTCGGTTATCGCGTTCGGCTAGGATGACGTGGGAGTCTCCAAGGTTAGCTACCACAAGATCGCCCTTGGTGAGATTGACGAAGCACAGCGCGACTGTGGAACCGGAAACGGCAGGCTCGGTGGTTAGATTGTTGAAGGTATCCAGCAAAACAGCATCTTCATCGATCAATGCCCCTCTTATGGCCGCTTCATAGTCGCCTTGGTCGAACTCGGGACGCTTAGCGAGTAACAAGTGCAGGTTCCGGCTGGCATGATCCGAGACTAGCTCGGAGCCACTAAGTATTCAGGTCAGTCTGTATCCTGTCAGTCGCTAAATCAACAGAGCCCTTACTGCCCGTCGTAGACCGCAAAATAGGTGAGCTTATCGTTTGTCTGGGAAGGAAACTGATCTGGCAAAACGAATGTGCAACGATCCTCCTGAAAAGGTCGACCCCCTTGGACCTGGAGTGGATTAGTCAAAGAACAACAGCTGTGCCTCTGATCAATCTAGAGAATAGAAAGGGGTTCTCACTTGGCCTGCTCCTGCATCGAACAACAGAAGCGCATCTGAGGTAGACAAGATAGTATTGCGAAACATTTGGTATTTGAAGTGACTTTTGGTAACTGACTATAACCGTTCAACATATCACTTCAGACAGATGCTCATGATTATCATGTAGAAAAGTCAACGCTGCCAATCGGTCCAATATTGCCCAGGCAGGTGGTGGCACCTTGACATCATGACGCCTTGAGATCAATTACAGCTGCTTAGCCGTCATATCGTGCTCATCCATGTATGGCCACCGTAGGTCCTAACCCGTGGATTGAGCTGCTCGACAGGTTCTGATACACTCATGTGCTTTCCATGAGAAATTGGAAATTGTCCACAGTGAATTGTGTAATAAACAGAGCTCGGCCATGAAGACCGTCTTCAAGGCAGTAAATAAGGTGACTACCTTAGTATATCTCTTCGAAATAAGGGGAGGTTAAGGTAGATAGGTACCTTATGGTTCTACCATAATTCCACGCCGAAGCTGGGAGCACGAGCCACTACTTTGTTTCTGTCGTCATTTTTTGCCTTTGCTCCCCTCGATCTTCAGGCACCTTCGTTCATCCCTTTCTACAGACTGTTCTGGACCTCGCTGCTCCGGTATGGGCTGGGTCGGAGTAGTGACGCTTCTTGCGACCGCATGCTATTTGTTCTATCGATACCCTCCTGCATCATGGACTCAAGAGCCCCCTTCTGTCCCTTCGCCTCAGCCGCCGGGTTCAACCTCCGATGAGGCGGAGACAACCAACCTTCCTTCGAAAGATTCCAGTTCACGGAGGAATGATTTGAAGGTATCGAAGAATGAGATTGAAGATGCGGAGGATCCCCAAACCACACCAAAAGCGTCAGCAACGAAAGCACCGGCTCTCGATGTCCCGACACTCCACCTTGACAGCGACCAGGCTGACGAGGCAACGAGTCCGAGTAAGCGAGATGATCAGCAGCAAATACGCGATGGCTCTGCCAAATCGCCACTGGATTCGGTATCTATCACTTCAAGCGAAATGAAAGCGATTCCCATGGCGCCTCCGCGCCAGACCGGAGCCAGCACCTCCTCCTTGATGCCTCCTCCTCCCCCTCCGCGTTTACGCCCGTCCACGCTACAGAGCCAGCAGCCTCAACCGACCTCATCGCTCAGCCCCGGACGATATCCTCCACGTCTCAGTACAGGCAGCGCACTTCGTCCGCCACCGTCCGCCGCTTCCTCTCTGCGCGTGCCACCGGGCAGCCGCCCCACGAGCAACAACTCGCTTGCGCCTACAAAGCTCACGCTCAAACCGTCGACTACAGCTAAGAAGGCGATTTTGGAACCGGGATACTCGCCGCTCGACTGGGCTGCGCTCACATCGAAGCCGAACAATAATCTGCGGGGTGCAAACCTACCCCCGACTCTCATTAGAGTGTCACCATCAATGCTGAAGGCGCAAAATGGACGCAAGGGTTGCGATGCGTGGACTTCCTATCAGGGCAAGGTCTACAATATCACTCCATACCTCCCTTTCCATCCCGGGGGCAAGGGAGAGTTGCTTCGGGGTGCAGGCAAGGACTCGGGGAAACTGTTCATGGAGATCCACCCGTGGGTGAACTGGGATGCGATCCTGGGGGAGTGCCTAGTGGGCATTCTCGTATCGGAGAACGAGTCGAATGTCAACGAGAGCAGTCTCGATGCGATGGACTGATTTATCATGCGCGTTTTGCGAAGTGAGGTACTTGTATAGACTTGGGGCCTGGATGTATACCATGTTTTATTTGCACAACTAGATACCCATAGAGAAGTCTGCATCCATCAACCTATATGACAACCTGTAGCATTACCACAAGCCTAGGGAACACTACCTTATCAAGCCTTCAATCCAACAACCTACAACTCATCGTTATCAACCCCTTCAATCTTCACCAACTCCGTCTCAAAAACCAAAGTCGCACCACCGGGAATGGGTCCAATCCCGCGCTCGCCATACCCATACTCAGGCGGGATCGTCAGCGTCCGCTTCTCTCCCACACACATGTCCAAAAGCCCTTCATCCCATCTATTTAATTCAAAACCCACGAGTCAGCCTTGCCGCCTCTGAAACAAAAAACAGGTCCCGCAAACGACAATTAAGCAACTCACCCCTTAATGACCCGCCCCGCACCAAGCTTGAACTTCAGCGGCTGGCCGCGACCGTAGCTCGAGTCGAACTCGGAGCCATCCGCCGCGAGGGTGCCGCGGTAGTGCATGTGGACTGTATCGCCCTTTGCGGTCTTGCGGGTGCATTCGACCTCGTGGGTTTTCTCGATACCGAGGTCGGCGGAGAGGGCGAGGGTGGTGAGGGAGAGGAGGAGGGTGGAGAGAAGTGGAATGCGCATTTTGGATATTATAGATGATGTGAATGAAGGAATTGAAATTGACTGAAGAAGATGCCGGGATGTAGATGAATTGAAGTGTTGCTGTGGTGGAGTTGGGGGAGTGGGCTTGATGTACTCCGTACTTCTCGAGGCAACGTGGTTAGATGGCGATCCGCCGGAGTTTAAGTTGCTTAGTATGCGGAGTCCGTCGACGACCAAATGCATCACCATCATGCGTGTGTAGTGATTGTGACTTTGTTGTTTCCTTTACAATCGTCCGACTTTTGCCTCAATTTTAATACCAAGTGGACATGGAGAACAGCTACTTCTTTTTACGAGAATCCGGCCAAGTAGGCGAACTTGAAGAAGCAATAAGATAATTGGGATATGTCTATTTACACACACACAAGCCATATACATACACACAGTTGACAGTTATGTAGCCAGAGCAAGATTAAGCCCATTTTCCAAGCAACGCCATCAGCGCCGCACCCAGACATAATAGACCAAACGCCGCAAGAACAGTTCGGATCGGTGCCCGACGCATCGACGGGCTGAACATGAACTCATGCGCCATGAGCTCCACAAGAGCCGTGTAGATGAGGATACCGGCGGAAATGGAGTCGAAAACTCCGTTGACAATAAGAGTGGTGTAGCCTGCGGGGGGGTAGCTGTTACGGACCCCCAGTCCGATAGCAATGGCAATAGGCGTAGAGAGGCCGTATGCGAGTCCGAGTATGTATGGAGTAAAGCGTTTTGAGGCGGGCCAAGGGGTCGTTGCCAGGCGGGAACCCAGACCCAGACCTTCGAAGGTTTGGTGGAAGACCAAGACAATGTAGAGCGTGATAAATTCTTCTCCGGATACCGCCAAGGTCAGGCCAATGAATATCGAATGAAAGATGATACCGAACTCCAGGATGAAGACCGATGTCAACTGAGCGGCATAGTCCTCAGTTGCGGACATCTTTTCACCCAGCTCGGTATCGTGATGGTCTCGGGAATGACCGAGATGATCTTCGCCAGGCATGTGGCTTTTGGGCTCGATGGCTGTGGACGGATTATCAAGAGATTGATGCGCATGATCGTCGTGTTCGAAACCATGCACGTGGCCCTGACCAAAGCGTGCGTACCGCATCACCATCAACTCGACGAAGAACATCACAACAATGGTCATGAGGATGATACCTTCGACCCATGAGTATTCGGTAATCGGACCGGTGAGACACTCATTCTTCAATGCCTCTTCTGCAGGTCCCAAGAGATGGATGAAGGCGGTAGCAATAATGACACCCGAGCCAAAGAACTTTGCAACAAAAAAGGCCCGACTGAGAAGCTTAGAGGTGCCGGAGCCAAAGCTCCGTGCAATGACCGGAAAGACAGCACCCAACATCGAGCCGACCATAATCACGAAGATGGACGATATACGCAAGCCCATGCGTCCGTCGTACTGGTTCCCGGTATCACAAGAAGGTGTGGTGCCCGTTGCCGGGTCGCGCACCAGAAGAGTGTGAAGGCCATGCATGATGGGCTTCCGTGCGACCTAGAAGGCGAATCGAAAGAGCCACTGGAAGGATAGATAGGTATCGCAAAACTGCACTGACCACTTCCGAGCTATGAATGAGTGGGATGGAAGAGGATGGTGTACAGATCAGATCACTCAAGGGATCGACACAGGCGAAAGCCCAATCAAATCAAGGCAGAGGTTGGACAAGGGATTCCACGATGCATGAGACACGTGGAAACAAACTTGGATGAGTAGAGAACAAGAGATCTTGTCGTTCTTAGAAGAAGACTTGGCCGGGACTCTTATATTTGCACCGCCTTGGGTCAAGCTGGCAACAAACTCGGAAGATTCTAATGACAAATCCTCAGGGTCCCTACAGAATTCGCCTAGACCGAGTACTAAAGCTGCTTAGCCCGTTATGAGCGAGGTGAGCCTGCTTGACCGTCGTGTATTAATTCGCCGACAATCGACGGCAGCAGGGATTCTGAATCCGCAATTGAGGACCTTGGGGGCACGGCGATTCCGCGATTCCCAATGGGTTTGTACCGGAGATGAGAGCGATGATGGACTTTCGTTCCGGATTACCTTTACCACGAAGACAGACGAGAACCCTGCGAGATAGGGATAGGTTCGTCGAGGAATTGTACAAAGTACAGACGGTGAGAGTTGATGGTTGAAAAGGTGTCCATGGTGATGAGGATGCGAATTTCAGTACAGAGTACTCCATATATCCCCCACATCACTCTGAATCATCCATCTCGTTTGGTGGATTTGTCTATGACGGGGGGACCTTGGGAGAAAGGGTCCCGCAAAAAGCATCTAACCAGCGAACAGATGTCTGTCAACGTCAACGACTGAAAGAGTTTTCGTTCCGCCGTGAGGACCTTGGGAGCACGCCACACCCTGTTTCAAGTGCTCCACTGTCTCTGATTGGCGGCAGCTGGTTACTGGATGGGTCTGGATCACTTTAAAAACCTTAGATAGCCGCACAGGGTCCACCTCGGACCAATTACCTTCTACATATGGGACCCTTGTTGTACGCAAGCGCAACTCGAAGTCCTCACCAGATGAAATAGGAAATAAAGACGATATTCAACGATACCGAGACGAAATATACTACTACATATCTAGACGACGGAGTAGAATGATCGGAGGGAGTCGTTGTGATCCCGCTTTAAGGAAAAGTTGTAGGAAAGAGATGTGGCATGAGGACAACACATATAGTAGGCGGTGTGCGGTCAAAGGAGGGGAATCGATATCCGAGTCCTCCGTGCAAGGTCCTGCTCAGAGAAGCGAGGAGATGGAGAGCTTTGCAGAACGCGATACGAATTCGAAAGAGGTCGCGAGGGAAGTATGAAGCTGAATTTGTTACATATTGACTGCGGTGGTGGGATCTCACACGTCCGTATGAACTTCATAGTGTACCAAGCGTTCGACATCCAACGTTCCGATAATCGACGCCCGTCAACCATGGGTTAAATTCAGAGAAAAAGGCCATCCTCATGTCTCCATAGATTTGGAGAATGTGGAATTCTGAAGCTCATAAACACCATGTTCTGATGCTTGGAAGGTGTAACTGATGGGAGCTACTGATTAGGCTTAGCAAGGAACCCATTACTGAGATCACGTGCTCATTCAACTCCGCAGCATGACTGACTGCTTGGGACAGCCACTTCACCAACAACCGTCTTTCTCGCAGCATTGTGATAGCATCGGCCCCTCTTCTCTTCAAGGATCTTTTGTAACCACGAATTTCAGCGGGGACAGATGCAGCTGGTCATCTGACTGTGACGTCAATCCTTTCACATCAGCATGGCACCTGTTCGGCGATACCTTCGAATCAGCAAATACTCTGTCCTTGAATGTCGAATCTACCTCGAGAATCCGTCAGATTCTCGGTGGCTTCTTGATAGTCGAGATCCTGTACTCCCCCGGATATTCGCCGCCATTCGTCCGTTGGTGCTACCCAAGTTACGAGAGGAAAATGAAAGGTTGTATGCTAGGAAGAAAGGGAAGCCGGTCAAAGATGTGATAGCTGAAGGTACTATGGGCTTCCTGTTTTGGGAACAGTGGACTTGAGCGATTGTTGACTCTGGGGCAGATGAGTTTGAGGTCGCCTTATTCCTTCGCGAATCTCGCACACGCCACTCGCTCTTGACTCGACACACGACCTTTGAGGACACTGGAGACACGACAGCTATTCCCGTTATTCGGCCCGAAGGAGGCGGCGACAAGATCTTGGTTGAGAGCGACAGTGAGGCTGACACCGATCTGCGTGATATTCCGCAAGCAAACACAAGCGACGCCAATGGCAAGCGCCGCCGAGAGGCGGACGTGCAGAGCCCAGGTGGACAACGCACATCAAAGCGCCAGAAAGAAACTGATTCGCATCTGGAGGATCTTAATGCTGACGGTGATGATAAAAAGCTACGATTTCGGACACAGTACGAAGGGTTCAATATTTACGGTTGGGTCCTATGTCTGCTGGTGACGCGAAAGGGTGATAAGGCGAAAGCTCGGCCAGCCGCTTCTGATACTTCACGGCAGGCGCTAATGGAAGAGTGGATTTCCACTCAAGCTCAGGGAGACTTGGACGAAGATTGAGGCTTGTCCGATATTGTCAGGGGTTTTCTCTCCCAGCGAGTCATGGTCCGTGAAAATGTGGCCGTGAGTGACATTCATAGTGGCAAGGGGTTGCCCCTTTCTGTCAGCTCCCTTTCCGTCAATACGGAGAACGAAAGAGACGACGCCACCTGCTACATAGTGAAAGCTCCAGGTAGTCGTGTCACCAAAGTGTCTCATGAGGACGAGAGGGGGACCGTTACCTCGAGACAAGTGCCGAAAAACTAGGGTATTCAAGCATGCAACATGGATCACTTGAGTCAGGAGCCAAAAGGTCTCTCAGATTGCGACCATGTTGTTGTGCAGTATCGACTAGCTTGTGCGGATAGTTGCGTCGCCTGGCCTGCTGTCGCATGACGAAACAGCAAACCCTGCATCTGCTGTGAACCAATTGGCATACGTCTCGGAGCAGCAATTACTGATTTTGTCTCTCTTGAGAAGCTTGCACTTCGGAGGTGTTGAGCTTCAAGTGCAGGTGTTTTAGATGGTAGCACAGCATGAATGCCTTGCGCAGCATGAATTGGGATCGCCATACGCATGGTGCCAGTACCGCAATACTTTGGTAAAGTCTCGAAAAAGAGGGTTTGTAGCCATCTTGAAAATTGAAAAGGACTAGATACCTCTTGTTATTGTTGTGTTCCTTCTAGTCAAGCCACGCCACCGGAATTGTTGGCTTGCCCTGGGCAGCCATCACCAGTTCGCCCCTGGTACATGCCCCTGGGCCCCCTGGCGATCGATTTAGAGTTTAGATTCCCCTTGTTCATCAGTATCTATCCTCCTCTTGCACGGATGTTTTGATGACAATTTGCCAACCATCATGATGCTACAAGGTTATCCGTCATCTCCACATTCATAATCCCCAAGTTGTCCATGTATGACTATGGAGAAAGTGGGAGATTGGAGCTCTAGGGCTCTCGACAACATGGGACAGTTGTCCTTGAATAAGTCGCAGCCACTGCGAAACAAGACATTACATCGGGCTATCTCCGTTTCTTAATCCGGGGTATCGCCGCTCACCAGTTGATGGCGAATTCAAAGCAGACACGGGACCTGTCTAATTCCCGTCGACAAGATACCTGTGAGAGATTGGAAGTTCAGGCGTTCATCATCCCAACCTCGACTGTCAGAAATCAAGCCCGACCATGGACGGTCTCATCAGGAAGGTCGATATAGTCGATCACATTCCTGGTAGCAGATGATATCCGCATGGATGAGCTGCGCACTTACGCAGAACAACCCGTGATGTTCCAAGTTTGACGTCAGCCCGCCTTGCTGATCATGTGTCGGTTTTCTGTTTGTAGACAGACTATCGACTACTCAAAGAATTCTCCTATCCGCCCATCCCGACGGGAAGTGTAGGGTGGATCTCTGCAGAATTAAGTAGTCTCGTGACCAACACAACGAAGGAAGTCACTAATATCATGAGCCCACTTGGCGAGCATTAGCAGTTTTAGCACTTATCTAGCTGTCGGAAAGACTTTGTCCCCATTCGCAACCATGTTCAGAAGAAGAATATGGGACTACGGAAGCGACGGATTTCGCAGGGCGTTTTGAATATGGAGTCACGATGGAGAGCAGTGGTCCATGGATTTGCCGTTTTCTAGAAACATTCCAGGGAAAAGAGAAAGGAGACCCCGAGACTGAGGGTCTTCAGTGGATAACATGCTGAGATTTTCTTGGTACCGATGACTACCTGCCCTAAGTAGTAAGTACAGGGCCCTGAGTGCGACAGGAATCGCGCAATTCTTCGATGAGACTACACGAAGCAAAAATGCTCTGTTTACTGCAAAAGACCTAAGCCTATTCGCGTTATCCATACGATTGCTAATAGAAACGCAAGCTGTAGTGTATCTATCTGATAGCCCTGCTGTTCGCCAACTTAGCTGAGATATTAAACCAAGTTCCGTACAGTGATGATAGTAGTACTCTGTATGAAACTGTGCATCTTTGAAGCTAATCCCCACAGCTGAAGACCATTTAAGACTCCAGCCTATTACAAGCAGCATAAAATGCTAAGTGTCAATCTAACTCCCAACGGTGCGGAATGAACTCCCCAACAGTGGAGATCTTATTCTGTTACGGAGTATTCTGCCATGTGGTCGTTTCCTTATTCTTTCCCTTGTTCCAAACTTTCTGGTTTGGAGGAGTCGGCCGAGGTGTCCGGGTTTTTCCTTTTCCGTTTTTTCGTCCGTATATTTGTGTGTTACAGAGTGGTCTAGGATTTAAGGATCCACTGAAGACAATCACCCTGAGACTCAGCCACAGTCGCAGGATTAGAAATCAGATTCCGATCTGAGGCGATTAAGTGTGACTTCGAACGAAATGAGCTTGAATACATAAATAGAGATTACAAAGCTATGGGATTATTCATGGCTGTGACAGACTGACAGTGTGGGAATTCGAGCTTCCAGAATGGGAAAATGGTTGGTCATACGGAGTACTACTCTCCGTTCCTGATTATCAGGCCGTCCATGCATAAAGGTAGATAGAGTGGCGAATTGCTCAAATAATAGTATATGCATGCGTAGAAGCATCAAACAAAGTAGGATTGTTTCATATAGAATCAACTGTGCAAAGCTGGATGGATCGACTAAATAGAGCCATTGGTCGTCCGGAATATGGACATTTGCAGTATCTCAATATCTACTCCATACTAATGAACATATTTCCCTTGCGAGCTGATGCAGAGGCGCAATAGTGACTTGCAGGACGGACTAATCTCTTATGCATCTTGCTAGCTAACTACAAGCTGCAGAAGATCCTCCTGCCCATCTTGCAGAGAAGGCACTAACAGGGATGATATCAACATTAATTAAAAGTGCCTTGGCTTACCCTTGAAGAAAGATTAGGTATTTCGATGACCTAGTGATGTTGCATTATGGTGCCACGAATATAATTAGATGGGCGTACGTCTGTACAGACTGCAGGATTTAATATCGACTCTAGCACTCATTGGATGCTCTTAGCCTCTCACAGCAGGGAACAGCTTGTTGAGTCTGACAATGGAATCGCATAGACTGGACAAGTAGCAGCTGATGCGCTCTTTGACTGACTTTATGGAAGTTGCAGGGGTGAAGAGAACATATTCTTTGGTCACCATTTGTGGTTATCTGTCGGAGACGTCGACCTCGGGCATCAGCCCTGGCTACGGGAACCAGGACCCAACAGAAATATCATCATGATTCATGCCCTACTGAAGAGTAATCACTACCAATAATAGTGTTGATTAGCAGCTTGATTTAACACTTCATAAACCTGGAATATGCAAAACATGTCAAAGGAATATCTCCCATGTAGATGGATTCTCGAGACCAAATTGATCATCTGTAAGGGGAATCAGATCTCGTTGGTCGATGGTGTGCCTCAGCCCCTGAAAGCTGAAACAGCTTGTCTCATGCATACAGCGGATGTGTAACATGACCGTCTGCATGGTAAGGGAGGTACCTAATGTCGTAACGTAACGTATCTTTACATCCCCCTGGAAGCCAAATTTTGCGACAGTTGACCTGTCGAATCTCCCGATTGACTTCAATAGAACGGTTAGTACCCCTGATCATCCCTGAAAGGGATTAGAGAGGTGACACTGATCTTCTCAACGATCGTACCAGACATGGTCAAGTCAAGACCGGACATGTTGATGGATAGTTTGGTGGTGGCTCGGTTCATCTCCAATAATCCTGCCTGGGGTTCTGGCTGGCTACGAGTCTATGACTCTATGACTCCATGATGACAAAGATGGATTTGATGATACGATCACTCAGTTGTCAACTTTCCGTCTCAAGGTCCGACAGCAAATCAAAACTGGCTGCCTGGAGTTACCCCAGGCTTTACCGTTTTTAGGGCCAGCCTTGCTGAGCAGCTGAGACTGGTCTGTTGAGGGTGTTCGATGATTGGGTTGGATAACCATCAGAATTCGGTTCCTTCCCTAAAAGATCTGCGAACTTACCACGTGTCCGCCTCCTCCAGGTCTGTGAGTCAAATATGATTTGCTGCAAATCAAGGTGCCTGTACGGAGTAAGACCTGTCGATACAAGTTGCATATCGCACATCGGACTATTGATAGCACTGATCCGTTATGATTTGAGTCATTCTGCTTGTCGGATGGTCATCCCATCGATCCTACTTTCCTGCATCTTCGTCTTTTTCCGTATGTTCCTTGCCTGTAGTTACGTAATAATGGGTAATGGTGTTGAAAAAATGATACAGAGCTGAATTTCCATTGTGTTCTGTAAGTCCAGATACGCTGCGCCATGCCTCGGAAGTTCGGAAATAGACAAAGAAGTTCAGGAACAGGGAAAGGAAAAATAAACCGACTATCAACGAACAAAGGTCAAAGAGACGAACACCGAAGCATGGATCCTCAAATTTGCCACTGTTGTCTCCCACTCCTTAAACAATCCAACCTTCACCCTATTTAGTTAATAATCTTGTTGGACCCGTCGCACAGTGTACTGGTAGTGGGAAGTGGATTGGAAAGGGGTAAACTATTGGCGGTGAAGGAATCCCCGGAGGATGAAGCAGTGGGCCCGGACGGGAGGAGCTTCTAGAAAATTTCCTTTGAATTTCCGATTGGGGCCATTGACCCACAGTAACGACATTACCATTTACCAATTACCATATGGCGGAATAATAATGGCAAACCAGGACGCCGACGACGAGTCCCTCTAAAAAGGTAGCGTAACCAGTGTCGGAAAACGAACTACTTCGTACTCCGTACCTACGTCAGTATCTGACCGTTCCAAGTGGGGCTCCGTTCCTGTTCTTGGTAGGGATATCCGTTATTTGATTATATTTTATTTTAATCCTTTATTTTTTTTTTATTTTTTTTTTATTTTTTTTTTATTATTTTTCTCTCAGCTTCGGTTCTAATTGATTATGACCTTTTCTGTTGATGCCCATGATCACAAATTAAAGCTAAAATAAAATAAATTCCAAATGAAAATTAGAAGCGAGGATCACTGATTGCATGCCCTATATTAAGCAGTGCCTGACCTCGTCTTCGGATTTTACCTTCTTTCAATCCCCAAACTTCAAAGCCTTCAAGAACAAATTCTCGTGCTGTCAGCTACCATATACCAGAAACACCTACCTGTCGAGCCTCCTTTCCACGCTGATCCATCAACATCCGACCAACTCATCAACATGCCTTCCATCGGTGGTACCGCTTCTCAATTCCCTCCCTGCCCTGGCCCTCCGCCAAAGGGTCCTCTGCCTCCGCTTCCCAAATAAAAACGATATTGGGGCGCTTTAACGAATTTGATGACCTTGCGCCTTCGAGCGGCTCCTCCACGGCCTTCAATTCCCCGTCGGGTTATTACTACAACATACCGACTCGAGACGCTCATGAGCTGGGAGGTCGCAACCTCTGGCATGGATATCACGACTTCAATTCGGTTTTGGCTCTAATACGCTTCTTCGGACGATATACCTTTTATTCGACCAACCCTACTCATACTTTGAACCAATATCCAACCATTCTAATACACGGAGATCTTCCGACCTTCTCGGCTTGGTTCTGCAACAACGACCGTTGCGGAAATTTGACTTGGTCTTCTATACTATTTCTTTATGGGGACATGCGCAGGCGCATTGTTTCCTATCTTACCACGTTTATTCGATCTGAATTGCGACATTCCAGTCTATTCGAATTTCATGGGATTGCGCGGGGAGCTGATCGATCAGCGCACACGGCGCGGCATCTTACATGGAGATGATATCAAGCGTCGAAATGATTGACCCCACTTCAAACTCTCAGCGGCATCGTCGGCAAGGCCAAATCCCGCAAAGAAAGCTGTCGACATGATGGTCAAGAACTTGATATTACCTCAATGTAAAGGGCCCAAGCTCCGGGATTTCCGCCAAATGCGTGTTCAGCATATGCGGAGGCTTGGATCCCTGATCGCCGGGGCGGTGTCAAAGCGTCTTTACAACCAGGGCCACCCACGTTCGACTTCGGATGAACTTCTTCAGATTGAACTTGCGTTTTAATTCTTGGAGACTTGTTTCTTCCCCTTGTATTTTCTTTTTGACTCTTCTTCAGATGCTTTACCCTACATGGGAGCCCGACTTTTTCTCTTTTTCTGTTTCTTTGAGCCCAATGGCATGTACTATAGACCTAATATACCCACATCGCATTGTTACCAGCGTTTGGATACAGTTAATAATGATACAACCTCGTCAAGTGACTTCTTTTTCTCTCTAATTGTCTTATAATTGTGCTACCTCGTAGAACTTGCTGGTTATGTCTCATAATGACAACATCGACTTCCTAGGCGTTGTGCAACTGTAAGTTTCACTAAGAGGAGTAGTGGTTGATTGGCCCACATACGAGGTACACATGCACCAAGAGACCTTGAACCTGAATGGGTGACTTCAATAGCGTCGCTGAACCCTGTCAATACGTACCACTCCTATGCATTTTATTGAATCACAAGGCAAGGCAACGGCTGACTGATGAGTCAACTCTTCCAGTCGACTAATCAATGACGCAGGGTAATTTCCCCCTCCATTATCGCATGTCGATTCTTATCACCTCGGCCAGATATACCTCACGGACTTCCCCGGGGGGGGGATATATAAGGTTGGAGACCTCCCATTTGACACTGTGCCATCGTGGCGCAATACGAACTATGGAAAGGCAGGCATGTCGACCGACACGAGATCAGAATCCTTTCAATTATGAGGCTGGCCTGTCCCTCGTGCGCACGGAGTATCTTTTGTTCTCTACAGCCTTCAAAGCCTCACAATCATTCCCTGGGCCATGGCAGTGCCAAGTCCGCAACTTGACAGGCACCGTGCACCCCGCCAACCTTCAGCTCTAGTGTTCCTGGAACTCAACCTACGCCATGCTAGCTGCATATGTGCGACATAATACTTTGTAAGTCCGTAGTCATGACGAATCGATAATGCCAATTAATCCTTATTGGGCCATGTCTTCCCGCACCAGCCGAGACGGAGCTGAGTTAGGTCCCTTAGGTATCTACAACTTGGTGGTCAGCGTTTTGAAGCGTGACTCGGAAACAGCTCCCGTCGAATCTCCGAAGCAGGTGAATAGCCCGTGCCCTGTTTTAGTCGTGTCTTGCCTTGATTTGAGAGGTGGAACGTGCTGGCTAGGCTGAACTTTGCCCGTGGCTGGTCAACTGACACTGCGGAGATGCTTATATCAACTGTTTCATGGGTGGTGCTGGTGATAGGATAATCATTAGTTATCCATTACCGCTATTCGCCGTTTTGAATTATCTACGGAGGTAAGGTAAATAGCTTGTACTCCTCCGTACTCCGTACTCCGTAGTCATGTCATCATGTCGCACTCTCGCCCAAACGATTAGGCACATGCACAAAAGCCGTTTCATTATCTATCTAGCGCGGAACAAGTCCGTTTGACGGCATTGCCTCGATGATAATAAGTGGACATGCCGAGCTTTGAGTCTATATCGCGATATTTCCGACAAATCATCAATGCAGCATCTTATCTCGATTGTCGCCCTTTAGCCTGAAACTGCTAATGAGGCTCAGCGGACACCGGGTGTCGTGTCATCGTGTCAGATAGAAAGCGCTCACATTATCGATCAGTAAACGTCGTCTACGTGAGACAGCAGAATAGTAGCGCCGTGAGATATAATGCAAAAGCGCATGTAGTTGAGACATCATCTCAGCTGACATACGAGTTTACAGCTTCTGGCGGCTTCAACTCTGGTTGCGTCGAGGCCATCCCCAATCCAAGACGGAATGATGTACCGAGCCTCATATTGTCGTATTTATGCCTAAGGCATCAATATATTTCTCCCCCCGCACGTGATTTTACCCATCTCCAACTCGCCATCAATCATGTTTCCTAGGCGCCTGCTGCCCCGACACGCACGATGGTTTTGGAACTTCATGTCTGGGGTCCGGCCTTTTCATTGCCCTCGATTGAGGCGCAATGTCTTGCTACCATTGCTTATTTTTCCCTCGCAGTGCCCAAGGACGCGTGGGTGTTGATTGCGAGCAGCGATCCTTCCGTGTCTCCGACTAGTATGTTGCACCCCTGGCAGCATTGTGTCTATTCGAGACCGCAATGATACTGGCCTTGGGAGATCTGATGCGCTGACCTGTCCGCAGATGAACTACCCGCTGTGAGGAATGGAACCACATGGGTGAGCCGGTTTCGGAATATCGTTGACTACCTGCGTCAATACTCGAACGGTGCATGGGATTTGGATAAGGAACTGAGCGGCATTGATCGGGCGGACAATATTGCGTAAGCGTTCTCAGACGCTTCGAGACACGGTGACGGTCATAGAACTGACAGCTCGCAGGTTTTCGTCCTTTGTAGAATCCCGCGGCCAGCCCCTCCTCGACCTGTCTCTCTATGTCTCCAGCGAAAACTATTACAACCGGACCTCCCCCGCCTACGGCGCCATTCTACAGTGGCCGAATCAATGGATCATCCCTCCGAGACTGCGGTCGGCCACAAAGAGCCGTACAGAACACCTGGGCCTCTCATCGCTAGACCTCCAGGCGATGGAAGACCAACGGAAACGCGAACACTCGGCCGCCGTCGCTGCAGGCCAAATACCCAAGAACCTCATCCAACGGCCACGGGACACAGTCTCAAGTCTCCTAGGGAAGACCCCCCAGCAGAACCAATTCAAGCTGGAAGCCCTGACGGCGGAGCTATTCGAGCCCCTCGAGGAGATTCTAGGCCAGAAAACCTACCTTCTCTCCGACGGCGGCGCAACAACCGTCGACTGTCTCGCGCTCGGCTACCTCGCCCTCATCCTCATCCCGGACCTACCGTACTCGTTCCTCCGCGACGCAATGCAAACCAAAGCCCCGCGACTCTCGACATACACCGAGCGCCTGCGCCAGCGCTGCTACGGGACCGTCGGCGTCGAGGTCTCGCATGCCTTTGATGAGGCACGGAGACCTATCACCGATGCCGCGCCGTTGCCCTGGCAGCCTCCGCAGCGCGCCAGCCTCGCCACAGTCGGCAGTACGCTCCTCAACACCCTCGCCGACGCAACCCCGATCCTCAAAGACATCCGCGCCAGCGAGCGCTTACGACAGGCGGCGCAGTCGCCTGAATCGGGGTTGTCGGGGATAGAGAGCGAGGCCTTGTCCGAGTACGCCACCGGGCAGAAGAAAGACGTGCTTGTCTCCATCGCGGCAGTGGCGGGCGGAGTTGCCGCCCTGATCGGGTACATGGCGCATGTGGGATTTCTCGACATCAGTTTTGGGGAGGAAGAAGGGCAATGGGAGGAGGAGGAAGAGCAAGACGAGGAGCAGCCAAAGGGAGAAGAGGAGGCGGGTTCGAATTCGGATTTCGCGCTCCCTGAGCTGCCCGAGTCAATCTCGGCCACCGACTTCCTGAGAGGAATTTGATCAATCGCGTCAATCGCTGTGTAACCGCTACAACTGTATTATTAGATACCTCGGTCTAGTTATAGAGCATCTACAATCTACTCGATTATTTCGAAAGGGCTAATGCTCGTAACGCTGTGTTCAAGCTAAAGCATTGCCTTCGTCTTTCATTTACCAATACTCGGCGACTGTACGGAGTATGGACAGAGCTAACACTCATCTGATTTCTAAAGATAGGATCTCACGCTCTGTCGATACCATTACCTCCCTACGGAGTAGGCATGTATTTTTAGACCTGGCGGCTGGCGCTTTAGTGAGTTTCAGGTATCAGCTTGTCGGGTTGGCGAACCAACTCCGTAGGCGCCTAGGCCCAGGCAGCTAATAATTGGCGTGTAGGGCTCTGGAGTGAAGATTCTATTTCTGGGTGTAGAATGAGATTGGCGTTTGATCAGAGGTAACTCCCCTGATTGGCTAGGTATCGAATGGACAGAGGCTGGTCGGTGACTGTTAGATGAAAGAGCGCATAGTATATACCAAGTAGATTACAATAGCTACAGACATAATGAGGTGGTGTGTACCGGATGGAAAGGAAGGGAATCAATATGAACTATGAAACACAAGCCGACGGTGGTATAAGGTATGTACACGGAGAAAGCTGAAGTCGTCAAGGCTGGGATTTTGGATGCTTCCCGGAGGGCCTCGCCGGACATTGGCGGAAGGATTGAAATGTCACAAAGGTTGCGAGGCGGTTACATGTTAAGAGGACGAGGAAAAGACCCCCAAGACAAGAGATATATCATTGGTATCCAGAATGCAAGCCAAAGAGAAAGGACATCACGGAACTACGAGCAAAAAAAACATTTACTCGTTGTAGTCGAGGTCGACCATCAGACGGGTAGGGCCAGCAGGGACCTTGCCACCAATGCCATCAACAGCAGCCAGAGCAGCGGTGTAGGCGTCAATGACCTTTGAAAGACCGTTGGTAATGACGGAGCAGAGCTCGCCGGCGTGGTTGCAGATCCTCATACCCTGGACCTCCTGGCCGGCGTTCTCGGCCTGGATGGCGGAAACGTCCCAGCCGGACCAGCCATCGTTGACGCCGCTGTCAAAGTCGAACTCACCCCAGGTGCAGGAGTATCCACCCCACTGGTCCTTGGGCAGCTCGGTGCCCTTGGCGGCACCCCAGCCACCCTGGGAGTTCTCGTCGAAGGCCACGTACTTGGTCTCACCGGGCTGGAGGTGGATGGTCAGAGCGGAGTTACCGTACCAGCCGTTAAGGCCACCATCAGGGCCGATCTTGTTCCAGAAGACGACGGTCCAGGGGTCGGTGTTGCTGCCAGTAAACTGAGCGACGTGCTTGTAGTTCTTGGCGTTCTCGGGGGCAACCTCGATGATGTTGCTGCCCCAGGGGATACCGACATTGCCCTTGTAGAAGATACCGGAGCCGCTAGCCTCGGTCCTTCCACCGAAGCCCTCGGTGGAGTACTGGCCGTCGGCAGGGGTGATGGTCCAGTCGCCGGAAGCGCCGGACGATGAAGAGACCGGAGTAACGGCGGCAGAGGCAGCATCAACGGCGGAAGCAGCGCTGCTGACAGGAGTAGCCTGAGGGACGGGAGCGTCGGGGGTCTTAGCCTGACCGGACCACTCGTTGATCCAAGAGACCAGAACGCCGTTAATAGTAGCGTAGACAACGTCACCGACCTCGCGCTTCTCAGCGGCATGGTGGAGGTGACGGCGCTCATGGCCGTGCATACGGGCGACCGAAGTGCCAGCGGTCAGCGCCGTGAACAAGAGCATCGAGTTCTTGAGCTGCATTTTGAAAAGGAGGGACTTGTGTTGATTCAAGTTGGGTCAAAAAAGTTCGGATGAGTTTGATAGAAGCAAAGGGTATCACGCTGCTGGAGAGAAACGAGCCCAGGGAACACAAAGATAGCACAAGTGTCTTATTGACAATGAAAGAATGACTAGGAGCAAGGATGCTCACTTGATTGAGTGAATAAGACCTGAAAGGAGTGTGGTTTGCGTGCCCAAAGGATGCTGGAGAGGAAGAAAGAAAAGGAAGAAGAGAGAGAGAGAAACGAGCGAGACCGAGAGGGGACCGGGGGGTGTAATAAGAGGAGCGGCAGGGTCTTAGGTACGGACTGTACGTACTTCCTGTTCTGCATCTGAAATCAACTCGTTTAATGAAAAAGGGGCGATCAGGGGAAAAAGAAGCCATTGTCACTGCTGATTGGCCGGCAGATGGCGACGGTTCCTGAGTCTACCGAATTCTCAGCTCCAAAAGGAGCAATGATTGGATGTGATTGCAGCAAAGTACCCACATAGGACAACAGTCTCGGCCCTGGATCCCTGGCACAGGGACGCGGATTGCTGGGCCCGTTCTATGGACTATGGTACGGTATTGTAATGAGCCCTGGCCTCTTGTGTAGTTCCACTGTTGCTCAGGTACCTGCATCGTGCATCTGATGATTGTGTTTGATGAATGTAAACGGCACTCAACAGATCATGTCAAACTGTGATAGATCAATTAGAGATTTAAAGTATGGCAGTGATGCATTCTTCATTGAGATCTGATGTCATTGTGGAAGATTAGATGGTTGGAATGCTGCCACGTTCCTAGCACCTGACAGCGCATACTCTGTATACGCTGGTCTATCAGTCCAATGCAGGAACAATTAGAGAGGTACAGAGTATTGATAATGGATCTGGCCTGTTCAATTAAAATCTACATAATCAATTCCAGCGAATCGTGATACTCTACTCTCATTACCGTATCCGTAGGTAGAGATGGAGCCCAAACTGCGCCCTACAATGGGAGCAACTCGCCACGTCAATATGCGACCCACGCGTTGGTAGGCTATCTGGGTCCGATAAAATGATGCAGCAGAGAATCTCAATGCTGCTGACACTACCGGATGCTGATTGACGGACAGACTGACTTAGAGAGAAAACTCTGTCGGTTCTTCTTACCTGTTTATCCTCCAGCAGCCAATGAGTTAATGTTAGTTATGGATGATACTGTTTCCTGAGCTATGACTACTACACAAATTATCAACTTCTGCAAGTTGATCTAGGCCAATAAGACACTCTTCATGGGTTTGGCTCTTTACTCCGTACTGCAATTCAGTTCTGCTCATCCTCCCGCAATGCCACAGTGCCTTGGCCAAGGTCCTTCATACTAGGACGAACACTCATCAGTCATCAGGCATAGCCTACCATTGTTATGATTGAAAATCTCTTCCTTAACTCTGTTAAACCTATAACCGATGTCTTAGGAACAGACCGGGGCAATTTATGAAGATTGAATTTTAACTCTAAAGACCCATCTAGCCAGCCTGACTTCCATCCAGTAGAGTAGTCCTCCCGCCTCCGTAGACTGTAGAGTGTAGACCCTCAGAAGTGGGTCGATACAAGTAGAAACGGCAAATTCATCTGCATCTTTTATCCACCGCTAGATTCTAGAATGGCAAGGGACTGTATGCGACGAATCGACAGGCAAGTAGAAGGATTCATCTCCACCATTGTGTCCACTGTCCACTGTCCACTGTCGAATTGCCACATCCATCATTGTCATTGTACAACAGGGCAGTCAGGGACACCAAGTCGTCGACTTATCCAAACTTAGAAGAGTAAACCTGTCACTGACTTGTAATAATGATGGCATATAAGCGATATATTTTCGTTGGACAAGCAGGCTATGACAGTAATTTCACTTTCATTTCGACACACCATGATTGTGCGCGCTATTCGTGGATGCCTGCCGCCGATTGGGCGCTTAGAAGTATGCTACCTGAGTACCGTACCTGGTAAATAAACACGGGATCCGTGGACCAACTGGCCGTGGTTGACAGCGGAACCAAGGAATTCCCTTTCTACCATGAACATGAAGATGGCATTCATTTCCACTATGCTTGGCGTCACACTTTCATAAAGTCTAACTCTCGGCGGGAGGGGAAACTCCCGGAAAACTTCGAACATGTGTACGGAGTAGTAGAACTTCCTTTTTGGATCTCATCACCTTGCAAGTGAGGACTCGTCATCAGTTTGATGATCGTCCGAGTTGCGGGAGAAAAATGAAAATCTTGAAATGTCATGTGACCTGGAGTTCTTACAAAACAGGACTAGCGTCGGACTTGCTCGATTGGGTCGTCGAAATCACACCGGTGGCTATGAATCCAAGCAAGCTGGATAGGCTGATTAACAACAAGGTTACTTGCATTCCTCAATTATTGCCATAGGTCTAAAGCTAGACTACTCCTTATCCTCCAAGTCCACTCCGCCCTGAAACGCTGCTCCTCCTGCCTCTGCGTCCACCTTGAGACTCTCGTCCAACCCACATGTGCGGAACAGCATCTGCGGCGTCAACTCCTTGCTCAACCCCGGCAAACCATCCCTCTTGAGCTTCTCCATACCCTCGCGGATAGCGGTCAGAGCTGGCCCAATTGCTGCAAATGGGAAGATGATGATACGGAATCCCATTTCCTTGGCTTCATCCGCCGAGATTGACGGTGTCGCGCCGTGCTCGACCATGTTCAGCAGCATGGGCCACGGCGCCAGGTCCTGAATCACCTGCCGCGCCATCTCCTTGGACGTGATCCCCTCGAGGAAGCCGACGTCTGCACCCGCATCCCGCGCCGCCCGCAGCCGTGCCACGCTCTCCTCGTACCCATGGCCCTGGAGTGCGTCGGTCCGCGCAATCACGACGATGTCGCTGCCCATGCGCTTCCGCGCCTGCACCGCCGCCCGGATGCGACTCACGTACGTCTCCTTGTCAACCAGGATCTTGCCTGCGAGATGTCCACAGCGCTTAGTCTGCACCTGATCCTCGATGTGGAAGGCGGCGACTCCCGAGCGCGAGTATTGCTCCGTTGTGCGAGCGACCATGATCGGGCCGCCATAACCGGTATCTGCGTCGGCGATGACGGGGGTAGAGGGCGAGATGTTGGCGAGCATCTCGGCATTGGCGCGCATGTCGTTCAAGGTGCAGATACCGAGGTCGGCTTGGCCGTGGACGGAGGCTGCAGTACCGGCGCCGGTCTGGATGGCAAGGCTCAGTGACCACAACAGTGCAATTGTCTAGGCTGAGCACTCACCATGTACAGTGCGTCGAATCCCACAGACAGGGCAATCCGAGCGGAAAGACCATCGTAGACTCCCGGTGCGACGATGAATGACTTGGGGTCCTCAAGAGCCCGTCGGAGCCCAGTGGCCGCTGTGACAATAGGCATGATGGAAGATGTAGTGGAAAATGTAAGTTCAGATATATGTTCAGAAATTGCTTGCTGCTGCTCGATCAATAAAGCTTAGCAACTTCAAGCGTAGACAGAATCTAGCGCCGTTGAATCAAGGGGTGTCGCACTGGACCAGCACAAGGTACCACCAACACAAATCACAAGACACTGATTATATCTTTGAGATAATTGCTCAATTCTTTTCTTGTCGGCCTCCCTATTTATCTGCCGTTTACTCTGAAGCATGGCCTTGCCACTGATCCGAGATCGGGAGTCGATTAATAAGCTCTCGGGATTTTCTCGGCAATTGCATTTCTGTAGAGAATTTCATCTTGAATAGATATGGATTGTTCAATGGCTTGGTTTTTCAGTAGTAATTCGCACGATCCTATTTAGATATTTCGAGCAGAGCCACATGCATAATTTCAAGCATGTTTTAGATAGGTAGTGAGTAAGGTTGTCTAGTGCAGCTGCATGATTCAGCAGAAAGTTGGAGTGGCCGCCACCGAACTTCGACCACTGAACTATTCTTCTCCACATTCTTCGACGATTCAATCCTTCAGCTTCAACCTCTCCACCTCATCACCTTGAATCTGGTCTTCAACAGCATGTCTTAGATGCATATGATTTATTTATGACTCTAATCTCTTACTCTTCTTTCTATCCCTTCCTCTTCTCCTCCCAATACTTCCCTACCGTTCCGACCTCATGGCACGCTCCGCCATCGTCCAAGAATACAATCCTCCGCCCTCCTCGAATCCCACCTTGAGCGTTGATCAGAAAGTCTCCCTCGAGCGACAGACGAATGGCATCCCTCGTCCTCAAGGCTACCGAGTCTCGTGGCACGCCAATCCGGCCGTGGAACCGCACCACTTTGGCCAGTCGCATCCCATGAAGCCTTGGCGACTGACCCTCACGAAGCAGCTCGTCATGGCCTACGGGATGCACCACGCCATGGACCTCTACCTGGCCCGCGCTGCGACGTTCGAAGAGATGGCTGAGTTCCACCAGGCGGACTACCTCGACTTCTTGAGGCAGGTGATGCCCGGGGACATGGAGAATCCAGAGCAAAGTGAAAACATCGCGCGATTCAATTTCGGCGACGACTGTCCCATCTTCAACGGGCTGTACAACTACTGCTCGCTCTACGCCGGGGGCAGCATCGACGCGGCGCGCAAACTGTGCAACAACCAGTCCGAGATCGCGGTGAACTGGTCGGGCGGCCTGCACCACGCCAAAAAGGCCGAAGCCAGCGGCTTCTGCTATGTCAACGACATCGTCCTCGGCATCCTGCAGCTGCTCCGCCACCACCCCCGCGTCATGTACATCGACATCGACGTGCACCACGGCGACGGCGTCGAGCAGGCCTTCTGGTCCACCGACCGCGTCCTCACCGTCTCCTTCCACAAATACGACAAGGACAACTTCTTCCCCGGCACGGGGCCCCTCGACAGCACCGGCCCAACCCACCCGCTCAACCCCGGCGCGCACCACGCCGTCAACGTCCCCCTCAACGACGGCATCGACGACGAATCCTACATCCAGCTCTTCCGCGACATCGTCGGCGCCTGCGTCGACACCTACCGCCCCGGCGCCATCGTCCTCCAATGCGGCGCCGACTCCCTCGGCTGCGACCGCCTCGGCTGCTTCAACCTCAACGTCGGCGCCCACGGCGCCTGCGTCGCCTTCGTCAAGACCTTCGGCCTGCCCCTCCTCGTCGTCGGCGGCGGCGGCTACACCCCGCGCAACGTCTCCCGCGCCTGGGCCCACGAAACCTCCATCCTCATCGACGCCCAGCACCTCATCGACCCCAACATCCCCGACACCGTCGCCTTCCGCAACCACTTCGGCCCGGACTTTTCGCTCTTCCCGCCCCTGTCGGAAATGCGCAAGCTCGAGAATAAGAACTCCCGCCAATACCTCGCCGGTCTCGTCCAGGCCGTCCGTGAGCAGCTCCGCTATATCCAGGGCGCCCCCAGTGTTCAGATGAGCTTCATCCCCCCGGATATTCTGGGTCTGCGCGAGGACACGGAGAAGGAGATCGAGGAGGCGACCGCCCAGCTGGAGGAGGAGCGCGAGGACCGCGAGGGTCCCGGTAGTGCAGCGGTCAAGGGGAATCGACGGCGGGAATTGGAGAGGGGCGCCGGTTATCGGGGGGAGCTGTATTCTTGATTTATTTTTCCGCGGCGTTCTGTCTATGACTTTGGGTGTTTTGCTGGTTTGGATCGGTGGTGCTCTGGCGTTTGGCTCCAATCTCGTTGCTCGATCTATGATATCCCAGAAGAGGTTTTTTGTATGTTCAATTCTTTTTGGTTACCAGTCTCGGCCGGTGGGAAAAAGCAGGTCTGAAGGACCAAATCTATTACAGAATTAAGATACTCCCCAGCCTAAGCCCCCCATCCTTCTATCAGTCCCATATTCTCCAATATAGCCACATATATGAAACATTATCTCCAGAACCTCCCGTGTCCCCTTTCCTTCCGCGGGTCAAATCTCCAAGCGCCCTCTCAGAATCAAATCGGGTATCCAGGACGGGCGACGCATAAAATAGCGGAAAAAAAGGACCATTGAAAACGAAACGATGTCAAAACGATCTCGTCGGCGTCAGAAAAATGTGGCGAGGGTCATTCATGTTCGTTTAGCTGCTTCTTCTTGGCAGTCCTCCGCGTCGACATATTCATCGACTTCGGACGTCCGAGAGTCCTTGCGTTCTACAGAATTTTTGGCCTGGCTGGAAGGTTGGGTGGAAGGTTGGGTGGAAGGTTGGGTGGAAGGTTGGGCGGAAGGTTGGGGAGCTTCTGAGGGTTCGGAGCCAGTGCCACTACCTGTGTTCTTTACATCAACAGGTTCAGATGCGGAGGGAGCGGGTTGGTCCTCTTGCTTTGGTGCGTGTGGTGGAATCTGGAATTGGCTGTTCTCTTTTTGGCCATCCAGGATGGGCGCGATGGATAGGATTTGTTTGGCGGCGAGTTCAGGGTTTTGAGAGTCACTGCAGGTCGCGGTCAACTTCGACCCAAGGATATAAGGAGAGAAAGGCGCCTCCGTCACACTTACATATGCGCGCTGATGATCCAGTCCAAGTCCTCCTCACCCTCATCGGGACCTCCGGGGCCCCCTTGAACAGGACGGAAGAGCCTCGGACGCCATTCCACTCCTTCATCGGCCCGCTTAGCGGCCTCTTCACGTTGACGATCTTCAATCTTTGACTTCTCGTCCGTTGCTGCCTCGTGGTTGCGGGCAATGATCGCCTTGACCGTGCTCTGCCACAACCGCTGCGATTCACGCTCGCCCTGCTGTTCGATCGGCCTGGTGCTGGGCGGTGTATGTTTTGCGTGTGTTGCGTCGAACAGGACGTCCTTCTTGTGAGTCTATAAATAGTCAGGATGTGGTTATCTAGGACACACTCGGGACAGCATACGTGAACATCCTTGATGAACATCTCTCCGGTCCAAAGTCCAGACAGCTCATAGTAAACCTCGCCCGTTTTCTCATTCTTGATCGTGCCTCCAATTGCATTGTAGGTACCGGAGAAGTACCCCTTCGTCTTGAACTCGATATCGGCGACTAGATTGTTTTCGGGACAACGGACGTAGCTGTGATCACCGAGCTCATACTTCATCTTTCCAAAAAGGATGCCACGAGCGTACATATTCGGTTGTGTCAGGACGCTAACACAGTTCAGTTAGTATCAGATTGAACGACGTCTATCCTCGCAGATCCTGGAAGCAGGATATTGTGGCCACATACTATCGTTCGCCCTTCTCTCGGTTTTGGCCGCGGTTCAGGAAGCGTAAAATGGCGACACCCTCCATCATACTTGCCGCCGAGTTTCCTAGGAACTTGCTGCGAGGCTTCAACGTCCCGTCAATTCGGATGTGGTGTTCTGGTGCCATGAAGAAGTAGCTGGACTTAGGAGGGTGGTGAGAGGTCTGTTCGGCGATGTAATATCCTCGCGTGCCATCGGGGTAATCCCAGTAACAGGTGAAGGTCTCTCCGAGAATCGGATTCAGCGGCTTCTTCACGCCTCTGCAGTATACACGTTAGAAAGGATGTCTCTTCTTCGGAAAACGGAATGGGAGCGAGTGGAGTGCACGTACGGAGGTTTAATGTGCCATCCGCTGAGGTAGAACTTGACGACGGAAACGAAGCGCTCGAGGGGGTCATCGATCGTGGACATGGGAAGAAGGGTCTCCGGATGAGCCATGAAGCTTCGATAGGAATCACGATTAGCCAGAAGCATCAAGGCAAGGTTCGAGCACACATACTTGGTGATCCTTTCCAGCATGGAACGAGGCTCCAGAATGAAGGTCGGCAGTACGACCCGACTCAGGTCTGCGCCGGGTCGGAGCTGGGAAATGATATGAGACAGCACTGAGCAAAGGAGTAAGTGCCTATATTACAGCTGAGAATAGAACCTCCGGGGCGAGCTCGTTGTTAAACTGAATATCATAAGTACATACCATTGCCCTGTTCAGGCTCAACGACCTCTTCTTCCCCGCTTCCGACGTCCTGCTGCTTGGATTCATCCATGGAGGAACGAGTACCTGAAGAATGATGGAAAAGGGAGCCCCAGTCAGCGGGCATGATAGATTGAAAATACAGATTGTGATGTAGACGGCTAAGAGAGATGCAAACAAAAATGGGTGTGTAATGTAATGATGACCAAAGTAGGTATGGAGGGAAAAATTAGGCGGAGAGAGGATGATTAGTAGAGGAGGGGAAAGACGAGCAAGACGGGTATGACGTGTGGGAGAGACGACAGCAACAACAACAACAACAACAACAATTCCAATAAAGTACTGTATGTACTCCCGGAACTCTACTCACTGGATGTGGCCACAGACGAACGCCGGCGGATATGAGGAACAGTTATAGGCATGTCGTTGCTGTGAGATAAGTAGCAGTAGTGGTATAGGCAAGTTGAATAGATAGAATGATTATCGCGTAGGGGGAGGAAGGAGGAGAGAGGAGAAAGAAAAGAGAAAAAGAGGTCTTGGAGGAATAGTTGAAGTCGCTTTGGGGAGTCTTTTTCTCTTTTCTTTTTGTTTCTCCTGTCAGGTAGGTAGATAGATAGATGTTTATGAAACCGGTTGACAAGTCTCGTGGTTCCTTTGTGGGAGGAATCTTGGGCCGGATCTACATCAGGATGAAGCTGTAAGAATGAGAGGAGAATCAGACGGGAATTTTGCATCCTTTCTTCGCTTGACTAATGTGGCATCTGTTTTTCGTCAACCACTTTATTATTTCAATTCAGCCAATAATAATAGTACTATTCTTCTTCTCTTCTCCTCTAGCAGAAGCCAATCCAGAGCGCAGTCTAGTATACGGTGGTGGAGCAGGGAGTGACGTTGTCAATACAGAATCCCAGTCTTCCCAGAGAAGGCTGAAGAGGTTGATCGCTTTTAAATCCCCACAGCCCTACAACAGTCCATGTATCTACACATTCAATCACGATGATAAGATGGTCTCATTTGAATCATCCTATTTTCATTTACTGTTTGACTCTTGATATCAGGACATTCAAGACATGCTCGTAATCGTATTTCTAGTTCTCACCGACTGAGGCGAGGGGCAGAAGCTTGGCAGCTTGGCAGGTGGGGTTTGCTTAGGCAGTGTCGCAGTGCTACTCTGTACTCCTATAGATACTACTATGATCTCTCTTTGATCAATTGGTTATGATTGACATGATCCGTGTCTATATCTGTCTATCTAGTCTCTGTAGTCTATGTCTGGCCGTCTACCTAGTACCTGAGTAAATTAGTCTCAGAGACCCTTGTTTCAGAATGCCCTTCCTGCACGGCCATAAGTATATGAAGGAAATCCAACTCAAGCAATACCATGGGTAAAACAAGGGCCTCTGTCTAAGAGCTCATCTCAGACCCTTGCCGTCATTGGCACATCCCCCTGAGTAACCTCCTTGACGAATTCCATATCTGGTCGATAGAGCATGACATGAAAGTGTTCAACTGCATGGACGGACTTGAGTGACTTCCAGTTCTTGAACCAGATGACCTGTACTTGTTTAGTAGCTTGAACCTCTCATCACCAGTTAGAACGCCAAACCTGTTCAGCCGGCACCCGCGACCGAAACTTCCTCGTCACATAATCATCGATCTCCTTCCTCGCTTGAGGCGTCAAATCATCCGTGGCAGGATCATCTTCCAGCTCGAACTTGGTCCACACAACAAGATGCACAATGCCCTCCTCGACCCCATATGGCCAGTCATTGTACAAAATCCGGATGTCCTCTGCACGAAGTCATGTCAGAACGGCCGGTTCACTCAACAATAAGAGTAAACGAACCATCGAACTCGAACGGCCGACCCTTGGGCCTCAGATCTTCTGCGTGTCCATCCCCCCAGCGAAGCCGCTCCTTGACTACGAATCGCATGATCGATCCATACTTGGCCACAATGTGCGCTTTATATTCCAGGTACCTTCTCAGGTCGCTCGGAACGCGCTGGAACAGATCTATCCTGTTACTTCCTGGTAATAACATGTCAGCAACGAGTGTACAACAATACTCCAACCCAGACCCACATACTAACAAGCTCCTTGACCGTCTCCCAATCCTGCCTCTTGTACTCCGCATCTGGAGTCGACAGAATCGCAATGGACTTGGCAGGCAAGTCGCGCAGAAACGCAGGACATTCTGCCGGCCACTGCGACGGGGGGACATTGACGAGCCAGTACGGTAGTTTCTCCGTCAAGTTCCCGTTTTGAGCTAGGCGCGCAGTTGAGGCGCTGATGGTGGGTGATTCAAGTTTCTCATCAATAGCTGTAAACGTCGCTGCTGGTTTTGAGAGTCTTGTATTTGTAGACATTGTGTGGCTGTGGCAGGTGTATAAGCGAATCCCTTTGCGCAGTTCAAGAATACTTTGGTGAGTGCCGAAGCGAACAAGACGAGAGTTGAGCTCAAACAACACTTAAGCTAAAGAACGGCGAGATTTGGAGAGCTATCAGAAATGGCATACTGTGTGAGGAAGGAAAAGTCCTCCCAGACGGTGGGATGAGATTATGAACTCTTTGAGTTGAATTGGCCCTGATCAGCGCAAGGGACCGTTGACTGGCAAGGGGATAGACCCAAATGATTATCCGAATGACCCGCAAGAGCACTCCCGAAGGTTCTTCTGTTGTTTGGGCAACTTTAGCCTCTTCTTTATGTACAAACACAATAAGGGTGCAAAAATCGAGCCGGTTTTCATTTTTTCATTCTATTTCCCAATCTCTGAGGGCAGTCCAAGTTGAGAACGAGAATGAATGCAAAGGAGCCTAGGGAGAAGATCAGGAGAAGCACAGTTCTCCACTGTGGAGAGGCCTCATTTTCAATATTAGTCGTTAATTCACCCTAAGCAATGATGAAACAGTATTCTTGATATCATATATCTACTTCAAGTACCTTGATTTTCCAACAAAGACGTGCATACTGATCGGTACAAACTATCTACCTTAAGGTCAATATCACATGGTCCAAAGCCACAGTCTCACAAACCGCTGTTCACAGCATGCTTCACACCATCAGCATGCGCTAGAATCCTCAACATACGCTTGAGAAACCAGGGCATCAATCATATAAGCAGTCTATTACTCATGTCCTAATGCAGGGATCTATGGTCCACCAGACAATTTGTCTGACGTCCTAGCAGGTTGTAGCTCAGTTTCGATGTCAAAGTCTTCCTGTTATCATGTCGATTTCGCTGGAATACTGAGTACCACCTGCAGGAGACGTAGTCCCTCTCGAAACGGTACTAAGACGCAGCGAGAGCCGCAATCTCAGGCCCGTCCGATCGAATGATTGATACTCCCGCTGCTTCACACTCTCGCCTAGCTTCCTCCCATCCTGCATCGGGATCAACGCTTCTGGTCGCATCCTCGACAAGATAGCTTTTGAACCCTGCCCTCGCGGCATCAATAGCCGTGTATTTGACACAATAGTCACCGGCGATCCCCACGGAGAACACATGCGTGATGCCCCTCTCTGCCAGCACTGCTTTGAGATCAACGTCCACGGACTGCGCATGAAGGGCCTTGTCAAGGTTGCCAAATGCATCAGAGAAGGCAGAGTACATCTCCACGCGCGCATCCATGCCCTTCTTCACGTGCAGATCAATCTTACTGCTGTCAATCTCAGGGATGATAGAGGCACCCTTCGTCCCTTGAACACAATGAACAGGCCAGAGCCTTTGCGCCTTGGTTTCGTTTTCCTTTCCAGGCGCCGGATTGGTCATCTGGAAGAAGGACTCAAAGGGTCGATTGTTGGGCTCGGGATGATTGCTCGCAAAGGATATATGATTTGGGGGGTGGTAATCTTGCGAGGCTACGCGTATCACGAAGCCTGGGTTGGCGAGCAAGGTGTTGATGAGTGGTGCAATTGAGCGAGCCCCTTGTACCGCGAGTGATCCATCCTGTTGCTATGAGCTTCTTTCCACAGACATGAGAGCAAGCTGTGCTGACCGGTGGGCAGAAATCTTCCTGCATATCTACCACAAGTAATGCTGCCCTCATCATGAGTTGCGTGTGACGGCTTTCTGTGTTAAGGATCTATCGAAATTAGTTGTATTGCCCTTCCAGAAGCGATGGTCGACGCCTGATATGTGCACGAAGTATGTGCGTCTCCCCTTTATTCTGGTTGTTTCTGGCTTATGGTTAGCCTCTGTGTCATATCCTCCAATCAGCTGACTATCATGCCAGTCTGAAGACAATGCAAGCATCAAGCAGCCCGGGAAGAGACATTATTATTGTAGGATGGCACCGGTAGACGGAACATACCCCCGCTGCATGTAGTCACGTGACTGGGCTATGTTTGGCCAGAGGAACCGAGAAAGGCTAGCGTAAGGCTTGCAAAGGCTGATCAAATTCCAGTTAAGCCTAGAAATCCATAATGATGCCAGTGTTTTTTTTGGCAGGTATCTACTCACCTGTCAGGCATGTTGTTCAGTTGCTCTGTATCAGGACTCTGGAAGTCAATCATGGTCGTTTCTAGAAAGGGTTAGCACAAGATCAAGCTGCTGCTGACTCAGCATAACACCCAAAAGCTTCGCATGAAGCAAAAACGCACGCAAGTTCTTCAACTTCTGTCATCAGGGCTGCGGCCCTTCGTCATCTGTCAAGATCATACAATTGACAACAGTCATCAGGCTCATTTCAAAACGCAGATAATGAGAGTCATTCTCAAGGTATGTACCACAAAGCATCAGTCTATCAAACCATAGTGTGCCATCACATGATGATCTCTTTTATTGGAGCTGTCCTAGCTACACAATGCGGACAAACTTTTTATACGCAAACTCTCTTTCTGACTTGCATTGTTTCTTTGGTCATTACTTTTGCAAACATCAGCATTCCATCTTGCTAATGACAGCAGCTCTTACAAGGAACAAGTGAACACACCTTCCAGCCTCCTTGATTTGGTCTCGCAAAGTCGACTCCCAACTTGTCACCTCCATTTCTCCTAAGCAAAATACATCACACTCGGTGATATTGATTGCATCACCAGATCATTCAACATGGCTCATGACCCTCGATTATCCGGTGCGGGCACTGCCACTCCCAATCCACCTCCTCCGCCCCCTCCTCCACCACCGGAGCCCTCCATGACAGGAACAGGCGAGGCCCAGGCCGCAGAAGCATCTGCACCCGCACAGTCGTCAGACTCATTCAAACTGAAGTTCTGCACAGTATGTGCATCGAACCAAAACCGTTCGATGGAAGCCCATCTCCGGCTCTCGACGGCCCCCTCTCCCTTCCCCGTTATTTCATTCGGAACAGGTTCCCTGGTCCGTCTTCCGGGACCATCCATCACCCAACCTAATGTCTACAACTTCAACACCACCTCGTACGCGCAAATGTATGACGAGCTTCTCGCCAAGGACGAAAGACTCTATCGTAATAACGGCCTTCTGAACATGCTCGATCGCAACCGGAATCTGAAATGGGGCCCGGAACGCTTCCAGGACTGGGTTCCGGGGATGCCGCGCGTGGAGCACGTGTCGAAAGGAGATAAGGGTGCCCTGGGCACGGAAGGAGGCACGGTCGACGTCATCATCACCTGCGAGGAGCGGTGCTGGGATGCCGTCGTAGACGATCTCATGAACAAGGGCGCGTCCCTCAACCGACCAGTTCACGTGTTCAATGTCGATATCAGAGATAACCATGAGGAGGCCCTGGTGGGAGGAAAGGCCATCCTCGAATTAGCCACGCGACTGAACGACGCGGCGACCCAGGAACGTAAGATTTCTGGCGCCGAGGGCTGGGAAAACGGCACCGGCGAAGCCCGTAGGAGCTTCGACGAACGCGTACCTGAGATTCTGGCTTCGTGGCAGGAGAAGTGGCCTAACTTGCCCGCTTTGTGGACTCTGGCCTGGCTATAGTAACAAGAATCTTCAGTGCTTCACACTTGCATAATGGTAATCCATGGATTGATATGACTTTCTTTGCGTATTGTACTGTCAGTGTCTCATAGCCAAAGATGTACACCAAATAAACGCTGTTTGTAAACCCCAACTCCAGCTAAGCAAAAGGGTATCTCCCAAAACAGAAGCCTAACCAAATCAAACACCCATTTTCCAAATCCATAAGATCAGCTCTTGCCCAAAAGTATCTCTCGTCGCTCGGTATACCACCGCTCCAAACACGCCCGTCTCTGAGCCTGCGTCATACCCTCCACCACAAGCGCAAACTCAGTGGCACTAGCGAACCCGAACCGCTTCGCCATACTACAAAACTGACGCTTCATCACCTCCCGAGGTGGATGGAATCTGTACCGGATGGGCCGGCCGTCCTTGTCGACAATGGAATCCCGGCCGGTCCTGTCTTGCGAGGACCCGAAGACCTGTACGTCCCCTAGTTTTTCATCGGCGAGCTCGGCACGCCGACTGAGTCGCTCTTCCACCTTGGACGACCCGATGACCTCGTTGTTCAAGTGGGTGTATTCAACGCCTGCGCCGGCGAGGATGGCCTGGATGGGATCGTGTTTCTGTGCGGTCACGGTGGCCTGGGCCTTGGTCTCGGGCGCGGCGTCGTCGGCGGCGTCGCCGCGGATCATGGCGGCTAGCTGGCTCATGACTTGGTCGTCTTGATTCTTGGTTTCAGAGCTGCTGTCGACCGTGGTGGTCGCTGTGTCGATTTCGTCGACGTCGATGTCCATGACTTGGACGCCGGCCCGGCTCTCGGCGACGTTGGTCTTGTTGACGATGTCCCTAAGGACGATGTTATTGGTTTTGAACTCGAACAGGTTGTCGAGCCCGAAAATCTCGCCCTTCTGGTCCTTCTTCTCCTGCACTCCTTTGAAGTATCTCCGTTCGGAGCTGGCGTTGTAGCCGATGTTGGCCTGCTGTTGCTTGTATATCTGACGCGCGTAGACAATCTCCTCGATCGTGCCGGCGGAGATCAGGCGGAAGACCTCGACGTTGCGAGACTGGCCGATTCGGTACGCTCGGTCCTGGGCTTGTAAATCATGCGAGGGATTCCAGTTCGGGTCGACGACGACGACTTTATTCGCCGAGGTGATGTTCAGGCCGACGCCTCCAGACCGGGTCGAGATTAGAAAGACAAACTGTTTGGGGTCGGAATTGAACTCGTCGACAACTTTTGTCCGCTCCTCATAAGTCATGGAGCCGTCCAGGTAGCTCACATTGTAGCTAGTGTAATGAAAGAGCATCTGCAGCATCTTGAGCAGACGGACACTGTGCGAGAACACAAGCACCTTGTCACCGTTCGCATGCCACCATTTCAGAAGCTTGCGGAGGACCTTCCATTTCCCGCAGAATTCGGGGTTGGCGTAGTTGATAATGGAGTCTCGAGTCCGATAGAGCTGCTCCCACTGGTCGGGAACGGCAATCTCCAACATCTCTTTATCCTTCTCTTGCTTCTCCAAGGAGTCTGCCCCTTGCGGTATGAGTGTTGCAAGGTGGTTGCTGAGCTTCTGGAGTATGGCTATAGCGGGGAATACATAGTTCTGCCATCTGCCTCCGGAGGGCAGAAACTGCCGACAGCACCAGCCTGCTTTCTTTCCTGAACCGCAGTCACACTTGTCGGAGGATGCCTTAATATACTGAACAATGTCGCTGTCGAGAATGTTTTCGTAAGCGCTTGCCTGCGTCTCGGTGAGCGGACAGAAAACGACCCGGTCGCTCTTCCTCGGAAGCTGATCAGCTATCAGCGTCTTCATGCGCCGTAGGAAAAACTGAGGTAGGAGGTTTTCGACGAGCTTCTTCGCCGTCTTGCGAGCTTTGCTGAGTTGGTACAGGGTCGCATCGTGTGACTGCCCAATTTTCAGTGGCTCTGAGATGGTACGCTTCCAAGTCGTGACCGGGCCAAGTTTTCCCGGATTCGTCCAATTGAGGAGCGTCCACAATTCTTCGTATTTGTTCTGAATGGCTGTGCCTGTCAGCCCAATTCTGCAAAGTGCATTGACCACGTTCATCGCTTTGGTAGTTTCCGAGCTGCGTTCCTTAATGATGTGGCACTCATCCGCCACCACGCAGTCCCATTCGACCATATTCAGAGCGTCCTTATTGTGCAGATATGTGCCGTAGGTTGTAATGAGAATTTCCAAGCGACCAGACCTCGCGGTTTGCAGTGCGAGCTCCTTGTTTTCCCCATGGTATGTATCAACATGCCACCAGCCCCAGCGGTTGAATTCCGAAATCCAGTTCTGGATCAAGGTTCCTGGACAGACAATCAAGGTGCGCGGATACCATCCATCCCGGCCACTTCGCCTCATCTTCCTCATCCTTTTGGCATCTCTTTCATCACCAGTCTTCCCGTATGCAGCAGTGAGGAAGGTAATCACTTGCACCGTCTTTCCCAGACCCATGTCGTCACCCAGAATGCCCCCTTTCTGATAAACAAAAAGCTCATGGAGGAAGGCGGCACCTTCGACCTGATAGGGCCGCAACCATTGGGCAATGGGAGCCGGAATTAAACCGAGCGAGTATGGCAGGGTTATGTCCTCGTACTTCCCACAGGGCTCTATATTCGTAAATGCAGGCTTCTCCTTGAGAAACTCTAACCGCTCATCGTCCGAAAATTCCACATCGTCGAAATCTGGTGGCAGCTTCAGCCCGGACTCTTTCAGGTGGTCCATCCGCCGGTCGAACTGTGTTCGACGCTTCTGCAGATAGTCCGGAAGCGTATACTCCATGAGCTCATCGTCCGAGGGAAGTTCTTCTCCATATGTCCTCAGAATGGGTCTCGTGCGAGTGGATTTCTCGCCCTCTTTCTTTGGCCGTTTGCCGACGAACGAGTCAGGATTTGCCACTTTGATTTTCTTAGACTTGCGAAGATGGGCACTGGTGCGCTTTCGCTTGACAGCTTTCCTCTCTTTGAATTGCTTATAAGCTGCTTCGCCATCGTTGAAGGAATCGTCGCCACTGTCGGTATCGGCTATGTCAACGACGGAGGTATCGCGGTTGGAAGGGGACGACAACTGCTTGATCTTGGAAGGCTCATGATCGGAGGCGGACTGAGGCGGTTCTGGGTCGGATTTGAGTACACGGTCTCTATCTAAACACAGTTCCTTAGATTCGCTTGTAGCTAAAGCATACATGCGGAGAGACATACCAGGATGTATTGATGGCTTGGAGGAATGAGTGGCATCGAGATCGTCATCGTCCGAATTGTCAACAGTCGATAAATCAGTGTCTTGTAACTCCCAATCTCTGCCCATTCTGAAGAACAAAGAGGGGCAAGATATTTGTCTCCAGACGCGCAGAAGAAGTGCTGGTGAGAATGCGGAGAGCGGAGGACGGATACGTACTTATCAGGCGGAGTTCCCGACTGGGAAAAGAGCTGCTGGCCGCAAACTGATTTTGTCCGCTCTCACTGCGACCTCAGCCGTCTGTCACTTTCGTTTTGCTCGCGCAATTCCTCGTACGTCATTAGGACTGGGATAATCCTGAGTCAAACTTTATCTGCCTTCACAAGCGCGTTTTTTTAATTGTTGCTTGACACCTGTCTGACGTCCCTGACGTCTTGGGAAAAATTCCTCGTGACCAGCAATATAGCGAACGGTTAATGAACCAGTTACGACGACTGAAGGACTCAAAATGCCTCTCGATACCTCTACAACGTACCCTCTTACGAAGCTGCGCCTTGATGGACGCCGGTGGAACGAGCTCCGCCTTCTTCAAGCCCAGATTTCTACCAACCCCGCCAGTTCTGGGTCATCCTTTCTGTCCATGGGAAATACATCGATAATGTGCTCTGTTCATGGTCCGGCGGAGGGAAAGAGGGGTGACGCGACAGGAGGTACTGCAGGATCAGCGGGAGCTGTGGTCGAGGTGGACGTCAACGTCGCGGGGTTTGCAGGTGTCGATCGCAGGAGGAGGGCTGGAGGCAGCGACAGGTATGAGACCTTATTGCTACGCTTCATCTCTTTCGCTACGTTCTAACATGTGCCGACATAGGCAATCTTCACGAATTGCGACGATACTGCGCTCAGCCTTTCAATCGCACCTCCACACCCACCTCTACCCACACAGTACGATTAGCATTCACGTCTCAGTCCTGTCGGCCGACGGGTCTCTCCTCGCCGCAGCAGTCAATGCATGCACCCTGGCGCTCGTTGACGCCGGTATTCCCATGCCAGGCTTGCTGTCTGCATGTACGTCTGGCATGAGCGGCAGCGCCTCTACGCCACGTGATCCTCGGAATGACTTTCTGGATCCCATTCTAGATCTGTCACTGCCAGAAGAACAAGAGCTTCCTTTCCTGACGGTGGGGACAACAACAGCTGTTCCCGTTGGAGAGGACGCGATGGACGAGGATGAGGAAGATATGAAGGTCTCTATGATGGTGATGGACTCGAAAGTCCATTGCACTTATCTCGAGACAATGCTTGCCGTCGGAATTGACGGGTGCAAGCAAATTCGGGAGATCTTGGAAGGAGTCATCAAAGGGACAAACCGGGGAGTATGATAGCTACTTGACATCATTCCCAATACTTTTATACCCTGCATGTACACTCTATGGGAGTTAGGCGTCCCGGTCATGATGATAGATGGTGATTGTACGGAGTGCCTTTGAGTGGTTCATTTATTTACCACTAATATCTTATTCCATTTCTTTTCTTTTTCACATTGACAAAGCCTAAAAGACTAAACTCGTTCATTCATAGGCAGCGACAGACACCAAGGACGATTGAGTGCCCAGTTCCTTAGCGTCTAGATTCTAATGTTTAGCGGCCGAAATGTGCTCAATTCCACTCGCAGCCAAACCCTAATTGGTTTGGCCTGCAGCCAAGTACTTTCTCGCAGACAGCACCTGAGGCCTTTCGAGCACGAATTATGAAACACTGAGCAGAAATACTCGGATTGAGATCCACCCAACGACTGTCGGAATCATGCGATCGAGTCATGGAAGAGAGAAGGCCTGTCTCGCTGTACGACCTCGCTTTCTCCCAGGGTATCAACTGCTTGCTATCTCTATGTAGATAACCGCTGTGTTTACCTCTTTTCCAGTTCTTTCCTCTATTGCTCTGTTCTGCTCTTCTCTTCCCTCCTACCCTCCCTCTCCCTGTCTGCCAGGTCGAGGATCCCCAGACTCACACCTCGAGTACATCTCATCGGAAAACCCCAACTTTCACATCTACAATCGTCTATCCCCCAGTACAATGGATCATATGAGCCATACTATGGACTCCACGATGTCCATGACTTCAACCATGACCATGGCCATGTCCGCAACCTCGACTGCCAGCGCCGCCATGAGCACCGGCAGCTCTCATAGCATGGACATGGGTGGCATGAGTGGCATGGACGGCATGGGGTCGTCTTCCTGCAAGATCTCGGTATGCCGACGACAATATCAAACAATAACCACCCGCTGACCTCGGCAACCGTCTAGATGTTGTGGAACTGGTACACCATTGATTCCTGTAAGCTCTTTTGATTTTCGCATTGGGCTGTTGTCCTCCACAATTCCAAACGCCAACATCCCCAGGCTTCCTCTCCAGTCAATGGCACAACACCTCCCGCGGCATGTTCGCCGGCTCCTGCATCGGCGTCATCTGCCTCGTCATCTGCCTCGAGTTCCTCCGCCGCGTCGGCCGAGAGTACGACGCCTTCATCGTCCGCCGCGCCCGCCTGAGAAACCAGTACCTCTCCGCAACCGCCTCGTCCCAGCGCCTGGCCCCAGCATCCGACACCGACGCCGACACCAACACGAAAAACTCTCCCGACTCCACCGGCGCAGCCTCCAAAGGCGCCGCCCAGACGACCTGCCCCGCATTCGAGGACAAGACGCCCGTGCGCCCCACGCTGATCGAGCAGCTGGTGCGCGCCCTGCTGCACATGCTCCAGTTCGCGGTGGCGTACTTTGTCATGCTGCTGGCCATGTACTTCAACGGGTACATCATCATCTGTATCTTCATCGGGGCGTTCCTGGGTTCTTTCATCTTCTCGTGGGAGCCGTTGAATCTGCTGAAGGAGTATGTTGTTCTCCTCATCCTCCCCTCCCTTCTCCTCCCCTTTGACGTACGTGATATGCAAAGTGCAGTCTGACCTAGGTCTTTGTTTAGGAATGACGCTACAGCCGTCACCAAATGCTGCGGATAGATTTGCTTGTAGGTTCACCGGATCGCCAGACGAAGCGACTCGCTCTTATTAATCTAGCTTCGAATAGCGTCTCGATTCGAGCGTTCGGCATCTTCACTCTTAGATCTGCAATGGAGGGTACAAACTATTGACTAGGATAACCTCAAGGTGTCTGTAATATGAGATCAATGACAACAATCACGAATAGCACAAATAGTTTACCATCTAGTCTCATGATTGGTTCCGTAGTCTTTTGATTGACAGAAGATCAAGATATGGCTGATTGAACCGATCTTCGCAACCCAGGCCAGACAATCTCTGATGCTCGGCATCCTTCAGTTTTACATTCACGAGCCTGGCTTACTAAAGCTGTCGATCCAGACATGACTTCTATATCGTATGGCACAGCAGGCGCTCCATTACGAGGGCAGGCTGTAAAGATACAGGTGATCAGAAACGGAACCGATTGGAAGCAGTTGGCCGGTACAAATTAAAAGTGGACAGAGACATGCTTGGCTAATAATTGGGCACAGTTCTAGATTACACCACGCAAGAAAGGAGACATCGGGACTCCCAAGGCCTGATCGGAGAACAGAGAGCCACAGGCTTCATCGTTTGTGTCGTCAGAACCAAGAGGTTCCCGTTTGATCGAAACCGTTATCTTCCCCTTTCCACTGCTTACAGCTCACCACAGTTGACGATCTTGGGACGAGTGTTGGAACGGACTGCGCCGCTGCTGCTTCCGAGAGCCTCGATCTCCTTGACGACGTTCATGGAATCCTTGTCCGCAACTTCACCGAAGACAACGTGCTTGCCATCGAGCCACGAAGTCACGACGGTGGTGATGAAGAACTGGGAGCCGTTGCTACAAGGCGATCAGTACAACTTCGGGTACCTCTAAGGACATTGACGGTCCGCAGGATATAACTTACGTGTTAGGACCAGCGTTGGCCATGGAGAGGATACCGGGCTTGTCGTGCTTGCGCTTGAAGTTCTCATCGGCGAACTTCTCACCGTAGATAGAGCGACCACCAGTGCCCTGAGTGCGAAAGAGATACATATTAGTCCTCATGTCCAATTCAAGTTACGAGAAGGGCCTGGCCCCCGAAAAGCAATGTGGGAAAGCGGGTCCGGCGAGGGCGGCGCCATATAAGACGAGAACTCACGTTGTGACGGGTGAAGTCACCACCCTGGAGCATGAAGTTGGGGATGATGCGGTGGAAGGTAGACTCCTTGTAGCCTTCACCAGCAGGCTTCTTGCAGAGTTCCCGGAAGTTCGTGGCGGTCTTGGGGACATCCTGATCGAAGAGGTTGAAGACAATACGGCCAACCTTGGCTGTCAAGTCACGAAGCAAGATACCGTCAGTAAAAGATTCGGAAGCAATGATCGAATGAATTCAAGTCAAATTCAATACAGCCAGCGTTGAGAGCAGTTCCGCGCCGATGTCGAAAAGTGGGATGGGGGTGTAATGCAATTGTACCCCGGGGCCGCAAACCAAGTAGGTACAATAAAGACAGGGAGGGCATGGGTAACTTACGGGCAGAAGTGCCCACAGGGGCATACTCAACGTCGAAGAAGACCTGAGACATGGCGGAGGGGGTTTGATGGAATCTGCGAAGAGAGAGGAAGGAGGACTGATTGCAATTGAGGACAGAGGAGAGGGGACGAGAAGAGAAGGACGAGCAAGGTGGGGTTATTGTTGACCTCAGGCTACGGGAGAACATTGTTGCTGTCGGTGCTGCACACTAAAAGGAGGGGCAGAAGCGGGTCAATCCGGCGGCCGACAGGGAAGTCACGGGACTTGAGGTACCTACACTCACAGATTGCGTCAGCCGAAAGGAGCCATGTGTGCAAGTTTAGCTACCTAAAAACTCCTTGAAATGTTGCTGGCCTCAGGCTCCCACGTGGTTAGCTGGCCGGCAGTTGGCTGCATAGCAAGCTCGCAAGCACAGAGCTCGGGATGAGCCATCCTTCGCAGGACATCAAGAGCACAGCAAACCCAGCAAGTAGAAGCAATTGGTACCATATGAGAACGCCTAGTCTCCAGAGAAGCTGAGAGGTGCTACTCACCTGAATTGATATTGAAACAGATGAATGCTGCAGACGGTGACGTGCTGTATGGGAAGCAGTCGAGCCAGACGTGAAGATAGAGCAGGGGAGAAAAACTAGAGCAGAATCCCAAAAAAGTATGGTGCCAAAGATTATGATTATATAATGATACACGGATTGTACAATGCTTCGAGAACTTGTTGGAACCTTACCTTAGGTTAGCAACAAGGGAGGAGGAAAAGGAGGTTCTTTCACTGGAAAGCGGATTCGATCTCCACCATAGCCAATCACGTGATCGTAGCGGATATACCATCCGCTTCGGGGATATAAACTAAAGGAAAGATACATCATACGGGCAAAAGTATGCTTGTGTTGTCTTCAATTGGCCTCTCCGTGAGTAGACTGTTATGTAGTACCACAAAGTCAAATATAAATTAAATGTATCATTGTCCAGACGCAGGCTGTTCTTCCAATGCAATAAAATTGTCAGAATGCGAATTGGTAGTAACCAAGGTGATAATAAGCAAAATCAAAAGCAGAGTTGCCCAGGCAAACTGCAAGCAAGAAGAAAAAGAAACCACCGCTTGCGATCCGAAGATCACAAAGGACAAAACGCTAATCGTCGTGAAGAACGAAAATGGAGCAGAAGCGGTGTACAAGAATGGTAGCTAAAAACCAAATCGCATAAGAATACACCAAGTCGAAAGTAAGATTAGATCCTAACAAAAAAGACGAAAGGAAGAAAGTCATGAAGCTCCACTAAAGAACACTTCGTTTCACATGGCCGCTCATTGTCGTGCATAATAGCTGTAAAATCAATCGGAAATTTGGCAGACCGTGGGTGCTCACTGCGCACCCAAATCAGAGCTTTAGGGAACAAAACACCGGTGCTGCCTATTCAGAACAATGAAAGACAGAGAATCATATAACAGGGTCAAGGAAGACGAAGAAGGATCAAGCTTGTTGATAAAAGGTCGAGGCCCTGAGCAAAAATCCGTTACCGAGCGCTACCGGAAGTCGTCTTCTGAATCGTTGTCATCCGTAAGGTCAAGTCGATGAACAAGTTCCTTTGTTTCTCTGGCGATTTCGAAAGCAATTGGCGGAAGCTTCTTGGTAACCTCTCGAAGTTCCGCAATATTCACGGTATCGTCGCCCTCGGCTGTTGTTTCTAAGAGATGAGCCCGATGCAGGTTTAGCGTCTGAAGTATGGGTCCAGAGCGTTCCCGAAGGACGGGGCTCGAGTTGGATTTATTGATGAAATGTTCTGTGGATGAGGAGACATTGGAAACAACAGAAGCAATTGCCGAAACATGGGTGCGGATGGTCGTCAAACCGTCTTCTGCGCGAATGCTGGCGACGAGAGACTGAATCGATTGGACCAGCCCATCTGTTTGGTCCTCGATGTACAGCTGCACAGTTGATTAGCCTTCGCCCGGGGAAGACAGGATACAGTGGAGCCAACTCACCTTTAATTCCTGTAGCTCGTGATCTTCAGGTTTCAGCTGTGGGCCTGCCATGAAACCGTTCTGAAATCCCGCATCGAAATGAGGATTTGTTCCATTCCGAGTATGATTAGAAGGCGCGCTCATAGCACTGTAGATCGAGTCATTATTGCTCATTCTGCTTTGGCTCGGAGCAACGCTAAAATAGTCGGGAGACTTCATCTGCGAGAATTGATCACGTTCTTCTTCGTTGTCGTTGAGCTCGTCTCCTGGAGTGGGGCGAATTTTCACAAGACGGACGAGTTCAATAACGGCAGTCGACAAGTGCGACGCCGCAGCATCCAGGAGCGAGACAGGTGAAAGACCATTCGAACGGACAAAGTTCTTGGCTGCGGTGATCATGTTATTGGCTGTCGCAGACACTTTCCGCGTAGCTTTTGTACGCATAGCTGCTAATCCGTCCGCAGGGTTTTGCATCGATTCAATGTCGTGAAGGACATGACGGACTGCGAGAATAACACCCTTAATCTGCTGCATCACGAGCTGGTATTCGTCCGATCGTGCGACGCGAAGCAACTCGTCAATGGAAATCTGGAACTTGGTTACATGTATATCCTTGACCAATCCATCGTCGTGCATGAATCCGTTGTCTTTGGTTACTGTGCTGAGGCCGGAACGAGTCTCTGAAATGCCGGATGACGCTCGAAGGTGCCGTAGCTGAGTCTTGGCTTTGGCGTACCGCGTCTTCCATTGCTGTAATTCTTCTTCCAGCCGTTGAACCTCGCCTGACAATCGCTCTTCGTGCTCCCAGCGGGACTGGCTTTGCTCTGACAGAGCCTTCATCTCCATTAGAAAGGCGGAGGCTTCTCGTCTGACTTCCTCCGTCACCTGCTGTTGCTCCTGTAACTCAGCCTGCAGATCCCGATGCTTGATCTCCAGCTCAGAAAATCGAGCTTGTAACCCGGCGTCCCCGGCACTCTGCCGCGATACCTGGTCGAGTTGATTTCTCAGATCTCTCTCCGTGGCATCACGCTCGGTTCGCACCTTTTCGAGTTCGAGTTGAAGAGAGGTGTTCAATTCTTCCGCCTGGGATATTTTACTTTCGAGTTCCATCTTGAGGGCATCCCACTCTTGTTTTGCAGCGCCAGTCATCTGCTCTTCGTGTTACTAAAAACACCAGTGTGAAATTCGACATGTCAGTTTGGGGTCGCGTACCTGAGATCTTTGATGCTCGTCTTGAAATTTCGCCAGCTCCTCATCTTTTGACCTGAGCAACTCCTCAAGTTTGTCCACCTTGTCCTGCTCCTCTCCGTACTTGGAGAGTGCTTCGTCTTTTTGTTTGAGCAGTTCCTCCAACCTGTTGACTTTCTCCTGCAACGCCGATGCGTGCGACTGCGTATCCGCCAAAAGCTTCCGTTCGCCCTCACCTAGAGTTGTCGTCGTCCCTCTCCTGCTTCGCAGGACCCCCTCCAGAGCGAAAGCATCGCTTCTTGCGTCATAATCATCTTCAGTACCGGCCGCGTCATCATCGTCCTCCACCATGATACTCTTGTTTGGAACAATTGTGTTGCTTTGGAAGGACTTGGCTTGCGGCCCGGCGTCACCGTTCACCGATGGCGGCCCACCCAAGGACCCCTGGCGGGGAGGGAACCCGCCCATTGGACTGGCTGGAGGACCACCGGACGGATAGCCCCTTCCTCGGCCCGGGGGACCTCGGGACTGTGACCGCCGACTGCCGGGGGGCGGAGGATAACCGTTAGGACCGTAACCATTTGGAGGGTAACCATTTGACGGACGTCCACGCATGCTTGGGGCGGGACTAGCTCGGCGAGACTCCCGTGCTGGAAACAGAGGGAAGCGCCGTTCTAGTTCGCAGAAGACATCCGTAGCCAAGTCTCTAAACCGCTGGTGTTGAAGGGACGCGAGCTTCTGACGGGCTTGATTGCGCTTCTCATGGAAGTCTTCCCGAGGAGGTAGGAACGGCGGCACTTCGGGCCGGGGAGGACCAGGCCGCCCGGGAGAAGGCATGGCCTGCTGCCGGCGGAGGAGTTCATCGTAAACATCAGTACTGAGCTCGTGAAACTGAGTCGCCGAAAGCCTGAGCAGCTTGTCTCGCGCTTTGTTTGATTTGCTGTTCGCTCTTTCGTCCCGATAAGATGCATTAAGGAATCGTCTCAGTGCAAGGTAGTGTTGACTTAGAACTTCCTCCATCTGCTTGTGTCGCCTGCTGCGATCCTCCGCCAGAGTTCCACTGCTAGATCGGGCAGCCACTGAGCTCGGGGGCGACGGGTTGCCTGCGTCGCTCACGCCATTCGTAGACCCATTCGGCGCACCCGCATTGTTCGGACCCAGCCCGCTTGGTGTGCCTGATGTCGGAGGAGTTGCGAGGTTATTGCGAGTCGAGAAAGTGGGCGAGAATGGTGGTTCGGTTTTCTGGTACTGATTGATCCCTGACCAGTCACTTCCGTCTACGGAGACAGGCGACATGGTGCCTGGGTTGGGATTCATAGGGGGCCGAGTAGGAGAAGGTCACGTCGCTCCGTAACCACCGCTGCTAGCTCCAAGCACCCAATCGGTCGGATCTTCACAAACAAGACAAAGAGCAGACTGTGATCATGAATTCGGGATTTCTACTGATGACTGCGACGAGGAAGGCCATCGACAAGGGGTTACACGATTAACTCGGCAGGAGTGGACGTAAGATAATGCGAGATCTTGGTGATCGGTAGGGGATGCCTGTGGCTGATCGGAATGTATACGGGCAGGAAGGAATGTGATGAAAAGGAGTGAACTAAGCGCCAATGAGCAAAGGGAATGAGGTGCAGAAACTCTTCCACAGAGAAAAAGGACCGTCTTTCCAACACCACGATGACGAAAAGAGAAAGAAGACGGAGAAGAAGATGAAGATGAGAAAAGAAAATCGAAAAGAAAATTGACGATAAGATGAGAATCGTGACAGGAGGGAAGTGGGAGCAACAGCCACAGAAGAAAATCAAGCGTTTCCCGACTCCCGAAGGCTAAAAGGTATTTGGAAGTGGAAGAAGTGGAGGGCCGATGGAGATTGGAGACTGGGGGAGACTGAGACTGAGAGACTGAGAGAGACTTACAATAATAATTACGAACAGAAGAACCTAAGAAATCAATCCATACTCTGTAAGGTACCTAGGCCAAGTCCATGGAATTACGATTACGAGCCGTGGAAAAGGAGAAGTGGAATTTCTGCCCCATCATAAGTAAGGTAGAGTCCCTAGACTAGATACAGAGTAGGTACCAAGCATTTTGTTCCAGGTCAACACTCAGTGGGACCTTCGGGTACGTACAATGCCTAACGAGAAGAACGAAGCCCTGATTTTCGTTCCGGACCAACATAAACAAGGTAAAATCAGACCTCTCAGTCTTTCTTGTATTATATTATTCTGACCTGGTATAACATGCACCGAACCATTGAGAAACTCAACATCCAGCAGCCCAGAATCGAAAAGGTACGTACTGAAATATATTACACAGAATTACGTACTCCGTACAACAGAGTAGACCCCACCGCCCAGGAACCGATCAAAAGGCTATCCGTCTAGTCCACACGTGAGGCGGTGCTAACTGCGAAATGCAAAATGGTAACCCACAACCTGCTTCCTGACATAAGAATAGGGGTTTCAATTCAGCAGAAGCAGCAATGTGGACTTTGATCAGCATTCTTTTAATCTCAACATGATGCTTTGACGCGGCATGCCGGTTATTGACACTCACCGAAGCAGAGTAAACTGGTAGATAAGCAGCGTATTCTCAGCCACAATGAGGTACTCAAACTTTCAACAATAATAAGGTAGGTGAAAGTTACATACGGACATGGGGGATAGGTATCTACCCATGTATCCCATTGCTCAGCCGTTCGATGCCACGGAACTGGGTTCAATTTGTTCTCACATGCTCAAGGCTGAGTAACAGTGGGTTCTTCACTAACTCCTTTGGCCGATATAACACTATTCTACCCGGGATGAAGCAAAAGCGGGTAGACAGATTGACTTATTGGAAGTGAAATATGGACCTTGTGAGTCCAGACCGGTCGCTGAGCGATCGCTTGGTCTGCAGGTTTCGTTACCCGCGCTGTCTTGGTAGGTAATGATACCTCAGTACCTACCTAGGTACCTAAGGTACCTTATGGAACCCGTATGGTAACTACCATCTCTCAATGCTGGAATGCCCATACACATCTAAAGTGGCAGATATGTGTGTGCTCTTCATTCTAGAAATACTTCATCCTAAGCAAAATCACACTCAATCATTCATTCATTCCAATTATTACAATGATCAGTCCTCAGTAGTTCTATACAGTTCTATCATGTCCAAGTTTCACTATCCAGGATACAGCATACTCCCATACTCCATGTTCCCCCGTGAACAGGAATCATAGTAGCATCATTCAAAAAATATCATGGGATCATAGGCGATGTACGCCATGACCGAAAGTATCCCAATGGCCAAGAGCCTCCCTTGGCGCTTGCCAAACGCCTGCTGCCTGGATTCTTCCGGATGGCCAGCGACGAATGCGAGCCACGGTGAGCTCGCCAATTAGCTGGAGTTGCCGAAGGCCCGGCTGCATTTCTCTCCTGCGCCGGAGGGCAAATGTGCACGAACTCTCGAATAGTCATTGTCAGTTACTCCGACTTCAGTTCGAGGAGGTCATCGTCAATCCCCGAGCAGCACCCACGGCTGCTGAGACGGGTGTAGCTGACCGCGTCGGGGCAGCACTGCGGTTATGCGCCATGTGCGCTCTGACAAGGTGGCCGGCAGCAAGCGCGGAGCACAAGCTCAGCTCTCCCGCAAGAACAGCGGCAGCGACAATTCGAGCAAGTTGCCGAGCATTGTCACCTGGGTTGGTGGGGTGGGAACCACGGACACCGAGCAGATCAAGCATGGCAGACTGTCCTTCAAGGATAGTGCCACCACCGATTGTGCCGACTTCGATAGAAGGCATAGACACGGCGATTTGGAGGTCGCCATTGAGGCTGGAGAGTTGACCAGTTAGCACGCAAACCAACGCAACAAATCGAAAGGTATGACAACTTACTTTCTCATGGTCGTGATACAGCTGCTGCTCTCGACATTCTGCGCAGGATCCTGACCCGTTGCCAAGAAGATAGCAGTGACAATGTTCGATGCGTGAGCGTTGAACCCACCTATACTTCCAGCCATAGCACTTCCAATCAGGTTCTTACTGGTATTGAGCTCGACCAGGGCATTGACATCGCTCTTGAGCACGCTCCGGACGATATCACCAGGGATGATAGCCTCGGCTACCACAGACTTGCCACGACCGTCAATCCAGTTAATAGCAGCAGCCTTTTTGTCTGTACAGAAATTACCAGAAACGGATATGGTAGCCATGTCGTCAAAGCCGCACTCAGTCGCCATAACGTGGAGTGCCTTTTCGACACCTTTGGAGATCATATTCATTCCCATGGCGTCACCTGTTGTAGTCTTGAACCGGATGTAAAGATAAGTTCCAGCGAGAGCAGTCTTAAGGTGCTGAAGGCGGGCGAACCGACTGGTAGAGTTGAAAGCCGCAGTCAAAATACTTCGGCCCTCTTCCGAATCAATCCAGACCTTAGCGGCCGCCGCGCGTGCAAGAGTAGGGAAACCGACACAAGGACCGCGAGTCATGCCATCACCGGTCAGAACAGTGACTGCGCCACCACCTGCGTTGATCGCCTTGGCGCCTCGACTTGTGCTGGCCACCAGCACACCTTCCGTAGTAGCCATGGGAATAAAGTAGCTTTGGCCATCAATGGTCAAAGGACCAGCAACTCCCAGAGGCAAAGGCAGATATCCAATAACATTCTCACAGCAGGCACCGTGTACAAGCGTATAGTTGTAATCCTTGTACGGAAGCTTCGACGATTCCAAAGAGCTTGTGATGGCAGAAGTGGCAGGAGTTCGAGCAACAACAGCACGACGAATTTTGACGGCTCTAGTGAACGCATCCACACGGCTCATGAGGTCCTCGTTCTCCATGGTCTTTTCCAACGCATATCCAGGAATCTTGCCTCGCAGGGAGAGCTCAATCAACTCTTCATCACTCAGGAAAGCAGCTCGCTTCTCTTTCAGAAACGCCTCGCATTCTTCTGGACTCCTCTTGGGTGTGTCGGGGTTCAGATCGATCTTAGGGTATTCCTTCTTTGGTTCCACCACAGCCACCTTGGGAGCAGCAGGGGCAGATTCAGGTTCCTTAATGCTCCAGCGAGCGGCATTGAACAAGTAGCCGTTCAGGATAATGCTCAGGGTCAAAGCAGCGATGATCCACTTGCTGATGATGGGATCTTCAACACTCTTGAGAAGGCTCTCGATGACACGTCCGCCGACAGCGTCGAGGAACTGATCGGTGTACTCGATATCGAATGTGCGGGTCTCGCCCGAGGCGGCGTAGTGTACAGAAGGGTATTCCAGTTTGTACTTGATTGGAGGGATGACTGTCACAACCGTCTCCATCATCTGACTCTTCGCAGAGACGTAGATCGAGTCAAGCCCATTTTCGGCGACCTTGAAAGGGTCAATGGGCGTCGGCGCAAACACATTAGAGACACGGGACAGCAGAGGCAGGCCAGCACCTTGGCTTGAGTTCCGGAATGGGATAGTGGATAGATTCACCACATTGACCAAGACGAAACCCCCTACCATCAAAATCTTGAATCTGCGAACGCTGCTGGATTTGAGCTTCCTCCCGAAAATACTAGGTTCGTTGCTGCTCTCAGATCCAGCCTGAGGCCAGTCATTACTCGAAGCGACATTCTCGGCCACCCGATGAGTGATACCATCTTCTTCCAGAGCTTTGCGAAGGGTAATATGGCGCTTGATCCGGTTGATTTCGAGTTTGATGCATAGGATGGTGGTGTAGAAAGTGAAGAGCAAAACGCAGTCGAAAAACAAGATCCAGGCCGCAAGGAAACAAAACTGTCGCAACCCGCCCTGCACTCCCGAAGCAGCTCCAGCAATAAGAATGGCAATCTCGATGCAGTAATCGCGGATAATCTCAAAACCTTGTTCCTTGATCGCAGTCTGAATAGAGTCCTGAATGGACTTCGTGGTGCTTGGTGAAGTTTGACCAGCTCTGGCTCCTTGCCGCCTGTTGTCCGCCGCCGCAGTGAGAACAGCCCTTGTGAGAATTATCGGCTTCTCGAAACCGATCGTGACAACAAGGAATGGAAGGCCCTCGGACAGCAAAAGAACATTGATCGGGACGCCAAGCTTCGTTGTGACCAGAAGACCAAACAAAAAGGCGAAGATGCCTGAGAAGAGGACAGTGGCCGCCAGCCAGAAGTTAGAGCCGAGACGCCGCATCGAGAAGAAGAGGGACACGAAGCTAAGGTGCATCGAAAGGTATCCCAAAGTCATGATGACAATATCAATAGTTTCGGCGTGCTTGGTACGTTAGCAAAAATGGCAGGGAAACCTTGGTAAGGCAGGTCATTTACCTTGATCAAATCCACAAATGAACCCCAAGCATCTGCCAACCAGAGTTTGATAGCACTACCCGAGCCATAAGCCGGGCCACGAGCAGCTCGCATGATCCATTTCTTTTGTTCTCCATCGTCCTCATCGGAGGAGGTATCCGGGATCTCCTGTACCGCTTTCAGGAATTGCGGAACCTGATCGAATGGCAGGGTGAATGCGAGGGAAGAGTCGTGGGAGAAGGGAGAAAACAAATTAGGGGTGTATGGCACTGGGTAAGCGGAGGAATTGGAAGGAATCGGCAATTCTGTTGCGGCAGGAGCGATCGAAGATGACTTTGACAAGGAATCCGAGAAGATAAAGGTTGCAAGAGCGAGATGGTTGACGTCCTATGGCCAATGAACAGTCAGCGAGGAGAAAATCAACGTCAAGATAAGCTGATGTAGATGTACCGTGTAGTCCTGGTTCACTGAAGCGTCCTCGACCTGCCATTTCCAAGATGTACTCTCACCCAACCGAAGACTCCGGCTGCCCTGAAGCAGAGTATCGACGTCGACTTGGCCGGCAATATTCCTGGGGTTCCTGACGCTGTCGAACAAACTGCCTTCAAGTAGACCCACGTAGGTCGTACTGGCGAGCAATGCAATAACCACGATGGTGTGTATAGGGTGCTGACAAGCTTGGCTGGAGATCGATTGTAAAACGCCAGTGACCTGACGCTTTAGCCATCCCGGTTCGGCATCGCTCTCAGCTTCTGCCGAGCGAAGTTTCCTTGTAATCAAAGAGGTAGCCATTGTCTATCCTAGACAAAACGGTGAACAGGGAGAGGCGGTGTAGGCCGCGTGCCTAGGGAAAGTGCGGGAAAGTGCTGAAAATGACGGTTCGCAGGGGTGAGACCCTATAGCTTAGTCCCGACTCGACGCTGAAAAATCTCAAGAAAGGTTCCCGAAATCAGGAGATGGCATGAGGTACAGTATCGAAGAGGTCGCTGCTTGTTGAAAGGACTCTAACGAAAAGCACAAACTTGACTGCGATCAGCACAATTATCTCTGGCGACGCTTCCCCAATGATGAGACATACCAGACAATAAGGGGCAGTGAAATAACCAGCCCACTGTTCAATATTATTGAGCTGAACTTGACCCTGTTGAAAGAAAACAAGTCCAATCCCACCAACAGCTCCTTTCTTTTCCTATCCCTAATTTGCCCGCCTTGATCGCGGACCCCTGAAAGTTGAATGAAAGGGAGTTCTGGCTCGCCGCTGGGGAAGATGGAAATAAGTAAATCCGGGTAATTTTGCCGCCTAAGCACAGCCACAAGCACCGTGGATCAGTGCAGGTGCACGTACCAGGCTCCCGGGAAACAACGACACAGTACTAGGTAGTATTATATTTAGCAGCGAAGTAAGGTAGGGACTAGGGAGTACAGAAAAGAGGGAGGATAGCAATAATAATCATGGAGAAGAAAGAGCGGAAAGGGAGGAGCAGATAGAGTGGGAAGACAAGGAAATAAAAGACTCACCCAAAAAGCGTCCCCCCTGTACCTTCCCCTCGGACTTTGGTGGTCAAAGAAATGATCAATACAGAAATGCTCCAGGGGTCCGGCCATTAAAATCCCAACTAGTCGTACTCCGTCCAGCTAAGATAGGCAATAATAATCCTGAACTAGTATCGTATCTACTATCTACTCCGTACTCAGTATTTGGATTCTATCCACCGAGTAGCTATCAGTTAGCAGTCATATCAATGGGCTGGATTATCAGTTCGTACCAACGATCCAGCGTGTTCCTCCTGGGTCCATTGCAGCAAGGAGTTGCGTACTCTACCACTACTTTCGATGTGCTACAAGTAGATATCAATAGGTACTAACTGCTATATACCTGTTTGCGACTCTGCAGTTCGTGCAGTGCTGGTACTTCATCCTTTGGGCCATGCTCGAGAATCCACTCTTGGTGGACAGGCTCAAGACGACGGAGCATCTACCAGTATTTCAGATTTTGACATTGAAATAATCAAATCGTGACTGCAATATCTGCAAAGCTGGTCACACATCACGACGAATACTCGTCGCCATCGGCCTGACGCAAACCCCGAGTATGGACCAGGCCCCTGGTGATGGGTAGATACTAGGTACAAACTGCATATCACCACAAACCAGCGTCTCACGTAAGATGAATAATGTTGATTTGATGTTGTTAACGACGCTGCTTCTGAGGAAGAGCAGTGTCTATGGAGTACATTAGCTTATGTTGTTCCCAGTGGTCAAGCAAGTGAGCAAGGAGCGGAATAGGGTATGTCGTATCACTCGGTGTTACCATTTTAGGTAGCCCCCGGGAGGCGGACTCTTTCTCAATCTGAACTAGGATTCAGTATGGAGAGGAATGCACTCGCTCCTCCTGCATGGAAAAAGAGAGAGAATGTCCACCACTTTTTTACACACTCTTGCTACTTCACCGCTGTCTCCCTTACATGCCCTTAAAGAAGGTGAGCAAGTATCTAGCCGATGGCTGTTTTCTCTCTCTGTCCTTCGACACCTTCCTCACCTTCCGTCCCCCCTCGCATCTGCTAAACCTCATACTGATCCCTATCCTCAAAGAATGTAAAGTCCCCAATGACATAGTGTTTTTGACATCTCCGCTGTGCACCCAATTCGCAAGCCACCACTGGAGATTCCCATCTTTGTATCGCAAGTCTCAACCCACGACTAATATTCGCCCTAAACCTGACTACAATGGAGTAATCACCGAAATACAGGGTTTACCTGCTTTTTTTGTAATTGGACACAGGTCTCCGGCGCTAATCAATCAATTTGGCCTACCCAAATGGGGGAAATTGTTTCATTTCAGAGTCTGTACTTGGCTTCGATTCCTATTATTCTACGGGCCGTCTTCTTGGCCAAGCTGGTGGAGTGATGGACAGTGAACACAATATTAATGGAAAAAGCCAGGACCATTGAGGAGTCCTGATCCGTCGGAGATAACACAATAATACCCACTCTTTTCATCTGATCAATCAGTTCGATGATTCTGCTGGACTATTCATGCCTTTGCTATGGAGCCTACGGTGCCGACTACTACTGCGAAGAGGTCCGGTAACATTTGCTGTCTCCAGATCCTCTCACTATTGTTGGGGCAGATTCCTATGTCCGGATGAACCCAGTCAGTAGTTGGCTGGAAGCTTTCTGGTTTTAGTCAAATTTTTTTACTAGCTTTCGCGCAAAATGCTGCTTCAACAGTACAGTCCCAAGGACTGACAGGCTGTGTGAAATGCAGTCCACGTCAGAGATCTTAAAATCGGGCTAACACGGGACATCTGTATCTATTCTGCATTCTGGCAAGAGGCGTCTTACTTTGGACCTCTTAGCATAATAAACACAATACTATATTCGGTAGTCAGCGAGACAATGGCAGATATCTAGTCCTAGACTGGCCCTGGCACAACTCAATAACGGAGTTTCTTCGGGATCAAATGGGTTCAAAGACTGCAAAGTGCAGGAGCCAATCGCTGTGATGTTCGCTTCTCAGAGATATATAAATTGCGCAGCGGTTCGGTTGGGCCTTGGAAATGAGAGGACCGAAACTCAGCATGGCGGCCACCCGTCTTCAGTCTTCACACAGGAGGGATATACTCCGTACTTTACCTGTCTTATGCCTTTGCCTGTCTATATAGAGATCTCCGAGAGTGAGCTTCCTCAGCTGGAAGATTGTCAAAATGGCGTCACTGCACTTAGCATCGAGGCCCGGAAGAAACCTTAGGGCACGGCCGCACGGGTCGTACAGTTGCTAAGCTTCTAAACTGTCACCGAAACAATCTCATCTGATGCTTTATAAAGCAAAAACAGACTTTGGGCCGAATAATGAGGCTTGAGCTTGCCTGTCAGCGGTACTGCCACCCTTAAATCTGAAGACGGTTGCTAAGCGCCACGTCGGAGATCAAAAGGCCAATCGGTGACTTGGACTCCTTATATCCCATGCAGTTCTGCAACGACATCGAGATTCCTCAGACGTGCGATGGCGATTATGGGGTATACACTAGGTACGCGCTGATGCTATTTGCGGTATCTCAACATTATGATTGAGCCTGAAACCTTTCTTCTGCTCGTTCCACCAGATTCTTCATGCTTCCCAAGCAATACACAAACATCTAAACGCCTACTCTAGAGTGCCTCTAATCCTGATCGATGAGTAGGCTTTACTTGACGGTTACAAGGGATCTCAAATTGATTGGCTTCAAATGTCCCTTCAAAAGCTGGGCCTGTCGCTGCCTTTAGCGCCGTGCAAGATACTGGACCTTCTCTTTGTTCCCTATTGACACTGGTGTATTGAGTCAACCACCCAAGTGTTTCGAATGAATAAAGCATCATCTGAGGACCACAATGATACTTGTTCCCTCATTGAGAATAGGCAGGTGCAAAGCCGATTTGAGAAAAAAAAGAGGAGAGGCCACTGAAAAGGTCTCATGACCTTTTGTGTTTCAATGCCCATTGTCTTTAATGGATTGATCGCTTCACACACGATTGTCTAGTCTCGGTCTCTTTAATCACTTCAACAAAGAATAAGCAGGAATAGCCATTGTGATTCGAGATACCTGAGGACCAGAATCAACATCTGAGAAGACGAGGGGAATTACCCGTGAAGGATTTCTAAAGCGTCCAACTCTCCTGCTTACACTATCGACGATTACACTTAGTAGAAAGCAAGAGATAAACTCGCTGGTTTCGAGGCAACTTGCCTGCTCGGTGTCCTACTTTTTTTCTGTCACTATCTTCAAGTCCTTTGTGGGAGCCAGAATATCATGCAAACGATGCGCGTCCTCCGTGTCGCCGTTTCGAGGTTGCTCATCTTCGCCCTCGTTTCCACAGATGTTACTGCCCATTCTTGGGTTGAACAGCTCATGGTCATTGCGCCGAATGGTACCTTTGTTGGCTCTCCAGGATATGCTCGAGGGAATGTTCTTCGCACTGATCCTGCCTTCAACGACACGACCATGACCTATCTCATACCGCCTGATGGCCGGGCAAATCTGAGTCAAATCCTTCCGAGTGATCATTTGTGCAAGGATACACAACAGGAACAGGCCCAGACCGAGGGTAGTCCAAGGCTTCAGGCAAGCCCTGGCGCTGCTATCGCCCTTCGCTTCCAGGAAAACGGACATGTGACCTTACCCCAGAACCAGCCTGGGAAACCCAGGAATCGCGGGACGCTATACGTATACGGGACGACAGAGCCAAAGGACGATGAACGGCTCCTTAACGTACACAAAATCTGGAACAAGGAGGGCACAGGAGGCGACGGGCGCGGTGTCCTCTTGTCGATACAGAATTTTGACGATGGCCGTTGCTACCAGATAAACAGTGGTCAGATTTCCGAACATCGCCAGGCCGCGTACCCGCATCAGGCAAACCAACTCATGGGAGCCGATCTCTGGTGCCAACAGGACATTGCGCTGCCATCTGAAGCGCCAACCGGCAAACCCTACACGCTGTACTGGGTTTGGGACTGGCCTACAGCTCCTGGAGTGGACCCATCCTTGCCGAATGGAAAGCAAGAAATCTATACTACCTGTATAGATGTGGATGTGATCGATGGCCCTCCTACTCATGTCCGTATACCGGCGAACTACGTCGAGGATCAGTCCCTGAACAATGCGGCCATCCCGTCTCAGTTCGCAGAGGTATTCGGATTAGGAGGCTCCTCTTTTTCCGCGCCTGACTCTTCGACATCTCGGCTGATTCCGACACCGACCGCGGTTCCCAAGCAACCCACGCCAGCGACAGTGACTTCTTTCATTACAGTGACCACGACTGTTCAACCCAACGCCTGTCAGACCGGTCTAGGCTCATCAGCCCCTAGCTCTTCCAGACCCAGCTTGTCTGCCCCAGCTTGGAACTGGTATCGAAGGCCAATCTAATTCCGCAACACCCTTAACCCGCGGCAAAGGGTCGGCAGATCTCTCTGGAGCTCTCGTTTGTCAGCCACAGCTGGTACTGTGCGTCCTTTTTTAGCTCCGATTCTTCTTTGTTTGTAATAAATAGAAAGTGTTTCCAAGGCAATAAATCAGTTCAAGACCATCATGTGTGACAGTGTGAGCATAATGGTAGAAGTAGAGAACCATATATGCCAATCTGTGTGGCAGTCACTTGCCAGGAGAATTGTCCCATTCATACATCTTTCAGCCAGCCTTATCATTTTCCAGCAAGCAAGGGTGACCAGTTTCGCATACCAGCCTACCATTATGTTACATGCAAGAGAATGCTCACTTTTGTTCAGTGAGTGTGAGCGTGTGGACAGACGCAAGGGGAAATATGCCTCAGGCATTAATCCAGGATGGGAATAGATCAAGGCACCATATTCCTGAAACACGCTAGTCCACGCGTGGTAGGTCACGTGCACGCCTCCAAGTCTCTTGGGCGGCGGAAGGAGGAAAAGAGCTGCGACGACGAGATCGATACAAGAATGACTTGATTTGACATCTGTCTCATGCTTTGAAATCGCTGAAGAGGCTTGAAGCGAGGTTTTGGATTGACTTCTGGAACCAACGTGCTCGTCTCTGCATGGCTGCGGTGGGAGTCAAGCCCTCGTCCCCACCAACTGCGCCTCGATGATCCTAAACGCTTTCGGGCCCTCAGTCTTCAGCACCTAGTAAGTAGGTAATCTCCGGCCTCCTTTGCTTGGTTCCCGCCATCCATCGATCGTCCATTTATCACTGCACTGGCACTTAAGCACAGGAAACTCTGCTTGTGGCTCTTCATCCTCGTTCTTCCTTGCAACCCCTCCTCCCCTCTCTCTGTCTCTGCTTCATCGCTCTCTTGTTTGTTCTTCGTCATTGGTTGCTTTCTTGTTAACCGGACCCGGCTGCTGCTATATTTAGAACCTCCCACTTACATCGCCTCCGTACCTTCAAACGACTCGACAAGAACCCAAACGCGGGACAAAATTCCCTCGAGTCCAGCAACATTATCTCGACAGCAATCAACCTCGCTATTGGTTGCAGGCTTCCCTAATATTTCCCTCTCTCAGAGGCTCCGACTGGGCTTACGTCTCATTCCTCCATTGGTCGGGTATTTCGATTCAAAACACAGACCGAGGCGGTCTTGGGGGTTTCCTTTCGAGATCAATAGCCGCGCACTGAACCTATCTCGATCGTTGATTGTTGCAACAGTCGCCAACTGACGCATTGGGACATTGGGAATATCCGGCGTCTACAGCCGCCTCAGGGGGTTTTCAAAGCGACATTGATTTGGAGAGTCTGAATCGCCTCTTACCCCAGCCTCATACAATCGGTGGTACAATCTCGTGCTTGTAGGCAAGGAGCTATTAAAGTACCTCTCAACCTGCATGCTTTCACTCTTATTGCTTTCATTGCCCCCAGCCATCTGCGTCGGCTAGATCATATTGGAGGTTTTCCTGTTCATACCACCAGGCGTGTTCCTGCGACCTGACACTGATCGGATCGGAGAGTTGACGACGCGATGCGAAACTAAGGTCCCAGAGCTTCCTTCACCGTCAACAAAATAGTCTCCTCCTCAACAGACACATTCTTAACTCACATCGCTCCACTTTCCGGGGACGTATCCATCACACCCGCCAGTATTTGTCGTGGCTCTCCGCGTCGATCTATCATGGCAACCCTAACCTCATCGGCTTCTCGGCCGCAGTCACAGGTGATCACCTCGATGACGAATCTGTCCGTCCTACCTCCAATCATCACGGATGCTCCCGGGAAGACACAAAGCGGGCAGCGGACATCGTCGTATGCGAAAGACCGTCTATCGATGTACTCGAATCTTTCGGTAGCCTCTCAAAATCGCTCCCGTCCCGGCTCGCATGTGTTTCCAATCTTTCATTCTAGCTTGCCATATGCTCTTGTTCGGGATTTCGCATACCCTCCAATCCACCCGCTTCATTACGGTCCTCTGCCACCTCGGGCCTCCGGTGTGTCCACTCCGGCAAGTGAACATCGGCGCCTTTCGGACCCTCCCGCACAATGGGATAACTCGCGGGGCCAGTGGTCATCGGGCCCTTGGAGGACGGATCAGAGTCATGGACAACAGCAATTGCCTGCAATGTCGTTTGGTGATGGACCCCCTTATAGCGAAGATGAAGATTTGCATAGCCCTGTGTACTCGTCTCGTCACCGCAAGAACAAGTCGACAGGGATGAATGCGAATGGTCGAAGAACGAGGAGTCCCGGTCACGGTCATGAGTCTGCCTATTTCTCCGGCGATGCTGACCGAGGAATACTGGTCAGCATGAACGCGGACGGCAGCGAGACTTATTACGTCAATGATGACGATGATGGGACAGACGATGGCCCTGGGGGAGAATATGTCACCTATCCTCCAAATGAGAGCCGACATTCTCACATGGGGAACGAAACTTACGGGGACTATCAGGATCGTGGGCATGATGCCGGATTTGAATCTGAGGACGATTATTCCCGTGGCGACCGATACTCGGGCGATTTCCAATTCGCAGTTGGCTGCCCCGATGAGGAGATGCATGGCAAAGCGGTTGCATTGTTTGATTTCACCAGAGAACATGAGAATGAGCTGCCCTTGACGGAGGGACAGGTGATTTTTGTCTCATACAGGCACGGCCAGGGCTGGCTGGTCGCGGAGGATCCAAAGACTGGTGAAAGCGGATTGGTACCAGAGGAATTTGTTCGGTTACTTCGGGATATCGAAGGTGGCCTGACATCGCTTAGCGGCGACCCAAGTCTCGATGCCGAAGAGGATGATAGCACATACTTGAGCCCGGACTCAACCGACTCGGAGCAGGCCATCACACCAACTCAGAATGATCAACTCCCGCTGAGCTCTGACAGGGGGTCTGTTCATATTGCCAACAGCACAACGAATATGGAGAGTCCGGCCGTCATCCCAGCTGGCGGTGGCGAGACCGAATCGAACGCATCACATTTTCTGCACAACGGACAGGAGATCGACAGCGCTCCACCAATGGAACAACGAATGACGGAGAAACGAGAGACAAAAAGGGAAAGCCAGATAGGTATCTTGGCCAAGACATGAGTTGGCCTTGCGCTCCCGGACAGACTGGCTGCGAGGCGGGATACTTCCACCTTTGAGTCTTTAGTGAACATATGGGTTTACGCCTCGGGTCCGTCTTTACAAAGACATGTCGGATTCAAGTTTCTTCACACTTGGCTGCTAGGTGGGCTTTCAGGATTGCAACAAGTGCCAGCTGTTGTTCAACCGCCCGCGAAGGATACATAGTCTGGGTGAATCTAGACCAGTGCCATCCCATATACGTGGCACGATATATTTCATGACGATTCGCATCGGATAACCTGGTGGATGAAAGGTTGACGATGCTTGATACTTGACAATTGAGCTCTCAGCGAAGGAAAGGGAATCCCACTTCGCTTGTTGGCTTGAACAAACCAGTAAAGGAGAACAGGCATTGTTCTTCAGTGATTCCTGGCTTGTAAATAATTTTGTTTCTGCATGGTTTACTGTTTTCAATATCCAGCGCCGGCGTCATCATCTGTTTCAGCATCTGTTCTTGATTCTTCGGCCTTAAGTGGCTTGTTGTGCATGGTATGGGGCTATCATTGTGTCAATTCTAGTCTCTGTGAGATTGGAAATCAATAAGAGCATGCTAGTAACCAAGGTATACAATAAACGGCGAGTGATGTATATATACTTGACCCATATGCCACAATATCCAAGAACCTAGAGAGTACCCAGCACTAAATCAGTGCACATCCAGCTCATCGCTTGAAATCCACCTTCGAACCAGGCAACTCGGCCACCCTCCCCATCGACCCCGGCAGCTCCGACAGCTTACTCCCCCCAAGCACCTTGCCGCCGCCCATCTCGGTCCCCAGCTCATGCACCACCACCTCCCCAGACGCATCCATCTCCTGCCTCATCCGCCCCCCAAGCATGGGAATGTCCTTCTCGGCCATCTCCATCGCAGCAACCTTCGCCACGGCCTCATGATCACGATCATCGTCATGCATCGTCGATCCCACAGTCGTCGAAGTCGCAGCTGCACCATCAGCATCCGCATCCCCATCCCGCCGCGCCAGCTGATCCCCCGCCTGCTGGGCGTCCGCGTCCCCCTCCGCACCCGCCTGCCGTCGACGCCGCCGCCGGAACCAGAAGATGAACGCGATGAGTCCGCCTAGCACCGCTGCGGCGAGGACCCCGCCTACGATCCCGCCGATCTGAGAGCTGGATAGTCCGTTTCCGTTTCCGTTTCCGTTTCCGTTTCCGTTTCCCGTGCCGGATTGTGATTGTGGTTGTGCTGTGGGTTGCGTCGAGTTGCTACTTGCGCTTGTACTTGCGTTTGCGTTTGTGTTTGTGCTCGTGGGTGAGCTCGAGATGGGGAGCGTAGCCGTCCCCGTCGTTGAAGATGTAGATGACGCGGTGTGGTTCGTCATATTGGTGTATTCCACACAGCACTGGATGTTATTCGGACCGGGGCAGGGCCAGGGATACTAGATAGTTCCCGTCAGAGACACAAACAATGAGATTTTGCGTTTTGCTTTGCGAGCGTGAATACCGATGTGCCGGGGAAGTACGCGCCCCCATCACAGGTCTGGTTCGAGGCATCGCGGCAGTAGCCTGTTCCTTCGGAGACGGTGCAGCGGCGGAGGAGGCAGCACTATACAAGCATTAGACTAGAGTGAGGACTGGTCAGGAGAGGCAGGTCAGGTCTTGCCGTGTAGTCGGACGGGTCGCTATTGCATTGGTTTGTGTAGACTATCCCGACGCCTGGGCGAGTTAGATGGCTTTCTGCTGTGGGATACGTAGTACGGAGTATAGGATAGGTACATTGAGAGGAAGGGAGACACTCTCCGGCGCCAATGCCGCCTTCGCAGACATTGTGTGCCTGGTTGAGTTGACGGGGGAGTAATAGGTTGCTTTCGAAGATGGGGTTGACGAACATGATGTTGGCCGTACGGAGTATAATGGATAGAGATTCAGATTCAGATGGAATTACCAGAGGTAGATTCAATATTAATCTAGCAATACGAGCGAACCAGATCTATTATATGCCCCTTTCATCATCCCAGTCCGTAGTAAGTGATCAACACACTCAAAGCTAAAAACAGACTTTCAAACTGACACAAAGCAATCACAGGCATTCGTGCAGCTGAACGTGTAAATCCAGTCGTCCAGTCATAGACGGCGCCAAGTTCAAGTAGAAAGATAGATAGGCATCAGGGAGATGGAAGTACAGAGTAGACTAGTACCTACATTCCGTCCCTCATATCTTCTCCCAGGTATCGTATCCTTCATTGGATAGCTTCAAGTCTCGTCTCTGGCGGGGTTACACAGCGAGTCTCGAGTCGAGAGTGAGAGCGAGACAGATACTATCCATGTGGACAAGTGCGGAATGAGACACAAGATTCAGACGGTCAGACCTAGTCTAGACTAATATTATTGCCTGCAAGGCTACTCTGGACGCCGTGGTATGCATCCGGGAGGCACTTTACCAGAGCGGGAGCTGATCGTCGAGACAGCACACATTCTGGAGGGAAGGATGCAGGGAAAATACGAGCCCCTGGGGTCCAATCTCCTGTGGCAATTGGCTAATGGCAATGATTTGATGGTCTGGTCGGAGGATTCGCTTTCCATACGAGTAGGGACATTGATGATCCATTCAGATGTCACGAGTCACACTCGTGAAAGGAGTCCCTTGATGGTTATGAATAGCTTAGTGTTCGTAACCTACGAATGCGATTATTGGCGTCCAGATACTCATCGTATTGAGGAGATACTAACGCAGTACTAGTGGTGCCAACCTTAATCCGACCATTGGATTCGAGTTCCCATTTGATTACTAACAGCAGGGTATGCAGAGGTAGATAGATGGGCTCGAGAATGATAGAGTGAATGAGAAGACGGCGCTCATGGACAAATGACCCTGTATATGGATTCCTATTAGAAACGAAAGAGAGATTGAGGAAGATTGCACTACGGAGAGAAGATCGCCTGGTAATCAGAATCAAAGACAAATAATAGAACCATCAAAACCAGAGCAATTAGCCCAACAAATCGTCAAGCCCCGAACTGCCGGTTTTCGTCCCCTGCTGCTGCTGTCTTGACGAGCCCATCGAAGGAGAAGTAGTAGCTGGAGTGAGACTGCTCGATGGGGCCGGGGCACCCCAGATGCCCGCGCTAGCTTTCTCTTTGGCCATACTCGCCAGATTGGGTCCCTTGTTTGCATTTGCCGAGGATTTTTGAATCCCCGCACTGGCACTGGCGGTCGACCAGAGAGACCCAAAAGCGTCCCCGGACGACTTCGATGCGGCCGGCTTACCTCCGGCCGATGAAGTACTCCGGGCGGAAGTGAAAGACGAGGTCGACGGCATGCCCGGTCGGTGGTTGGGTGTCATGGCAGTTGGCTGCTGTGCGGTGGCAGTGGAAACGGAGGTGAAGTAGTTGGGAGTGGCGGCCTGGAAGCCCATCGGTTTGGCCGGTGCGGGCTTTGTCTGCTGCGATGGCGGCACCATGGAGCTCTGAGACAGCGTGGGAGAGGCAACCGTGCTCGAGGTCGGAGTCGGGGTCATTGATGTAAATCCGACCAAACCATTCAGGGTCGGCGCTTGCGCGCCAGAAACGGGCCGAGGAGCAGCAAACTGGGTACTCGAGGTCGTACTGACCGTGGACGCGGGCGCGGGAATAGCGAATTGACTGGCTGCGGGCTGGGGTGCTGGCGTTGCGGACTGGAAATCATCAAACTCGTCATCGTCATCGATCGGCTTGGACTCGAGCATATCTAGGCCGTTACTGCTGGCAGGCTTCTTGCCAGCGGCAGTAGACGTCTCCTCCTCGCCAAAGTCAAACAAGTCTTGTTCGGGCTCCTTGGGAGGCTCGGGCTTCTTCGCTTCCTGCTTCGGACGTGGAGAGCTGGGTCCGCGACGCCGCGCCGGGCTGGCGTCGCCCTCGTCGTACTCGTCGTACTCCTCGAACCGGTTCCCTCTCCGACCTGAATCCTGGAACTCGCTAGAAGCACCTCCAAAGCCGCCGCCGTCGCCATAGACGCCTCCACTGTATCCACCAAAGGACAGACTATCGCTGCCAAAACCGCCGTACCTGCCGGTGGAACCGGAGAAGCCGCTTCCCATACCACCACCCATTCCACCGGAGCCTATCCCACCCTCGAAGCCGCCAAACTTGTTGCGATTCGCACGGGCCTTCTTTCTCTCGGTGCGAATAAGATCCACATCACCAAGCAGCTTCACCAGCTCCGACGATCGGTTGCGCACGTTCACACCCTGGTCCTTGCCGTTCTGGTCGATGTAATGAAATTGGCGTAGCATCCGGATCAGGGACAGGTGAGACCGGGCGTCGTCGACAACGCGCTCCGAACCATTCTTAACGAGAAATTCCAGTAGTTGAAGACTCTGCATGACACAAAAGGACGAGTCAGTCTAGCCGGTCTCAGGTGGAAGAAGCCAGCACGCGCAATCGTACCTTGTAGATCTGTCGCCACTCCTCCGCGCTCTTGTCTGTGAATCGCTTGTAGATCATCGGCATAATTTCGTTCAACAGTTGGCTGTTAGCAACGGAGATCAGCATCGAGCCCAAATCCATAAAGTAATCGACATCGCGACATGTACGGAGTGAGGGGATGGCTGACTAGCTGTGAGTTCCGTTGGCGATCTCCTGCATCAATGTAGTTGAAGCGCCCCAGGGTTCATTGTTTGTAGCTTCTCGGACCTGGTTGCAGTTAGAAACTTGCATATCAATCCGGACAATCCGTCATCGGTCTGACGACAACAGCGGAGCCGCCAATGCGACTGGCAGGGCGGTGACACGAACCTTCGACTCCATCTCGGTGTAGTTCATGACAGCTAAGGAACAAGAAAAGTTAATAACCACAGCTTGTATGCCATAGTAGACAGTCGTTCAGGATTGAATGAAATCTGCAGGAAAAGACGGGTTGCCAGCAGACGCTGCATTGGAGTACCTACCATTCTGCACCTTGCGGACTCCCGCCTTGATATCATACAAGGTCAGATTGCTGACCTGCTCTTTCAGACTGTTGAAATCCATGGCGCAGTCTCAGCTTCGTCCGGTGTATTTGCACTCTTGTAAATTGACCAAACTTTTGAGAAACAAAAGAAAGAAAGAAAGAAAGAAAGACTAAAAAGGCAGTATATGCAAGGACTTGATTCGGGACGAGGGAGAGACAACGAGGAGGCGGGAGTTAGTCTGGCATCCGCAGTTGGGGCCCAAGGCATCCAGAAAGTCACGTGGGAGCCCCTGACGTCCCATACTGCCTACACTCGCATTATTACAGGTACATTTAATGCTATCATTACTTAGATATCTGGATTGCCTTCAGAATCTGTCATATTCTGACAAAGAACTCCATGTACTACTAAAAACTATGGGACCAATACATACATAGAAGACTCGTCTAAATCATCACAGGGGAATCATCAATGGGATCAGTGGAAGGTAGGGTTCCAAGGCGAAGGCGGAATGAAAGGAACAAACAAAATGTAAAGTCTTTGCTGGGAAATCGCCTGCGGAGATGCCACGCTCCGAAGCAGAATCAAGGAGAGCTGATGAGACATGAAGTGGATATCGCTGGCAAGAAAAGGGTGGTCATCAACTAAAGCATGCTAAACGGGCCCATATCCGCAAATGGCGGAATAAAATTGAATGAGGAGGAGTGAAAACAACAAAAATCAAACAAACATCATTAGGGAGATTTCGGGGATACTGTGTTGAACTTAACGATCTTGTCCTGCCGAGTACCCCATCATATCAATCATTCGTTATAGAACTTTCTCATAATCAGATGCAAGAAAAGATTCACGTTGACTCGTAAGTGTCCATCGAAGAAGTCCATGAACTGCATGTTGTTGAACTGCGCTTGCAACAAGTCGTCCAAGGGCACCTGGGCGTTTGCCCCCGGGACCATCATGGGACCACTACTGCCATCGAGGGTGAAGACACCGACTTCATTGCTAGATATTGTGAGGTCGACGCGGTCCCATTGGCGCTCCGAGTAGCCCTTCCAGTAAACCAAAACGCCCTTGTCTGCGAGGTTCCGGGCCGAGTACTTGTAGGAGCCGAACTTGAACACTTTGCCTGACTTTTGAAGCTCGCGTTGATGGTCCCATTGTTTGGTAAATGGCATGAGGAATCGCTTCTTGCCTTTCTTGTTCTGCAAGGTCACCATCGCCTGCTCGATGTAGTCGTTGTAGGTTTTGAGCTGCTGTTCCAGCCAGCCGGCTTGATCGTTGAGACGACCCAGGGTAAGACGTGCGCTTTCCAATTCCCGCTGCCGCTGAATTCTACGGCGGTGCTTAGTGCGAATATCAATAGCAATGGCATTAAGGAGATCTTGATAGTGGTTGTCACGGCGAATCTTGCCGGTCCGCTCGAGCTGGAGAATGTTCTCAAGTGCAGTCCGTTTCAGTTCCGAGTATGTCATGGATGCAATGTCGACCAGCGTGTTCGCCTCGGAGTATGCGCTTCGCTGGCTGGTATTCGCGGTTAACTCGTCCCGTACTAAGGTCATCCATCGTTCTTCGTCCTCCTCGGTGGGTGGTTTGACCATAATTTCCATGAGGTTGGCGCCCGTCTGGACCCTAATAATGTAGAGGACACATCGTTTCGTTTCCATGAAAAGCGCTTTGACGTCTGCTTCGGGATCTTGGAGGTCTTCCGTTAGCTGACAGTCACAGACAAATGTTTAATAACAACAACCACTTACCTTCTACTTGCGCAAGCTTGGGATTCAACGTCAAATTGATTTCCGAGGAATTGACGCTCATCAGTTCATTTTCGTTGGTCTTCACATTTCCGAGATCGCGGATTATCTCCCTTAGAATATCGTCGGGGTGTGGACAGATATAGTTGATCTCAGACGCAACAAGTTGGTGGATTGAAAAAATGTCGGACATCTTGATGTACAACGTGGGTTTAGTCTTTGCGTAAAGATCATTGAATTCATCGATGTCGAAATACGCTTCCGCATCTTGTACCGATACCACTATATCATAGTTAGCTCCTGCGCGATATGCTGGACAGAGAGCAAACTTACTGTTGCCCCAAATTTGGCCAAGTCGTTGAATTGAATCCGCAACATAGCTGTTCAGTGGCTGCAGGTAGACATTCTCCGTGCCAAACAGCCGTCCGGAGGCGACCTGAGCGACAACCTTGGCAATTTCAGACAGGTTTCTCTTCTGCTCCTGCGTGAGACCACGGTCTATGACACCATATTTCTCGGGTTCAACCATCGCAGGCTGGAAGTAGTTTCTCCAGACCCAATGGCCGACGGCCTGGAGAATGAAGCCAGGGTCCTCTCCTGAGAACCGGGAAAGGAGGCTCTCGTACATCTGTTGCGTGATATAACGAATTCCAAAGGGCATGCGATAGAGGAGTTCTTCGACCGCAGTGAAGAATTGGTCTGCAATGTCACGAAGATCCTGCAGATTTTGGATAAATGTCGCTCTCGTTTCAGGATCTCTGATGGCCTCTTCTCTGGGAATGTCCAGTGGCCGCCGACTTTTCCTGCCGGTACGCAGTTCTTCGTTATTGATCGCCGAGCGGTAGATTTGAATGGGGTCGCTTTCCAGGTCCAGCTCTGGATTCTCAACCACGTTTTCCCTTACAAGCGGCCCGAGGACATCGCGCATGAATTTTCGATCCCGAGGAGACTTGATGTAGGATGCGAATAGCTTGTTCCAGAACGAGTTACAGCGCAGATATTCATGCAACGAATCAAAACTGTCAATCTCCTCCTTCGCTGAGCGGGATAGCAGCTTGATGAGGTAGTACTCCTCCCGTCTCTTCTGGGAATAACCGAAGAGTCCCATCATCAAGTGCCTTATTCTTTCATATTCCTTCTCCGGTGTGTTGAGCTCTCGGAGCCTGCGGAAAAGCTTGGCGAGGTACTGAGATTGTGTTTGCAGGAGAAAGAAGAGCACTTGATAATGCTCCAACTTTTTCCTGGATGTCTTATTCAAGGCTTTGAGGTCAAATGGGTCCTTTGATGAGATGTCTGCATTGGACAAGAGGCTGCCAACATGGCCTCCAAAATGCTTCTGATGTTTGACGACTTCGTCCAGCGTAATCTTGTTCTTTACCAACAAAGCAATCTTGATGTCCAGTTGACTGATATATTGTTCCGCCAGCTCATTTTGGCGGACCTGTTGCACGACCAATTTTCTGAGTCGCTCAAATTCGATCTCCTCATCAAAATCAAATTCGCTGTCGTTCAAAAGATGCACAAATCCTTTGACTGTGTTGACTGGGGGGTTCTTTCCGGTTGTGAGGCTCTTGTATGCTTGACCCTGGATTCTGCCTCGCACAATACTCTGCGCCTTGATGACCCTTTCCATGTTGGCCCGATAATATTGCCGCTTTTCTTCGAACTTCGATCGGATGATGTGTCCTCGCATGCGGGATTGTAGGTCCGTGATCAGTTCCTCTTCGGCTGCTAGATCAGCCAAATCCTGGCCGATCTCGACCCGAATGATCATCGCTCGTATATGCGCCTGCAGCTGGCTAACCTCATCCTCACAATCCTCCAGTTTATCAAGGACACCTCCAACTTCGATTCTCAGAATGGCCGCTCTGGAGAGAGCTTGAAGATCCACAATCAAGTGTTCCTGTGCTCGGAGGGCCTCTGCGTCGGCTTCCAGGCGCCTTCTTAAGATAGCACCTCGGGCCGCAGACTGTAGCTGTAGGATTGACCTTTCCTCTTGCACCAACGCCGCTCTCTGTAAGGCCAGAGCGTTCTGTACACCTTTGGCTCGAAGAATACTCTGAAGTCCAATGATTGACCGAATGTGCTGCCCTAGCGCTTGTCGAAGAGAGTTCAGGTGTCCCCTCACAGCTCCACCACGGACGAAAGCCTGCAGGGATATGCATTCATCCTGTGTCTTTGCAAGTTCGTTGGTGAGTTGGAAATAGCGGTTTCTGGCCGCCAAAGCTCTAGCAGCGGCTTGAATTGATATCACGGACAGCACCTCTTCTGCGAGAGAACTCTTCAGCTGAATGACGGCTTTACGCGTCAACATTCCTCGAGTCGCAGCCTGCAGCAGTTGTACATTATCTCCAGTGCTCTTGATGTCGTCTTGTTGAGCGCTCAATTGCCGCCGGAAATGAGCACCTCGAATGAGCGATTGCAGTTGCGTGAGTCCATCTACAGCACATTGTGTCTCTTCGTGTTGCTTTGAGATCAATTTCCGACAAAGGGCACCTCGAACAGCAGCTTGCAATGCGATGACTCGAGGCTCTACGGCCTTCGTGTCTTCGTACACGGCGCAAACTTTCTTCCGTTGCAGGGCGCCTCGAATAGCCGCTTGAACCTGCTTGATACCTGATTCTTCTTTTCGCGTCCGACTCCGCAGATACTGAACTTGAGTTCTTGCTTTTGCGCCCCTGATGAGAGTCTGCAGCCGCAGAACATCAAGCTCCTGAGCTTGGCACCATTCCCTATCACCTTTCTGGCGAGATCGTACAATGAATCCTCTGCAGGCCGCCTGCAAATTTACTGCAAAAGACCGCATGCTCAGCCGATACTGAATGACCTGACGGGCCCAGTCGCCACGGAGTCTGGACTGGAGATCGATGAGGAAAGGCTCGAAATCCCACAGTTCATTCATGACATTGCCAAGCTTCAGCCGCAACATCGCGCCCCTGAGCTGAGCCTGAAAATCGGTAATTGAGGTTTCATTCTCGTGCAGTTCGCGCTCGATTCGCTCTTCTTCCGTTTCAGGTTCTGACTCTGGTTCTGGCTCGGGCTCTGCACCAAAGTTCGCAGCCATGCCTGAGAAGCTGGGCATGCTTACTCCTGCCTTGTCAAGCCCCTTTTGCGTTTGTTCGAGCTCATGGTGCTCGAACTCAAGTTGACCGACAAGGTTACCCATGCGAAAATCCACTAGACCTTTCTTGAAGAGTAACCATGACAAAGCGTGCACGCAGTGGATGACCTTCGGAATGTTCTTCTTTTCGTACAAATCTATGAGTTCGAACCTGAATAGCTCGGGTAGCTCGACCTCGTCTAAAAAGCGAAAGAACAAGGCTATATTGTCGGAGTGCCGGTACTGCAATTTCGGGTGCCTGAAGATTCGGAATGTTCTGCTAGGATACATCGCCTGCACGACTTCTGCGAGAGTGACGCCATCTCTGAGGGCTTCCTCCAGTTGGACGATTGGCGGGATTTGCTTCTGAATGACCTCTTCGATCCATTCCTTGGCTTCTCCGATGTGGCAAAGATACTCGTACGCCTGCAAAAATTGACGTTGTTTGTCCATCCAATTGCCAGCCGCCCAGGCGGACGCATTCTGCTTTCGAGCAACCCTGGCGCCCTGCGCGCCTGCAACAGAACCCGCGCGCTTCAGTCGTCGTCGTCCCTGCAAGCCCACTACAGAAGGACTGTAGGTTTCGAGAGCGAACTCCTCAGTCTCCCCCGATTTGGCAAACTTGGACAAAGTGCGGAGATGGCCCGTCGATGACTTCTTGAAAGTTTCCAATTCTGGTGTTGAGAGGGTCGTCGTAAGTGGTGGTGGAAGTGGGTTGGACAGGCTATGTGAGTGATGTGGTCGCATATGCGGTCGAGAATGAGGTGAAAGGGCATGAGGAGACCCCGGCTGTATGGAGTTCTTTCTCGGAGGGGTTTGCGAATTGAGTGGCTGCCGTTCGCTCAGTCCGTCGCTCTCTAAACTGTGTGGGTGGCGCGAATCAGGAGTTTGAGGGCGGTTTTCCTTCCAACACTGAGGATTATCAACAGTTTGACTCCTCGTATGCCGATATACAGATGGTTTGCTCGTCGCAGGGGCCGCATTAGGAGCCTGGGGAAGTGGTCGCAAGGAACGCCGAACATTCTCATATGTCGTCGCCGCGCTCGTCCAGCTTCCCCCTTCACAGGTGTCTTTGACCATTGCCCCCAGTGTGGTCGAGTTTAATTCACTTTTTCCTCGTCGGTGGCCCATCCCGGGAGCAGACCCCATAGACGCATTTGACGAGACGGTACTGGTTCGACTGGGGGCTTGCGAATTTGTCGAGAGAGAATAGACAGATGAACTTGTGGATGCGGTCGAGCCATGTCTGAGTGGACTCGAGGTATGTTGCGGAAGATCTGTCTGTGTGCGTCGTAGAGAAATTGGCTGACTCGCCATCACTGATGACGTTGTGTGGGCAAGAATGCAAAGATCAAGAGAAATGGGGAATTTTGCACTTCAATTGGCCGCATCCTACTTTATAAAACAGAAGTAGTGCTGTAGGTAGGCCGAGTAATGCGCAATAGTACCTGACTACTTTTCGGTGAGAGGGGAATGTTTATTCAAGGGGGACCGCATTGCCCTATGGCAACCGAAAGAATTGAACGGGAAGATCGGGTTGATACAGAAACGCGGCGGACGTACTGCCTCTCTCGTTGCAAGAGGGGCGTAATGGAAGCGAAAGCGGGAGAGAAATCGTAAATAAGGAAAGAGGAAAGAGAAATGAACAACGACAACAAAGCGTTCGACCCTCGGGAGATGTGAACGGAGGAGGAAAAGAGTAGAGAATAGATGAGTATGGAGTGGGATGAGAAGGCGCTACCCGGTTTACTTGGATAAGGTTCTCAACAGAGATACCTGATCTTGATGTCCCAGCCTCCTCTGCATCTGAAGCAAGCAACCAAGCAATAATCTGGTGGGCAGGGAAAACAAATCTCCCGATCGGGTATGGTTGGTGCCGTCAGGTGACCGTGCCACACCTTTCTCTATCGTCTTTTTTCCAGCCACAGATCGCTTCACGTGCAGCCCACTGATGGCACATCCACGATCCATCTCTTCTGCTTGTCAAGTGTCAAGTACTCCGGTCTGCACGTGTGATCAGTCCAATACAACAATCTGATAAGATGTTTAAATCTGAGATTCGGTCTTTATTCCAGGGAGTTTGCACACTTCGTGACTAAGTAACTACGGCACTCTGCGAGATTATGGGTTGTTCGGGATGACCGATGGAGACAAGTCGGATCCTCTGCGGGGCTTATCACAATCTCCAACTGGTTCACCCGTGCAACCAAGAACATACAATTATGATTATTATCAAGATGACATGCAGTCATAGATTCAATGGGGCCAGTGCGTCTCTAGTCTCTCGGTTCTCTCTAGTCTCTGGTCTTTAGGTTTCAGTCGCTTCTACGCCAGAGGTACGGAGCAGGAGTTAACCACCGGACGGATGGCTTCCAGTAAAACAAAGAAAGAGCATCATCTGCTTATATACAGACAAAGAAACAACCAGTAGATCATCTCGACTAGAGAATCGCTTTGTTACATGTAGACGCTCTGGACTCCTGCCCTGATACACATCCGTCCAAAAGGTACGACCTTCGTATCGACGAGTGCGACCTAGGTCACCATCGCATAAAGCCTAGAGGACCCGCATTTTAGCTCATCAGACGATATCTCATCTTCTGGTTAGAATTCGTAGTTCAATGTAATATCTAAAGTGTCAATTATCACCGACAATCCGAGTTCGCCGAGTTGAGTCCATTACCCGTCATTGACATTATCCACCGGAGAACACTGGTAAGAGACCCCGCCTGCCCATCGCACCAAAATATATTGTAGATTGAACACTAATCTCTCGGAAACTCAACACGTACCTGCTTATGGGTTATGAACGATAAGAATCAGAGAGGATTCATCAGAGCAACCACACAATGACACAGTCGTTACCATTCTATCTCTACAAGCTGGTTCCCTCCACGTCCCCAGTCCGGGAGCCACTTCCTGAGCGCCTACCCGTCAGCGTACTCGACCAGGAGTCGGGCTTCATCCATCTGTCAACCGCCTTGCAGGTTCCCAACACATTGAAATACTTCTTCAAGGACGAGCCGCTAGTCTATGTGCTGCGTATAGAATTCAATCAAGTGATGGCCGGCATTAGATGGGAGTCGCCAGATGCAACGGTTTGTGGGCCGCGACCCGATGAGGGTCTTTTCCCCGTAGGTTCTATCCTTTCCCTACAACACGCATCTCGGCCTTTTCCTTGATTCATTTGTGACCCACTACGCAAAAACCGGGGCATCTGGAATATCTACTGATTGCCCCAGCATCTATATAACGGGCTGAAGCTGGGAAAAAACGAGGTTGAAAGTATTGCGGTCTGGACGAATGAGGTTGGGTGGGACAAGGCCCTCTCACAGGCGAAACCATGGCTTTTGTATTAAATTCAGAACGACTTGGTCAATTACGATGCATGCTAGGTTTGACATGTCCAAGCTCTACTCAAGAATCCCTCTGATTAATCGCCCAAGGGATAACAATGCATGATCTGCCCGTCTGTACAATTCTCAGTTGAGTCGTCCTCAGCCAAAACCGGAGCCAGAAGCATAAGGCAGACTTACAGTAAAGCGAAGCATCGACACTGGCAAGAAACACGAAAGTAGTTGCTACTTCACTTGGCTCACCCGGTCGACCCAGGGGAGTTTTTGAGCCCCAGTTGACCATCTGTTCAGCGTCCCTGGTGTCGGCCTGGATTGGGGTGTAGATAGCACCGGGGCTGTTAAACGAGGCTATTAACTAAGCACTGTGAAAGAGCTCAACTCTTGGTTACTCACGCAACAGCGTTCACTCGAATACCCTTGGGAAGCAGCTGAGATGCTAGAGATCTGGTGAACCCGACAATAGCACCTTTGGTGGCCGCATAGTCCACCATACTGCTTGAACCTCGGAAGGTCACGACAGATGTGGTGTTTATAATGCTATTGATATAAGAACGATGAGTTAATTGCGCACACTGCGGATCCAAGGATACTAACGAGTCGCCCTTTGACAGGAATGGCAGAGCATATTTCGTCAGAGCCATCATCTGGAGGATGTTGGCCCGGAAGATATCCTCCGTCTTACTCAGGTCGATATCGGCGAAGTTCTTATTCATATACTGTTTTGAGGCATTGTTGATCAGGACGTTCAGTCTCTGGAACCTGCTCTCGTATCAGTTGGTGCGATATATGACAAGTAACAGAAGACCCGCGGTTACTTGTTCATATGCTCCTCCACGGCCCTTTGACACATATTGTTATCCCTGAGGTCCCCCGCGACAAGTAGACATGTCCTCTTCTCGAGTTCAATCGCTCTCTTGACCTCTTCAGCGTCATCTTTCTCTTCGGGAAGATGGACAATAGTGATATCAGCCCCTTCCCGTGCCATCAGAATGGCAACAGCTCGGCCAATCCCAGAGCTATACGCTCGTCAATATTGTTCACTGAGTAGCGCACCTAAAGATAATGGACATACTCCCCCCCGGTGATGAGCACCTTCTTGTCCTTCAATTTGCCAGAGCCTACATACTCGACAAAGCGACCTTTTGACTCGAGTTTCGTCGCTTCGCTGGGAGGATTCATATGCTTTTCGAGCCTAATGATCAGGTCCTTAATGCCGGAGTCGTCAAGGGTCACACAAGCACGGACGAATACTGACCCCGGTTTCTTCTGACTTTGCGGTGCCTGAGGCGCTTGGAAAGTACCTTCCTTGCCCATAGGAGATGCCATTACGAAGTGCTAGCTTGATATAGATGAGTGAAGTTTTGTTCGAATCTTCGTATCAGAAGGTTGAGAAGGCACCTCTCTTGCGAGTTCTTAAGTACCACAGGGCACCAGTTTTGCTGTCACTCTGGCGTCATCTTGTCGCAAATTGGCTATGTAATATACAATGAAGCCAGATCCAGTTTACCATGGATTAGTACCTTACGGATCAGCCCTTGGGGCTCTTCCATTTGTGAACAGTATGTATGCCGTTGTCATTGTATCTAGGTAAGGTATGCTGCTATCCTATGCCTTGTGCACGATTTCCCTTCCTGGCTGATACGTTCAGACAAATATGACTTCTTCTAGATCCAGTGATCTGGACTGATTAACGAAGCCAAGCTGAGCTAAAGCATAGAGGTACTTCATGGCTCGGTGCATCACAGAGGACATACTCCCAGGTACCCCGACTATCGCAGACGGATTATCAAATGCAATTATCAAGCAATATTAATATGTCGCCCCTCTGCCTCACCGCCTTAAGAGTTTTCGTTAAAAAGCCAATCAAAAGACAGGCTCCGCAATTACCACTCTGACTATACCCTTTCCGGCATGATACTCGCTGGGATTAGCTTGTGCGGCAGACAGTCAAAAGCCAATTTTTTTCCACTCGAGGTTTTCTCTCTTTTTCTTTCTTTCTTTTCTTTGGGAAAGGAAGACTTTCTCCATCAACAGAACGTTTCTATCGTCGATCTGTTGATTATTTTGATCTGATACCCCTCTCTGCGAGTTACGATAGAAACCGTAGAGTCTCTTTCATTATATACACTATGACCATCGCCAACGGTGACTCGCTCGGCCGCGCCATGAAGGCAGAGATTCAGGATTACACCAAGGCCCTGGAGGTCCTGGAAAAGGAATACACTACCAGAGACGGCCTTGATGTTGATACCCTGCTTGATTCGGACAAGCACGGAGCATTGACTTACAATGATTTCCTGATCCTGCCTGGTTACATTGGTAAGACCGTGGAATCTCGTCCTTTACAGAAAAGGACTGTTTGTTCATGATCATGACAGGCTTCCCTGCTTCCGATGTCACACTTGATACCCCCGTCACCAAGCGTGTCTCGCTGAAGGTTCCCCTTCTCTCCTCTCCCATGGACACTGTCACCGAGCACAACATGGCCATCCACATGGCTCTTCTGGGTGGTCTGGGTGTCATCCACCACAATTGTTCTCCCGAGGATCAGGCCGAGATGGTCAGAAAGGTCAAGAGATACGAGAACGGCTTTATCTTGGACCCTGTCGTTCTCTCTCCCAAGGCCACCGTTGGAGAGGCCAAGGAGCTCAAGGCCAAATGGGGCTTCGGAGGCTTCCCTGTCACTGGTAAGTGCGCAATTTTCCTTTCTCTCAGCTATCACCCCTACATGATGATTTTCCATCTTATCTCTTATAACTTTCGTTCCACTGGAGCAACGAGAGTTGCGATGTAGAGAAACGATTCTATCTGAAAACAACAACGCATAATGACTTGTCTTGATCACAATCACTGTTTGCGAGCCATTGTCTAATTTGTAATTCTCTTACAGAAAACGGAACTCTCCGCTCCAAGCTCGTCGGTATGGTCACATCCAGAGATATCCAATTCCACACCAACCTCAATGACCCGGTCACCGCGATTATGTCCACCGACCTTGTCACCGCACCTGCCGGCACCACTCTGGCCGAGGCCAACAACGTTCTTCGTAGCTCCAAGAAGGGAAAGCTTCCCATCGTTGACGCAGACGGAAACCTTGTCTCTTTGCTGTCTCGCAGTGATCTTATGAAGAACCTCCACTACCCCTTGGCATCTAAGCTCCCCGACTCAAAACAGCTAATCGCTGCTGCTGCTATTGGTACTCGTGAGGAGGATAAGCACAGACTCAAGCTTCTCGTCGAGGCTGGTCTTGATATTGTCATCCTCGACAGCAGCCAGGGTAACAGCATCTACCAGATTGAGATGATCAAGTGGGTGAAGAAGACCTTCCCCGAAATTGACGTTATTGCCGGTAACGTCGTCACTCGGGAACAAGCCGCAGCTTTGATTGCTGCCGGTGCTGATGGCCTGAGAATTGGCATGGGCAGCGGCAGTGCCTGTATCACGCAGGAAGTCATGGCTGTCGGTCGTCCCCAGGCCGTTGCCGTTCGCAGCGTCGCTTCCTTCGCTGCCCGCTTCGGTGTTCCTTGCATCGCCGACGGTGGTATCCAGAACGTTGGCCACATCGTCAAGGGTCTCGCCATGGGTGCCTCTACCGTCATGATGGGAGGTCTCCTTGCCGGTACCACCGAGTCTCCCGGTGAGTACTTCGTCAGCAATGAAGGCCAGCTTGTCAAAGCCTACCGTGGCATGGGAAGTATCGCTGCCATGGAGGACAAGAAGGCCGGTGCTGGTAGCAAGGATAGCAAGGCCAGCAACGCTGGTACAGCCCGTTACTTCTCCGAGAAAGACCGTGTGCTTGTGGCTCAGGGTGTCGCTGGTTCCGTTCTCGATCGTGGATCGGTCACCAAGTTCGTTCCTTACCTTGTTGCGGGTGTTCAGCACTCTCTGCAAGACATTGGTGTCAAGAGCCTTGACGAGCTCCACGACGGTGTCAACAAGGGCATTGTTCGTTTCGAGATGAGAAGTGCTAGCGCCATGGCCGAGGGTAACGTCCACGGTCTGCACAGCTACGACAAGAAGCTCTACTCGTAAGGGCTTTGTTGGATGTAAAAAAGCGTAATTTCTTTTTATGTCTCTTCTCTCAGGACTTGTCAGTCAAGCTCCGTTCACATGATGATACACGCTTGGTATGAAAGTAAAAATTGGGCATGATGGTTTTGGAGTTTGACGTGGAATGCACTTCTGATGATCTTCTTTGAAACTTCAATCACAATGTTACTGTTTTAAGTAATTATACTTGCCGTCGCGCAGTTCATTTGTGAATTCAAAAAAACTTTTCAAATATATCCAAACTGTTATCCTTGTTGGCCTTAGACATGGGCACATGGCACACCGATGTGTCCTGCAAGAGAACCGCGCGGGGTAAAGCCGAAGAAGCCTAGGTCCCATCCGCATTGCCAAGGTTAAGGTTACTGATCCCCGGAAAGAACCCTGGCACCTTGTAGTCTAACAATTGTTCCTGAATACTACTCAAAAGAAGCAGGGCTATAACGCACCTTCACTGGCGCTCGTCTCTCATGGTCATCAAGGCATCGCTCCCTGGGCCCTTTAGCTCAACTTCCCGGTTCATCTGCAGATCTGGTCATCGGCTAAGCTTGGTCCGAGGTCCGCGCTCCTGGTGTATACAAGTACCGGTACTTTGCATCTGTCAACGTGCAAGACTCGACATTAGAAACTCCTCTTCTATGGTGGAATCATCGCAGTCCACTGGATCGCACAAAATGGCAGCTAGAAAGGGTGATCGGTCCAAGGCGACGCCGGCGATACCCAGGCCGAGCTCAAGGTTAGTACATAATATGCCCTTTGTGATCTTGAAACCATCCGTGATGCGCATTTGAAGCGGGTGATTTGTGGTGTACTCAGTGTTGATTTGATCAAAATGATTACCTTGTAAGTCTACAGCTAACATGCGGCAGCGTCATACTCATCTCCCCCAAAAATGAAGTGCTGTTACTGCATCGCGTCAAGACATCGACTTCATTTGCCTCGGCGCATGTATTTCCTGGGGGGAATCTGTCTGCTCAGGACGGAGAATGTCCTGCCGCGGACAATCCAAAGAGGCACGAGGATGCGCCCTGGTACCGCAATGCAGCCGTGAGGGAACTGTTCGAGGAGAGCGGTATCCTGCTCGCGAAAGACCAGAACACAGGCGCAATGATAGCTGTACCCGAGGCAGAGAGAGAGAAAGGAAGGCGAGCCATCCATCAGCATGAGATGACGTTTGTCGAGTGGTTGAAGAAGCAGAGTGCTGCTGCAGTACCGGATATAGGTGCGCTGTTCTTACGTCGTTCCATAGGTACCGACACGTTCGGCTGATGGAGCTACAGAGCCTTTGATCCCGTTCACGCGGTGGATTACCCCTACGAACGTCCCCAAACGGTACTCGACACAGATGTACCTCTACTTCCTACCTCTTCCAGTCGAGACAGACCAGTCAGTACTGAAGGAGATTCCGGAACGGGAAGAAATTCAAGTTCCTACGAGCGATGGCGGAATCGAAATAACAGAGGCCATGTTCCTGCCTGCAGCAGAATGGCTGCGGAGGGCCAAAAGCGGCGAAATCATCATGTTCCCTCCGCAGTTCCTTCTGTTACATCTAGTGTCGCAATTCCTTGACAAGGAACCGCGAGCAACGGCTTCGCTCGAGGAACTGAGGAGCCGACGAGCAGAATTGGTGGAGTTCGCCCATTCGGGAACACCGCCGTGGACAGAGAAATGTATTTCTCCTAAGATGCTCAAAATGTCTTCGGATGGACGGACTGTGTTAGCATTAGACCATCCCGGACCGGAGTTGGAGGGCACGAATCGGGCTGGAGAGCCGGATCGGGTGGTGTATGTACAGTTCAAGCAGGGGGCTGCTCGGAAGCTCGATGTTCGATGGAAGAAGGACGTATTTGCCGAGCAGGAGAAGAGCAGTTTGTAGAGCGTCATTTGAGAATGAGCAATGTGTGAACTTCATTTGAAGCTCACTTGTGAGGACTGAGGAGCATGAGGCATTTGACGCTATCCCACTTTGGGTCTTAATTGGTATTCTTCCGGTAAAATACAGTGCGCCACACACGCCACAGCAGAGGCACCGCCACAGGAGAAATCGCAGCCCTCGATAAAAGATCACATGACCCACACAACCCGCTCGATTCTCTAGTAGATTTTCACGACAGTCCGCCAGTTGAACCCGCCAGCGCACCTCCGTCTTCCTCACCGTCGTCGACCTCAATTACTCTACGAACCCGCCAAAATGGAAAACGAAAAGGGAGAGATCGTCGATCTGTACGTGAATACTAATTCCCTTCGCTGTTTGCGCTTGAGCTGGTTTCACGGTGGTCCGGGAGCCGAGAATAACTTTTGCGACTTGGGACAATGCACAAAAGGACAAGAGGACATTCTGGAGCGAGCTTTCAGCAGTCAGCAAGCGACTGTTGCTGCAGTTCTTTTCACAGAGGGCTTTTCCCGGCTTCCGGAAACCAGCAAGAGCAGGAGAGCAAGAGATAATTGAACATTGCAAAAAAGCACACGACTAACTTTTGACTCTCCTACAGCTACGTCCCCCGCAAGTGCAGCGCCACCAACCGCATCATCAAGGCCAACGACCACGCCTCCGTCCAGATCTCCATCGGCAAGGTCGACGAGAACGGTCGCTACACCGGCGAGAACCAGACCTACGCTCTGTGCGGCTTCATCCGTGCCCGTGGCGAGAGCGATGACTCCCTGAACCGCCTCACCCAGCGTGATGGCTACATCCGCAACGTGTGGACCGCCAGCCGCCAGCGGTAAACGCGAGGTGTCTCTGTTTCTGTTTGCGGTGTCGGACGGGTTGGTTGGATGTGAGTGTTGCGTCTGTCGAATCATGTTATGCCCAGAATTCGCATGCTGATTTGGATTGTCTGTGTGATAGGAAAAGACGAGCTATTAGAATGAGCTACGTCCGGAGTTGATGTTCGAAAAATGATTTCTTTGCCATGAGTCAAATGAAGACTATAACAAATTCCATCCAATTCAATCCAGTCCAGTCAATCCATGCATTCATAGCATTCTCATAGCTTCAGAACCTTCCCCGTCCTCGCCGTCATTTGTCCAGTTGGTCTGCTGCATCACGATACCTACAACCCTGTTCAGGATCAGCGGTTTCAATGTCGTAGTTTTCTTTTTAATTTCTGTTTTCCATTGCATCCGGCACATCAAGGCTTCCTCGTCCACGGAATCGGATTGCGTATCGGACAGATATGCATCTGGTTCTATCCCATGAGCGAGGAGGTAGAAAGTAATCATCCAGCCGAATATCAGGATCCGCCTACTGAAGAGCCACTGTTGCAAAGACGATGCGCTGGGGCACAGATACGGGTGGGACATACCATATTTCGTGCTTCTAACCTATGTAGTCCTACATTTAGATTCAACGAAATGGAATGGTTTTGAACTAACAGGAGTGCTTCATTGTTCTATTCTTTATGATCATGCATTTCGTAGCCCATTGAAGGAAATGTAACGTTTTCTGTCTGTTTTATAACTCTAAATGGGATTCAGGATATCGAGTTGAAAGCTATTTTCTTTTGGCGTAATATCTCCTACACATCGACACACCCTTTGTCACCTTAGTCCTTCTCCAGTCGCACGGCAGGGTTGGTCTCGATGAAGTTGAGGTCGACTTTGTGACCGAGAAGTTCTCGAATATTGCTCACTCCGTATCTGCGATAACACTTTAGTTCAAGGTCTCAGAAAAAAGTACGGCAGAACTCACTTGATCATGGTTGGTCTCTCAAGACTCAATCCCCATCCGTAAACCCTCATGTCCTTGGGAATGCCCATGGGCTCTAGCATCTCTGGTCTGAACATACCACTGTTTCCAATCTCGACCCACTTGCCCAGTCCTTCGTGGTAACCGAAGATCTCCATACTGGGCTCGGTGTAGGGATTGTAAGCGGGCTTGAAGCGCAGTTGGTGGATACCCATCTTCGCGAAGAAGACCTCCATGAATCCAATCAGGCCACCCAGGGTGAGACCGAAGTCAGCAATGACACCCTCGATCTGGTGGAATTCGGCCAAGTGGGTAGCATCGACGGCCTCGTTACGGAAGACTCGGTCGATACTGAAGTACCTTGCCGGCCGCGGGTTCGCGGCGAGTTTGTGCAGGACGTAGGTAGACACCGAGGTGGTGTGGGTGCGGAGGACCAACCGAAGGGCTTCGTCTGGGTTCCAGGGGTAGCGGTATCCGATTGAGCCGTACTTTCCGTTCTCGTGGACCTGGCGCACGTTATCCCAGTACTCCTTGTAGTCGAGGGGCTTCTCCGTGGTCGCTGCGGAGGCTGGCTGAACGGATTTCGGACGGTGGGGGTCGTTCAATGGATCCTCGCGGGGAGGGTCAGCGGTGGCAGGGTCTGAAATGTAGAATGTATCTTGAAGATCACGGGCGGGATGTTGCTGAGGGACGTAGAGGGCGTCGAAGTTCCAGAATCCCGTCTCCACGAAGCGGTTGGTGGGCATCTCCTCAAAACCCATCTCAAAGAATATATTCCGGAACTCCTGTCGCACCTTGTTGAGGGGATGCAAGGCACCTGCCGGGGTAGGGGCACCCTTGGCCTTGAAGTTGTACGGCTTCAGCGTGGCCGTCTTCCATGATCCGTTTGCGAGCATCTCGGCTGTCAGATCGGTCTCCTCCTTGACGAATTCTTTGGCGAACTTGGGACCCTTGGAAATCCGGAAGGTGATGACCTTGTGCTGAACGATCAATTTCCGACGCCTGAGATCCGCGCTGGCCTTCTGGTCGTTCAGGGTCTGGGTGTTCTTGACCGTCAACAGCAGCTCCTGAGTCTCGTCGACGATGGACTCGGTGTTCGCCCGCAACACATCCTTGTCCTTCTTGATCCAGCCTTTCTTGAATGCGTTACCCTGGCCAACTTTGGCGTTCTCTTTTCCGACAATGCCAGGCAAGTCACTGATCTTCAATCCGTCCATGGCCGCCAATACGGCCTGGAAGACCTTGGCTTCGTGACTGCCATTGGCGGCGATTTCCTCGCCCTCCGGTGTCAACGCAATGGCTTCCCTTTCCATCGTTTCATATTCGACCATACTCCGCGAGGCCAGACGGTCGAGCGCACTCTTAATGTTTTGTGAGGGGGTAGAGGGGAAGGCTTTGTCGGAGAGGATTGGGCCGTCGGACGCGGACAGGGCGTCCAGGATGGGGTTTGTCAAATCGGACGCCATGGCTGCAGCCGTATGGAGAGGATGATAGAGGTCGAGAGAAAGGAGTGCGTGGTGGGGACCGTGACAAGGACTCTGGGATATCAATCACTGTGCCTCTACCCACTACTAAATTGTGACTCTTTTCGGGCCTACTTACGGGAGCCAGTTCAGACCATAGATGCATCCACGTGACTCTATTCAGGTACCCCGCCATCATCACAATTACTCATCATCGGCATAAGCTTTTAGTGGTCTTGTGCATCAACATCAATCATTTCGCATCTGAATTCTGTTATCATCTTTAGTGAGGTACCTGTCGAGAGTAAGATGATCAGGAATCCATGATATCATCTTCCCGTATACTCCGAATTAATTTGTGCCTACTGCCTAGCTTGCTGTGTCTACTCTCTAGCCTATATGAGACAAGGATCAACAACCCGCTACACATTCCACAGAATGCTTGAAAAGCGACATCCCTACAAGCCGGGGCACAGACTGATCTAGCCCCTGTCTCAGCTGGCTGACAGTCTTGTCCTCGTGATCTTGCCCGGATAATGCGTGTGCTCTCGGGGATGCAGCGAATTTCCAAGGCACAGTCATTCCCGGCGACTGGTATGAGGCGATCCGTCCGAAGCGTTTCGCAGCGACTTGATTGCTCCATTACCTTCTATGTATTGGCTTGAAAGTTTCGACAAGTTATACTTTCGATTGAACAACGTATTCAGAGATGATTCAATGGCTTGTACGTTGCTTGGAAGTCGATACAGGGCAACAGGGAACAATCTATTGAAAACGTTGGACTTGCGCCTTGGCAGGAATCGAGGGACCAGAAACAGGAATCGGGCCATTGCACAGATGGATCAGTCATCGCACAAAGAGATCAGGCGAGCACGTAAGAAAGACAACACAGGACTTCATGCTGCTCACTTCCGATTGGTTTCCTAATAGGACAATCTAACTTAACTCAGAGTTCCAAGATCTGACTTCCAAGGTGCCAGCAGCATCATATGCAGTACAGCACTATACTTGAATGGTGTTATATCTTCCATCCTAATAAGTGGTGACCCTGCGAATGAGGAGATTTGACAACTGGCAATGACAAATATTGCATACTTATAGGCATTCCTAGATCTCAAGAATTTATGACTTGTATAGACACCTCAGAGGCTCAGTCTATGTGTGCCTAGCAACTCGCAATTAAATTGTTGATACTTGATGCTGCGGACCAGGCAGTTTATTCAGCATAAGTACGGAGTACCTACCTACATACCTACCATACCTGTAGGTAACAGTATTTTGCCTCGTGTAGGCCCAGTTAGGAATAGTGTCATGGACTCAATTTCGAGTATACAAGCAATCATGCAATGCTGATTGGCTCGGTTGATTTTAGCGATTGGTTACCTTTAGTGGGTCTCGATGCTCCGTATTTTTGAGAATTTCATGAAAATTGCAACCCCGTCACAGCATAGGTATAGATTGGACATACGCAAGTATAGATATTCATGCTGGGGAACCTGCTGTTTCCAAATGATAGCAACGAGTTCGAAAGAGTAGCTTGAATAAGACGGAGCTGACTCTCCTCAACATGTCGATAGGTAGTTAGTTAGTGCAGTGGTCGCATTTGTTGGTAAAATTCGGGCTGTTTCGGTTATCAATGCATCTTGAATTCTTGATATGGCAAGAACCATAGAAGGACAAAGGAGCGCTACTTTGGTGGTACTGTACCTAAATTAGACTCTCTAGTCTGTAGGTGGTTTAGTGTAGAGTTAGCGTCCAGTAAAAATTGGCTCTAATAAAACTAGAATGAAAACTGAGACGAGCTGTCGAACTGTTTTCTCCGGTGGATTCATTTTGCCACAGTTCTGTTTGAGGACTGGAGAATGCGAAGGGTGGGGATTTCAATGCTCCGTAACTTTCTGTGGATATCAGTCTTGGACGTTCCCCGTTGTATGGAAAGTCCTCTTTATTATTAATCTAGTATTGTAGCTTTGAATTCGCACAGGAAATGGAAAAGCTCCCTAGCCACCTTCCGAGGTGTTTGTCTTCTTATGGAGAGTCATCCGAGCATTGTCTATGGGAATAAATACCGTTCTACTCACCGTCCCGACGACAAAGTAAGGTGTGGTAGCCCCAAAACGGACTGAACTCTAGCTAGAGAACCAACTGGAGACACATGGGGTTTCGGGGTTGATCATCGCAGTTCCTCTTAGTAGCAGGTATCTGTGCCTTTCGCTCACCCACCCCCTTTGGGGGTGGGTGCGCCTCACCGCGTTTGTAGATATCAGCGCGTTTGTAATGTATCTTTTATATAGCTTCACTATATAAAAGGTACATACTCCCTAAGTTAAATATCAGGGTATTTACTAAGGGTAACTATATTTTAGATAGTAATATTAGATTTCAAGAAGGGATATCTTATAATTTAAAGCCTTTTTTTAAGAGTTTAAACTAAAAATTAGATATATAAGAATGTGCGAAGTTTCCCTTATATAAGACTCTTTCTTAGAGAAAAAAATAAAGAGAGATGATTCTATCTCAACACTTATAATTTTCCTTTATAATAATAAAGATAGTAATAAAAGACAGATATTTATATATCTAAATAATAATAAACTATAAAAACTAAATGTATATATACCTAGATTAAATAGTCTATATGTACCTTTTATATGGTGAAGCTATATAAAAGGTACATTATAAACGCGCTGATATCTACAAACGCGGTGAGGCGCACCCACTCCGGCCGCGCCGGAGTGGGTGAGCAAGAGGCACGGATAACTATCTACACGTTGTGGCCGTGGCTGTGGCTGAAATGGACGATCATCACAATGTAAATCATCCTTCTAATCCACCACAATTTCCCTACTGCTTGAGATTGGTAGCAGTTTTAAGTTTTAACCCAGTAAATTATGGCAGAGGCCCGAGGGGCACCATAGAGACTAAAGAATGAAGCCTTGAACCCCGTTGAGACCCCGAGGAGTTATTGTGGCGCGGTCCTATGCAGATTTTTAATGGTAGTAAAATGTACTCGAAGATAGGTATTATTGACTGCCCGGGACTGCTGGTATTATTGGTATTACTCAATACATTATTAGGAACTGAGCCGGCAGAAAAGACCAAGATACTCTGTACTTTCCTTGCTATCAACACTTCAACAGGCAGCTTCTACTAGGTCTAGCAGCATAACCCCAGGCATAAATGAGGAATAACGGTTTAAATGTTACTGAGGAATGACACTCATCTGTCTGTCCACTGTTCACCGGTTTACCTGATGAACTCTTCTAATCTCAATCCCAATTAATTTCAGCCGGGTTTCACCTGGAGATCCCCTAGATCTCTCTGGGTAAGACGCTAAATCCATTCAGATATCCCATTCCCACCCCAGGAAACGACGCCAAAGAGGCCAAAACCACGCAGGATCCAATCACATAATTCGTTGATACTGATAGACCCCTCAGTTGACCAGTTCCTCACTCTCCTCTTCCTGTCCCCTCCCAGGCTCCCTTCTGCTCTCGAGGTATTATTATTAACTGGGTATTTTTACGCACACTGGTACGGAGTAGTTACCGTAGACTAAGGCTGAGGCTCCTCCTCGTCCTCAATATCATTAATATGGAATAATATCATTCTCATTTTTGATATATCTTTTTCTCTATCAGGTCCATTTTCTTCTGTCTCTTTTTCTTCCACTTCTTGCCTGTGACCTTCCCGCTCTCTCAACCTTCACTCTGACAACTAAACTAACTAGATCGCCTTCCCCCCTTCCAGGTTTCGTCGCTGTATTTTTCCCCCACTTCTCCGTACTGGCTTTGTATTCCACTTACCTTACCAACCTTTCTTGTTCTCTGCGTCACAAACCCCTGTATTTCCCTCTGCGTGATCTTCGAATCCCATCACCCTCCCCTTCCCCTGCCCTGTCCTATCCTGTCCTGTCCTATCCCCAAATAATCCCAGGACATCAGTCCGCAGAGATCTTGGACCATTCTATCAGTCAAAGTACGAGGTCTCATCTCGTCTCATCTCAGTTCATCTCGTTACTTGATTCACAAGACGAACACTCCATGTCGTCCTAGCAATTTGCCTGGTTCTTCGTGTCAGTAACACGGCTTTCCGTCTGGTAGGTTCACTGTTTGCTTAGCCTTGATGTGTCCAAGTCGTCCGGATCGACCTTTGTTGGCCTTTTCCTATTATTATTGTCGCTTATGATTGCCGCTTCGTCTCTTCCCTCCTCTTAACCGTCACATCTTCCTTTCGACGAGTTGACGGCGCCTCCAGGTCCGCTTTTCTTCTTACCCTCATTCGCTTCTCCTTCTCTTGCCTCAACTCCGCCGTGTAGCAAGCCCGCCTAGCTCTGATTGCTATCTCAGTTTGACTTATTACTCTAGCCTTTTCTTTTACTTTTCATTCATCTTCTGCATTCATCTTCTGCTTCCTTTTGCTTCCATCCCCCGCGACTTTATGTCTCTTCTTTGACGCTTCGTCCTTTTTGATCTCCCTTTCTCCACACGCACTTTTTCCTCTTTCGAAAATCCGCCTTAGCTTGGTCCCTCGACCTATTGTTCGGCCCATTCACAATACGATATTCTGCCAACTGGCTATCCTTATGTCCCGAAATTGACTGAGTTACAACAGGCACAATGACTGCCGCAGACGAGACGCTCACAGCTGCCTCTGCCATTCTTCAGAGCCTGGCCAGAGACCCCGGACTGAATTCAACTACCAACGGCTGTGATATAAAGTTCGCCAGATTACCAGGACAGCCTAGCCAAGCAAAGGCGGCCTTTGAGTTTGAGTTGGAGGCTTTGATACGACGTGTTCGCCATCTAGAGTTTCAAGTTGTCAGTCATCAACCATATCCCCGAACTGTCCCCGAATTATCTTTATCCTCCACCAAGAATTCTGATTTTCTGTGGCTTTTCGGGCTCTCTCGCCTGTCGTCCAATGAAGGAGCTGCTTCTAACTCTTCTTGCGGCATGCAGCAGGAAACTTCACGACGTCGCCAGAGAACAAGGAGAAACCGCCGTGAAGCGGAAGACAATGAAGCTGATGAGGCACTCGATGACGACGACAGTGATGGGGATGACGATGTAGACTCGAGAACTCGACTCGTTCGCGAGGAAGACATCAGTTATCTGCGGAATCATGTACAGAAACAGGCGGAGGAAATAAGCTTTCAAAAGGACATCATCGCTCAAGTTCGCGACGAGCTACTGCAGCAGGAGGAGCACACACGACGGGCATTGACCAAGGTCGAGAATGAAGATGTGGTCCTGCTGGAGCGCGAGCTACGCAAGCACCAGCAAGCCAACGAGGCTTTTCAGAAAGCCCTTCGGGAAATTGGTGGCATCATCACGCAGGTCGCGAATGGTGACTTGTCGATGAAGGTGCAGATTCATCCCCTCGAAATGGACCCTGAGATTGCCACTTTCAAGCGCACGATCAACACTATGATGGACCAGCTACAGGTTTTTGGTAGTGAGGTGTCCAGGGTCGCCCGAGAGGTCGGGACGGAAGGGATCCTTGGTGGACAGGCTCAGATCACTGGGGTTCATGGTATTTGGAAGGAGCTTACGGAGAACGTCAACATCATGGCCAAGAATCTCACTGACCAGGTGCGTGAAATTGCGGCGGTGACGACCGCCGTCGCCCATGGCGATCTCAGTCAGAAGATCGAAAGTCGTGCTCAGGGTGAAATCCTGGAACTGCAACAGACCATCAACACCATGGTGGATCAACTGCGCACGTTCGCAACGGAGGTCACTCGTGTCGCCCGTGATGTCGGTACGGAAGGTGTCCTCGGCGGACAGGCTCAGATTGAAGGCGTCCAAGGCATGTGGAATGAGCTGACTGTGAACGTCAACGCCATGGCAAACAATTTAACTACACAAGTGCGCGACATTGCGACTGTCACCAAGGCTGTGGCCAAGGGTGATCTGACACAGAAGGTTCAAGCCAACTGCAAAGGAGAAATTGCTGAGCTCAAAAACATCATCAACTCCATGGTGGACCAGCTGCGCCAGTTCGCCCAGGAGGTTACCAAGATTGCCAAGGAAGTCGGTACAGATGGTGTCCTAGGTGGCCAGGCCACCGTCAATGATGTGGAAGGCACTTGGAAGGACCTGACTGAGAATGTCAACCGAATGGCGAACAACCTGACCACTCAAGTCAGAGAGATCGCTGATGTCACGACTGCCGTCGCGAAAGGTGATCTGACCAAGAAGGTCACTGCCAACGTGCAAGGTGAAATACTAGATCTTAAGAGCACCATCAATGGCATGGTCGACCGGCTGAATACTTTTGCCTTCGAAGTGAGCAAAGTTGCCAGGGAAGTCGGCACAGATGGTACCCTCGGCGGTCAAGCCAAGGTCGACAATGTGGAAGGCAAATGGAAGGATCTCACGGACAATGTCAACACCATGGCCCAGAATTTGACGTCCCAGGTCCGAAGTATTTCAGACGTCACGCAGGCTATCGCGAAGGGTGACCTCAGCAAGAAGATCGAAGTCCATGCTCAGGGAGAGATCTTGACTCTCAAGGTCACGATCAATCACATGGTGGATCGTCTCGCGAAATTCGCAACTGAGCTTAAAAAGGTCGCTCGCGATGTCGGCGTGGACGGGAAAATGGGCGGTCAAGCCAACGTGGAGGGGATTGCCGGAACATGGAAGGAGATCACTGAGGATGTCAATACAATGGCTGAGAACCTGACTTCCCAGGTGCGTGCATTTGGTGAGATCACCGATGCTGCAACCGACGGCGATTTCACTAAGCTCATCACTGTCAACGCTTCTGGAGAGATGGATGAACTCAAGCGCAAGATCAACAAGATGGTCTCTAATCTCCGAGACAGTATTCAGCGAAACACTGCTGCCAGGGAGGCAGCTGAGCTGGCGAATCGTACAAAGTCCGAGTTTCTGGCAAACATGAGTCACGAGATCCGAACTCCCATGAACGGCATCATCGGCATGACACAACTCACTCTAGACACTGACGATCTTAAGCCTTACACGCGCGAGATGTTGAATGTAGTGCATAACTTGGCGAACAGCTTGCTAACCATCATCGATGACATTCTCGACATTTCCAAAATTGAAGCCAATCGGATGGTCATTGAAAGTATTCCTTTCACAGTGAGGGGGACCGTGTTCAACGCTCTCAAGACGCTGGCCGTCAAAGCCAACGAAAAGTTCCTCAGCCTGACATATCAAGTTGACAATACTGTACCGGACTATGTCATTGGCGATCCTTTCCGTCTGCGTCAGATCATTTTGAACTTGGTCGGCAATGCCATCAAGTTCACTGAGCATGGCGAGGTCAAGCTTACGATTCGCAAATCAGACCGAGAACAATGTGCGCCCAACGAATATGCCTTTGAGTTTTCCGTCTCCGACACCGGCATTGGTATTGAAGAGGATAAGCTGGATCTCATTTTCGACACCTTCCAGCAAGCAGATGGATCCACCACGCGCAGATTCGGTGGTACAGGTCTCGGCCTCTCTATTTCCAAGCGACTCGTCAACCTGATGGGCGGTGATGTGTGGGTTACGTCCGAGTACGGTCATGGCAGCACGTTCCATTTCACCTGTGTCGTGAAGCTCGCCGATCAGTCCTTGAACGTCATCGCATCACAGCTCATGCCATATAAGCATCACCGGGTTCTCTTCATTGACAAGGGCCAGAACGGTCTCCAGGCGGAGAACATCATTAAGATGCTGAAGCAGCTTGAGCTGGAGCCTATAGTAGTGAGGAACGAAGATCATGTTCCACCACCAGAGATTCAGGATCCGTCAGGCAAAGAGTCGGGTCACGCTTATGATGTTATAATCGTGGATTCTGTGGACACGGCTCGCTTATTACGGACCTACGATGACTTCAAATACGTCCCTATTGTCTTAGTCTGTCCCCTTGTTTGCGTGAGCTTGAAGTCGGCGCTGGATCTTGGTATCAGTTCCTACATGACCACACCATGTCAACCAATAGACCTCGGCAATGGTATGCTGCCAGCTCTGGAAGGACGATCTACGCCAATCACCACCGATCATTCCCGGTCGTTCGACATTCTGCTCGCGGAGGACAACGACGTGAACCAGAAATTAGCGGTCAAGATTTTAGAGAAGCACAACCATAATGTCTCGGTTGTCGGCAACGGATTGGAGGCGGTGGAGGCCGTCAAGCAGCGTCGCTACGATGTTATCTTGATGGATGTACAGATGCCTGTCATGGGCGGTTTCGAAGCCACTGGTAAGATTCGCGAATATGAGCGAGAGGCCGGCCTTTCTCGCACACCTATCATCGCACTCACTGCGCATGCAATGCTGGGCGATCGGGAGAAGTGTATACAGGCTCAGATGGACGAATACTTGTCGAAACCTCTGAAACAAAACCAAATGATGCAGACAATCCTCAAGTGTGCAACCCTGGGCGGTTCACTGCTAGAGAAAAGCAAGGAGTCCCGACTCTCCAGCAGTGGCGAAATTCACCACTCTGAAGGGAAGCGTCCTGGTATGGAGACAAGGGCCATCACAGCTTCAGGGTCCATCGATCGTGGCTTCTCGAGCCCCACGACTGCAAGAGACGAGCAGATGGCCATGGAACGGGTGAGTGATTATCGTTCTCGAAATGCTGTATAAGAAAACAATCGCTCATTGGACCTTTAGGCTCTTTTACGATCGAACAGCTCGTGAGACGCTTTTGAAGAGACACTTTCCCATTGCTGCGTTCTTGCTGTCAACAGCCTTGATGCGAACATATACCCATATTGTTTACCCGCTTGCAAGGATTTATTCTTTGCCTTAGCAAATTGGTCCGCCTTTCGCTTCTTTTTCATGAAGATGGTTTCTTGGTACAATCGTTCGCTGTGAATTGAGCCATCTACCCATCTTCCTATACCGGAATCCATCTGCTTTGCATATGCTCCTCGCTGGCGTTGTGTCGACGTCTATGCAACCCTTTTTTCTCTCTCTTTCACATTGCCCATATCACACCCTGATTCTATTTCGGTCTTTATTTGTTAAAGCTTGATGTAAGGTGTCCGGCGCATGGAATTCGTTGGCGAGGTTTTTATTTTCGCATTTACCTGCGGCTTAAGATGAAAGCAATGTGGGCTAGCTGATGTGACGATGGAGATAAGAGAGTAGCGTTCTCTGCGAGAATCCTACTTCCGCTGCATATTCCCGACTATCTAAACGAAATTCTCTCGTTCTTCTCAATCCTCTCGAAACCTGCCCCTATGTTTCATGCATGTCTGCGTGAAAGCCCTGTTTCTTCTCCGTTCCTATTCTACTTGTATTGTATCTAATTTCTAAATCCGGACAGGTGAGGTCCCTGTCTTGAAGTCTACTGGCTACGACTTGGTATACACACCTGTCTTCTCGTTTCCGATTTCCCTACTACGAGAATTGTTTTGGCACGTATGAGTTGCGAACAGTCTGATAACACTGTCGTTACCGAGGGAGAAATGCAGAGGTATCGATCGCATCGTGACGAAACCCCCTTGCTTTTATTCCACTGGTGCTTAACTGGATAGCCGCTTTCTCGAGAACGCTTCTCAATATTATCCGTTTAGATCTGACCTTAGAATTTGATTGTCTCAAATGAATTAGCATAACAGAAAGCCTATATTATCTGACTTAAGACAAGTGAACTGGACGGATGTGCACTAAGAACAAAAGGAACAAGCAGTCCACCTGTTACCTCGGACTCATTTCCCAGTCAAACTACGGTATGGTGATCTCGTAATTTAAGATGGACACTTTTCAGGTCCGACGTCGGAACAGAATAGGATTCGCCTTGAGTTTATCGGGCCGGGCGAGATCTCTCCCTTCTGCCACTGTCCGCTTCTTTGGATCAATAACAGGAGTGGGCCGCGGTGTTCCTGCTCCGGTTACTGTGTTCGTGGGTACCGAAGATGTGGGAGGGCGACTAGGAAGAATGGATAACGTTTGGACGACTTGGAAGGTGGTGGTAAGAGTGGCAGTGTTACTTGCGCCGGGTATTACAGCTGTCAAGACTCCTCCACCTGCTGCTGCTGCTCCGCCAGGTGCTGGGGCTCCGCCTGGTGCTGGGGCTCCGCCTGGTGCTGGGGCTCCGCCTGGTGCTGGGGCTCCGCCTAGTGCTGGGGTTCCGCCTGGTGCTGGTGCTCTGCCTGGTGATGGGGTTTCGCCAGGTGCTGGTGCTCTGCCTGGTGATGGGGCTCCGCCTGGTGATGGGGTTTCGCCAGGTGCTGGGGCTCTGCCTGGTGATGGGGCTCCGCCTGGTGCTGGGGCTCCGCCTGGTGATGGGGTTTCGCCAGGTGCTGGGGCTCTACCTGGTGCTGGGGCTCCGCCTGGTGCTGGGGTTCCGCCAGGTGATGGGGTTTCGCCAGGTGCTGGGGCTCTACCTGGTGCTGGGGCTCCGCCTGGTGCTGGGGTTCCGCCAGGTGATGGGGTTCCGCCTGGTGCTGGGGCTCTGCCTGGTGCTGGAGTTCCGCCTGGTGCTGGGGCTCCGCCAGGTCCTGGTGATGGGGTTCCGCCAGGTGCTGTGGCTCCGCCTGGTGCTGCTCCACCTGGCGTTGGTGCTCCAACTCCTGGTGCTGCTGTTCCGCCCGGTCCTGTCAGCGTGGCCAAGCTTGTAGTGATAGTAGGAGTTAAGACAGACACGCCTCCGCCTAATGGTGTTGCTGCGCCGGTTGGTGCTACTCCACCTGGTGGTGCTACTCCGCCCGGCCTAGTCAGTGTGGTAGGGCTTGTAGCAACAGGACTTGAGACGGACACGCCTCCGCCTGGGGGTGCTACTCCGCCCGGCCTGGTCGGTGTGGTAGGGCTTGTAGCAATAATAGGAGTTGAGATGGATACACCTCCGCCTGGTGGTGCTGCTGCGCCGGTTGTTGCTGCTCCGCCTGGTGGTGCTACTCCGCCCGGCCTGGTCAGTGTGGTAGGGCTTGTAGCAATAATAGGAGTTGAGATGGATACACCTCCGCCTGGTGGTGCTGCTGCGCCGGTTGTTGCTGCTCCGCCTGGTGGTGCTACTCCGCCCGGCCTAGTCAGTGTGGTAGGGCTTGTAGCAATAATAGGAGTTGAGATGGATACACCTCCGCCTGGTGGTGCTGCTATGCCTGGTCCGGTCGGCGCGGCAGAGGTCGTAGCAATAGTAGGAGTTAAGATGCCTCCGCCTAATGGAGTTGTTCCGCCTGGTCTGGTCAGCGTGGCAGAGGTCGTAGCGATAGTAGGAGTCAAGACGGACACGCCTCCGCCACCAGTACGAGTAACGTTAGAGACGCCAGGGCCTGTGGGCACAGCAGGGGTCGAGGTCACCCCGGGCAATCCAGTTGGTCCGCCCCCGGCAGTGCGTGTGACGTTTGCAGGACTGGTTCCTGTAATCACAGAATGTGTGGAAGTTTGAACAGCGCCCGTTGTTGCAACTCCACGCCCGTTAGTAGTGGGGAGAACAGTTGAAACAATGGTTTCTGTAGTTGTAGCTACAATGTGGGTTGAAGTAGTGTTGGGGAATCCAAGTGGGCCTCCTCCAGGACCGTGCGGGATGCTGGGAACCCCGGTAGATGAAGTCTCCGGCCGAGTTGCAGGCCGCGTGGCTGCACCTCCGCCTCCAGGACTTTGCGGTACACCGGGCACCCCGGTAGCTGAAGTCTCCGGCCGAGTTGCAGGCCCTGTGGCTACACCTCCGCCTCCAGGACTTTGCGGTACACCGGGCACCCCGGTAGCTGAAGTCTCCGGCCGAGTTGCAGGCCCTATGGCTACACCTCCACCTCCAGGACTTTGCGGTACACCGGGCACCCCGGTAGCCGAAGTCTCCGGCCGAGTTGCAGGCCCCGCAGATGCGCCTCCGCCTCCGCCTCCACCAGGAGCCTGGGGGACACTCGAAATGAATGTTCCTGTCGCGGTTGGACCTTGTGGAGCGCCAGGGCCTGCGGCAGTCGGAGTTACGGTGCCAGGACCAGTTGCAGTGAATTGGGGTGAAGTGGCGGGAACACCTGGAGACGTGGCTAAGCCACCAGCGCAAATTGTCTCAGTAACTGTGACGGTGACAGTGGCAGTACCCGTGCCAGGAGCAGGGCAGGGTGGAAGAGCAGGGCAGGGCGGACAGGTAGCCGCTGTCGCAGTGGGACATGGTGGACAGGCTTGCGTCACGAATGGAGGCGCGGGGACTATGCCTGGGGCCGATGCACCGGCAGGCACGCCACCCACAGCAGGAGAGACACTCGGTCCCTCAGGGGCGGAGACACCTCCACCAGCTGGGGGAGACACCGGATGGGCAGTAGCAACTCCTCCAAGCGGAGCTGTGGTTAGGGGTGATCCAGTAGCTCCTCCAGCTGGGGCTATGGCTGGGGGTAATCCAGTAGCAACTCCTCCGGCTGGTGCTGTGGCTGGGGGTGATTCAGTAGCAGCTCCTCCAGCTGGCGCTGTGGCTGCGGGTGGTCGAGTAGCTCCTCCAGCTGGTCCTGTGGCTGGGGGTGATTCAGTAGCAGCTCCTCCGGCCGGCGCTGTGGCTGGGGGTGGTCGAGTAGCTCCTCCAGCTGGTCCTGTGGCTGGGGGTGATTCAGTAGCAGCTCCTCCGGCCGGCGCTGTGGCTGGGGGTGGTCGAGTAGCTCCTCCAGCTGGTCCTGTGGCCGGGGGTGATTCGGTAGCTCCTCCAGCTGGCGCTGTGGCTGGGGGTGGTCGAGTAGCTCCTCCAGCTGGTCCTGTGGCCGGGGGTGATTCAGTAGCTCCTCCAGCTGGCGCTGTGGCTGGGGGTGGTCGAGTAGCTCCTCCAGCTGGCGCTGTCGCTGGGGGTGATTGAGTAGCACCTCCTGTTGGCACTGTGGCCGGTGGCGATTCAGGAGCAGTTCCTCCAGTTGGTACGGCGACTGTATGAGTTGCAGGGGGAACTCCAGATGGTACAGTAACTGTATGAGTTGCAGGGGGAATTCCGGATGCCATAATCGCTGCTAGGGATGAAGACAAAGCTGCACTAGCTTGACCTGCCGATCTTAAGGCCTCCGGAGGTGGTAGCTGGCCCAGGCCGCCGGGTTTGGGAGCTGCTGCCGCACCGTGGAGTAGCATCCATGCCGTTGCTGCGAGTGACAGAACCTGACTCCCAGTGTGCATCTTGTTCACAGAGCAACCACAGTAGGAGAGAGGGGAAACCAAGACGAAAGAGACGGCTCAGGGCTATGAGCAGCTATTCGATCAGTGAATGGGTTTGAAGATATCTAAGAGATTTAGGATAAGCACCAATTATGTACCCAACCTTGAGTTATATGATGAGGTCTGTATGTCATCCAACGAGCGTGCGGTATCGGATATCAGTGGAATGAGTTACGTTGGTAATATCCCAGTTCTTCGATTCCGGACGTCCTATTGGAACTTGTCGGAGCATTGCACCCACGGTCACTTTGGCTGACCATCATTCTGACGCTCATGCCTGTAGTCAACGATGTATATCGAATTCAATGACAAATAACGCGGATGGGCTTCCAGCATCGGACGTGGTCGTCTCCAGGTATTATGTGAACACAAATATTCTTGATAGTCAGGGTAACCCATTTAACGAAAGATAATGAAGTCCGTCTCAAATGGATTGATCACCCGCTTGACTTGACAGTCGGGCCGTTGTTTTGTTTCCCTGGTTCAGTGGCATGATTTCCAGATTCTGTCCGGAATAGCTTTCCGGCGTCACATCCGGATCATCCCATCATCATCTTGCAAGCCGCCAGTACGGGGCCAGTCGCGCAATTCAGAGCTTTTAGCTATTCCCACGATCTCTTTCGGCGCGTACTGGTTTGTACTTTGGTTCGTAGATCGGCTCCGTCTCGACCTTCTGTAACTCCCATCAATTTTCCTATGCAATCGCTGCTGCATCCATTGGAAACTTTGTCGGGTGCAAGGCCCGCTGCCAGAAATCCCAATATTCAATTAAGGCCAGATTCAGTAGACGACCCATGGTTGACGCCAGCCAACATGAATTAACTTCGCTGCAGTGACGCATGCGAGACCCATGGCATAGCAGCAAGTTGTAAAGACAATAAGACCCCAATACTCTCCATCGCAACGGCTGAGAATCTCGCCTGCGATTGGAATCCCGGTGAGAGTGCTAAATCCAAGTTCAATCAGCTATCAGCGTGCCAAAAGATACAATAAACAGGCACGACAGGAGTATGAGCTCACCCGAAGCTCACGATGGTATACGCCGTGGCGTAGTATCTCCCGTAATTCTCAATCTTGCATAGTTGTCCAATGCATACTGGGGTAAGACTGATATTGCTGCCACTGGCAAATCCGAATATCACACAGTAAACAATCGTCAATGGAACGTTGCCGCCAGCAGGAAGCCAGAGGCACGCGTTGCACACGAGGCAGAGGGCCACTGTGACAATCAGTGTATTGAAGCGACCAAGAAAATCTGCGATGAATCCCGGGATCGCTCTTCCTAAGACCGAGCCCACGTTGAGGAAAGCTACCATTTGATATGACAATTTCGTCGAGACGCCGTGGGCTAGGGCATATGAAGAGATATAGCTGACCGGAACAAAGAGGCCCCATTCAATGAAAAAGATGCCTGCTGTTGTGAAAGCGAACTTGGCATCTCGAAAAATCCGAAAATCGGGGAGGACGTTCTCCTTGGAAGCCGGCTTCTTAGGCAAGCGCGACTTCACCAGCAGGCAGGACCCGATTACCAAGATCAAGCAAATCAAGGCAATAACACGGGTTGCCCATGCCCAGCCGATCTTGGGAAAGAGAGTCTCCAAGACCAGTGGGAAAACTATCCCCCCAACAGAGCCTCCAGTAGCAGCAAGACCGGTTGCAACGCCACGTTTCTCGTTGAAGAAATGTCCGACTGCGGATATCGCTGGCGTAAAAATCAGAGAGGCTCCCGTTCCTCCGGCGACTCCGATCACGAGCATGAAATGCCAGTATTTGGTGCAAAACCCTAGGGCAATCATCATCACCATGACTAAAACAGAGCCGGCAAGAACAAGAAATCGAGGCCCTTTTGCATCGAAGACCGGGCCGATTTGAACTCCACAGAAGAAGGTCAGGAACGAGTAAACGCCGAATACCCAGCCCACGTTGCCAGGGCTATATTCTTTCAGCTGATGATTTTGAAGATACGCCTGAAAGGTGCCGATGGTGTTGACTAGACCAAGAGACGCAAAAAGACCCATGAAACTTCCAAATACCACCAGCCATGCCTCTAACCCGCCTTCTGGATATGTGTTTCCATCGGCATCGGTTGTGACTCGACTCATGGGAATCCGATGTTCTGAGGTATCTGAAGAATTACCATTTATGCATCGTCCATAGCCTCCTTCTTCGAGCTCCATATCTGTCTCGTGAGGCGAAGGTAGGCCATCTTGCGAATTATGCTGCGTCAATGACTCAACTGACTTCCCTGAGTTGCCCACTAAAGGATTTTCAGAGGCCGCATGAGGCACGGCCACTGACTGTTTCTCGGAATATGAGAGTGGCGATGGTTCCTGAGAGACTGGTCGGCTCTCTTTTGACCTGTGTTGATCTATCTCGTCAACATTGGCGATGCCAGAGGTTCTGGCGTTTGTCGACATATCAGTGAAGTCTCAGGCCGAAGTGGACTACAGTTAACCTTGTCCTGCTTCCGCTTTCTCCTATAAGGTTTCACGGGCACACTACCTACCTCCTCGATTTTGGATGATTTGTGGACGAGAGGTGTATTTCAGTGCGGGAGAGGATAGAAGGAGATGAGCTGTCTATCCAGTCGGGATTCAGCAGTAGATGCAGGCATGCCCGAAAATCGAGATGGAGAAAAGCTGGGTCTTGATTTGCCTAGCGCTCTAAGACTTTTGCTCTAGCTTGGACTAAATCATCAGGTGGAGGTTTCCGGATAGTCGCTCACTGACGGGAAGTCTCCTATTGGCGAAGATTTGGTGGCTCCAGTTGGCCTCCATTCTTTGGCCATGGGGAAGACCTGCATGAGAGAGGATGCTAGACACAATCAGGAAGGTCACTTGAGAAATTGGGCTTTGACATGGCCGCACGAGTGGTTTGCTCACCAGCTGTAGATGGATAGGTGAATCACCGTCCACATGGGATTCATGGTCTTGCCGAGAGTTGGGCAGCTCAGCATAGGTGCCGGACTGATCGGTAAAGAAAGCGATTGAAGGAGGTCATAGATCGAATATTGGTCAGGGAAATTGACGGTAGGGAGTATCTAGATGAGGCCACTATGTTGCTGTGTTTGCGGGAGTTTTGTTACTTCTCGTTGTATGGATGGGGTGACGGTGTCGGAGACTGCCGAAAGGTGGGACCTTCCTCGTTCTACTCCGTCGGCTACCTTATCGGCTGCATGTCCTCTCTTGAATATTAATATTGATGCTTCACCAAGAGAGAACCAGGTTTGGAGAAGACAGAAAGAAAGCAAAATAAATGAAGATGAACGAAAAAAAGGTAAATAAAAAGAAAAAAGGCAACCAGAAAGAGGTCTGATTGAAAAAAATATGGACTCGCGGGGAATCGAACCCCGGACCACCCCCATGCTAAGGGGGTATTATACCACTAAACCACAAGCCCAATAGATGGCACTCAAGCAGTAAACTTGAATTATAAGGCTATAGGAAATACGAGTCTGACGACACTGCGACTTGCCCGATATGCTTCACATTCTTATGCATTTTAAGAACTTCATGCCGACTTGACACTCTGTACTACCTAACATTTGTAGCAGCTCATCTTGCATAGGCCAGATTCTCAACTGATGAGCCCGAAGAATATTAATAATACCGAATTTGTAGTAATTGTCCCAACGTATGCAGCCATTTGCCGAGAAAGTCTGCTTTTTAACACCATACCAACCAATGCGCGAAGTGAGGCCAATTATGTGTAAGATTTAGCTTTCTAGCTTGTACGACCTCCTAGTCAAGGAGAGTGGTAATAACAAAGCTCCTACATCTGGTCAGGCCATACAAAGTGGCAGAGGTGTGCTTTTCGTGTTGATGTCGACCTGCCAGCATGTCCTGAGTCACCAAACAAGATAAACTAGCTTTATGTCATATATTGGGCTTGTGGTTTAGTGGTATAATACCCCCTTAGCATGGGGGTGGTCCGGGGTTCGATTCCCCGCGAGTCCAACTTTTTTGCTCTGTGAACGAGTATAATTACCAGATCCATTTTTTAGGGTATTGATGTGGGCTCCAAGCCACATTATGCAGCCCGTTAAGCACACTAGGATGGAGGAACTAAACCATGATCCAAGTCTGTCTCACACTGACCGTCAGAGGTCAATAGTTTTCCCTATAAGGAACCAGCTTTCCAAGCAACCAATCCCGAAAGTTCAGTAATTTTAGTCTGAAGGTTTGCTGCTTATTTCGATAGAACCTTGCTGCTGTGAAATTAGCATTGGATCTTGTGTTTTGTTGCATATTATCGGATGGCCAGGATTGATTATGAGGCTTGACCAGATAGTATACCTCGTCGACCAGGTAAAGACAGGAATATGATCTGTTGACTGATTGAGCCATTGAGTAGTTGTTATATATTCACATTTATGCGGATTTGAGGGCCATCTTGCGTGATTCTGACGTCTGTAACCCTTGGTCATATTATCGTGAAATATATATATCGCGAAATCTCCGATGGTTATATAGCTTCCCATCTCTACCCGCTGGGACCCAATCCATTACCAGGACTTGGGTACATCATACAGTCATACAGTAGATCACAGGTAACTTAATCCCAGGATTCACCTTCCCATGCAATCAACCGTTCCAAGGCCATATCATAAACCTGCAATGAAGCAAGTGTTGCGTGTCTGGATACACAGATCCAGCGCTGTCGAGAGAGCATTTTTAACCTGTACATCGGCCAATTGCCCTACCTTGCTGATAGTTGCTAGTCATTGGTTAACTAAAGCAGCTGTTAAACTCAACCCTCGGATCACAGTAGGTAATTGATACTCCGTAGTGCGAAGCATCTCTCCGTTCTCGAATCTCAAGCCTGGAGGTATTCAGCCCAGAACCACGCTAAATCTTATATATGTTTCCCAGGAGCAGTTTAAGCTGTGGGTGATCACTACATGCTACTAAGAACAGCAGGGCATCTCTCCTGAAATCCAAAGCGCACAGAATCAGGGTGTATGGATTCGTCAGATGGTGCATGAGGAGGCACTGCAGTCAGTCTTGAGTGCTTCACACATGGGGCTTCTTAACGAGACTTGTTTTGTGATATGAACAAGATTCGAGTGCCAGAGGAGATGAATGAACACGAATTAGCAGCATATGATTGTAATTCACAACAAATTGAAGCTGATGACCCCGTTGAAGGATATACTTTACGGGATGTAGATAGATGAATGTGCTCTATGGCAGCACCGAGGAGGCTGGAAGGATATGCGCAATGGTCTAGTTGACAGTTGCAGTATTATCGTCCTCCTAAGATTGGCTTCAGGTTATAGTGGTTGATCGGTGATCACTACCGAGTGATGGGACCTGCGAAGGGAGACAGAGCCAACGGATGATCTGAGCTCTTGCAGGAGATGGCCATTGAATTGATGACTATCTGCTTGAATAGCTCCGTCAACCAGCACTGCTGACATCTTATTATAGAATAAGGACCCTTGTTATGAAGCAGTTCTCGATTTACAGCCATGATCAAGGATGTAGTGCCAAGCTTGGTGTGAAATGTGTTTACTTATATCGCTTCAAAGACTATAAGAAGGACCATCAGAGCACACATATCAATCACGGAAAACCTTGTATCTTTTAAAAACTAGCCCACTCGGCCTTCTGTGTGCAGTTACCTTACCTCAAGTTGCCTAACTCCTAGGATGAGCGGGATGTAGACATGCACCCGGCCAAGCCTGTTGAAATGTTGAAGAGAGGTGATGGCTCCTGAGGGAGTCATTCTCCGCGTTGTTAGTCTTGAATTGAATCAAACAAAAAAGAAACACAACGAATCCGAAGAGAGCCCAGTGAAGCAGCGACTTCAGGCATGTTTGAACCATGGCAAAAAATGGACTCGCGGGGAATCGAACCCCGGACCACCCCCATGCTAAGGGGGTATTATACCACTAAACCACAAGCCCATCTTGTTGAAACCTCGGTCGATTTTTGACTATATAAAGCAAGACAAAGGACTAAAGAGATATCGAGATGTCGATGAACGGTATCTTCACCATTCCTGGCCGTTGGAGCGAGCATTGGAGCAGAACCCCGATATTGAACCTGCTATGTGTGATGATTGTCTGCTCAAGTCAACCACTCTCAACTTTCAAGCTGAAGGGGTTAGCCTATGTGTGCTCCTGGTCTGAGCATCTACCCAGGTCAGGGCATGGTATGAATGTTAATATGAACTGAACTACATTACCCTGTCGGATGAGTAGTCATACTTGATCAACAATGTTAAGGCAATCCTACCCCCGCGTGGTCATGGCAAGTCCCCAGGGGTGCCATAGTAACCTTCATGAATAGAGTTGACATCTTTATTATCAAATACCAGGTGTCATGGGAAATGACAACGCTTGCTCGATATTCATGTAGTACAGTCCGGGTTACTAGATCTCGGTAGGCGATGGTCTCCGGGCCTATCACTTGCTGGGGAAGAGTTGGGTAGTACCTATTGCACCGTCGCCGAGTCAAATATAACTTTGACCCTCGTGTGGAACAATCATCGATATTTTCGGTATATTGGCCTGTCTATTCTATCCCCAGTGTCGCCGGTACTTTCATGCTGTCTCATATTTGATTTGGCAACTATCTTTTAACGGTCACGGTGGAGCTTCATAGGCCCGGTTTAGGTAACTATCTGGTCATCAATTTGTGTGTGATATACCGTCTGCAATGCCTATTATTCTAGTCGGTTGAGTATTTGACTGCTATAGTATGGGCTAGCCTGCATCAGTAAATTATACATTCAATGTCACATCTCGAAGACTGCGTTAGTCAGTACTGATTAAAGTATCATAATCACATTGATTATGCCACTTTAATAGTACCTACTTGTAGTATAGTAAGAACACGCACTTCAGTCCTCCTGCACAATTACTTGCTTCAGAAAGGCAAACAGTTTTTGGGTGTCAACAAGATGGGCTTGTGGTTTAGTGGTATAATACCCCCTTAGCATGGGGGTGGTCCGGGGTTCGATTCCCCGCGAGTCCAGCTTTTTGCTCCTTTAGAATTCAGTTTTTGCAAAGCTGCCACTGAACCCGAAGCATTGGCAGGGTGCATAATCCGGGAAGAAGTAGTCAGTTAATGACTGGCAGTCCTAAACGGGCAGGTGGTTATCAACCCCAAATCAAACTTGAAAGTATCGAGTCAGTGGCTCGCTTATTGCCACTACCAAGGTAGATATCTAATCGTCTAACATCGTATTAGCAGTGAGAATTACGCCACACAGTCATTCAATGAGATTAATAATGCATGCATCTCATTTGCAGTGTAATCTAATTTGTCCCTTATCAGAATCCCTGCCAACAGGGTTACATCGGCCCTAGAGTCAAATGAACTTGGTTGTGGAGACCAGTGAGGTGGTCAGCTTGTTGTCTAATCACGATGAAAGGTCTCACCTATCTACCAACAGTTGGATCTACTCAACACGAAGAAGTTGTTCATAGGTAAACCTTTCCTATTATTGATATAGCCATGATAGTACTTAGCAGACTAAGAAATTGTATATGCTCCAAGTGCAAGGTATCATGCAAGGCAGCTTCATTCTCCAGGTCACAGGGTCCTCCGGCAGAGAAAGCTTAGCCTCGTAAGTAAGCTCACACTATCCGCTCCAAGAGGGACCACGACACGGACAGTGGCTATCTTTTGCTCGTGCAGATCATCCCCAAAACAGAACCCACATCCGGCGAAGGATTCATATCCATTATTGTCTATCACCGTCGCCATTACTATTACTCATCAAATTGATAAGGAACGAACAAGGAAAAGCCATTCATGATCAGGAATTTGCTCTCCGTGGGCCGCAGGTCTTCTTGGATCAAAAGGCACCGTCACGAACCCATTGGCTTATCTATTGCATATCACGGCCTGGTCCAGTACTAGTTTGGTCCTTTCCAAATTCCAAGCGAAGTCCGTATCTTCCGAGAGGCATCTCCAGTGCTCCACAGTCCACACGAGGCTGAGCTTGGACGCATTCAAGCTCTTCCCCGAAGGCAACCGTTGGCTTCCCCTCTTCTGCCAAATGAACAAGAAACCGGTGATTGGTCAATTGGTCACCTCTCGAGTCTTGAGTACGATTGTTTAGGTAGTGATAATCGCACACCCATGTCTTAACGTTCTAATCCCGTCGGCCTACGGGCTTACACGCATTCTCGCCAATCTGAGAGAGCGGTCCCCTGTCGAGTGCTGCAACTCTGCAGCGTTCGATCGTTCTGTGAACTTTCCCTGTCTCCCGTCTCCCTGGCGATAGGCTAAAGCACCATGTGCTTCTCCGCTGTCGTAATTAGCGTGGCAGACATGCTTATCGTCATATAAATGCGGCCAGTCCTTTCGGTGAAATTGGGACTGATCTTCATCCGTACCTGCAAGCCTCACTTTTCCCTTCTTTGATTTCCTGCTTGCTTCACCCGGTCGAGATGTTGTTCGGCTCGGTGGTTTCGACTGCCCTCGTGGCTCTCTCTCTGGGCGTGGACAGTGTATCTGCTGCCAAACATGGACCGTTCGGTCGGAAGGCTCGTGATTCATTGACCAAACGAAGCTCGGCATCGTTGGTTACCCGCGAGCCAGAGATTCGCTCAAACCACAAGGACTTCCGGTTCCTGAGCAAGGATACGAAGCGTATGTATTTTGTTACCTGCGATGGAATTGATGCTCGTCTGACTTGGAGACTGCCGCAGCCTACCTTGTGGACAGTCTGCCCGATGTAAAGTTCGACATTGGTGAGATGTACTCGGGCTCAGTCCCTATCGACAAGGGCAACAAATCCAGAGAGCTTTTCTTCATCTTCCAGCCCACCATCGGTGAACCTGTGGATGAAGTTACCATCTGGCTCAACGGAGGGCCAGGTTGCAGCTCCTTGGAAGGGTTCTTCCAGGAGAACGGCAGATTCACCTGGCAGCCGGGAACATTTGCCCCAGTTGAGAATCCTTACTCATGGGTCAACTTGACCAACATGCTGTGGTATGTCTTTCCTTTCTATGCCATTGTTCAAGAGATTACAAGACCGGTTTCTGATGCGCCTTGACTGTGACAGGGTCGATCAGCCTGTCGGCACGGGCTTCTCCACCGGCACGCCGACTGCAACTACGCAGGAGGAAACCGCGGAAGACTTTATCAAGTTCTTCAAGAACTTCCAAGAGATTTTCGGTATCAAGAACTTTAACATCTATGTCACCGGAGAGAGTTATGCGGGCCGGTATGTCCCTTATATCTCCGCCGCCATGCTGGACCAGAAGGACAAGGAATATTATGATCTGAAAGGTGAGCCTCATTTGCTTTACTTCGGCAGGTATAGGTCACATACTGACCCATATTTACCCATACAGGTGCCCTTGTCTATGATCCATGCATCGGCCAGTTCGACTATGTGCAAGAAGAAGTGCCTGCAGTGCCCTTCGTTCAGAACAACGCCAACCTGTTCAACTTCAATGCAAGCTTCATGGCCGAGCTGGAAAGCCTTCACAAGACATGTGGCTACCAGGAGTACATCGATAAATACCTCGTGTTCCCCGCCTCAGAGGTCCAGCCTCCCAAGATGTTCAACTGGACGACCGATGCCAAATGTGACGTTTTCGATATGATCAACAGCGCAGCCCTGAATGTCAACCCCTGCTTCGACATCTACGAGGTCAACCTGATGTGCCCTCTTGCATGGGATGTTCTCGCCTTCCCTACCGAAGTCGTCTACCAGCCCGCCGGCGCTACGGTCTACTTTGATCGTGAAGATGTCAAGCGTGCCTTGCACGCTCCGAGCGTCAAGTGGGCCGAGTGCTCGGACCACGCTGTCTTCGTGGGTGGCAATGGCGGCCCAGAGCAAGAGGGAGACTTCTCCGCCAACCCCATCGAGAAAGTCCTCCCGCAGGTGATCGAGGCGACAAACCGGGTGCTTGTCGCCAACGGTGACTACGACATGATCATTCTGACGAACGGTACCCTGCTCTCCATCCAGAACATGACCTGGCATAACCAGCTGGGCTTCCAGTCGGCTCCCAGCGAACCGATCGTGATCACCATGCCCGACTTGCTGTACGCCGACGTCTTCGCCGAGAACGGCATGGCCGGAATGGACGGTCCCCAGGGTGTCATGGGAATCCAGCACTATGAGCGCGGATTGATGTGGGCAGAGACCTTCCAGAGCGGGCACATGCAGCCCCAGTATCAGCCACGGGTGACCTACCGTCACCTGCAATGGTTGCTGGGCCGGGTTGAGAAGCTGTGATTGACTTGTATATATGTGTATGATGAAGAGTATATAAGCGACAGATAGGGGCTTTCGGTCGTTCTGACCGACGTAAATAGCAGTGATTGTTCGAATACTACGCTATACTCCGCGAGGAAAATCTATCCTGAGACTTGATCATTCTAGGAATACATTCCCTGTTTAGGATTTACTGAAGTTTCTGAACATTGTCAACCAGTTAGCTCACTTGATGGCCGATATCAAACTTTCACCCGTCCCGGGAATTGTAAGTTGACTGATAGGGATTGATAGGGAATGATAGGGATTTCTCAGGAAATGTAGCTGCCAGCCGTTTCCTATTTCCGATAGCATGAGTGATTCCACTGCTAAAGTAGGTTATAACAACAATCTACGGTACATGCTAGGACCGAGTCCGCTCCGTGCGGAGGCAGTGAATGCGGAGAACTATACGGAGTAGATCTGCTGAAGCTGAAATGGAGAAGAGCATGCGCCTAAACCTTACTGAAAGCTCCCAGTTCCATCCAGTCCACAGATGTGATCGGGGGATGCCATGCGCTTGACTGTATCAAGGATACACGCTTATCTGTATCATGGATAAGAGTCTACTCCGTGCAAAGCTTCAAATCAGAAACTGCGCTGAGATATGCACCTTCTATGGTGTACTGCATGACTCATGCGAACAAGCAACTGCACGTACGGAGTATAAACTACTGAGGTAGACTTTCAGTTGGCTGCGTATCCGTCTGAGCCTTGTACATAGTATGTAGTAGATCTTTCATCTATGTACTCTGTATGCAAGTAGCCTATTCAAGGAACAAGGTACGTGATCCTGAAACCATCTAGGTTGAGCACGCGATTCATTCGGAGGCATATCCGTAATTGTAGGAGATCTGCAGTATTATTTCTCCGCAGTTTCTTGCTAGTCAGATAGCAGACTAGGCGATCCAATTGCCGATCTGTTGGGCTGAGGTTATTACTGAGGAGAAGGAACAGCAGTTTACTAGTACTTAGGGAAGACATGCAGGCTTTCCCGAGCCTTGGAGCAAAAGATGACACCGTCGCACTGGAACTTATCTGTCCTCGGGCCCTGGAAGAAGAAAGAAAGAGGGAGAAAATGAGAGAGAAGTAAGAGCTGATTGGTAGTAACTGCGACAAGTTGATAATGGCGATTTGTATGCCAATAAGACGGATGCGGAAATGAATTGATCCATTTGCCCAGCAGACGCCAAGTTCCAAGAGTCGATCAATACCGGATCTGGGCAGGATTTCCTTGGACGCGACCTTAGTCTATCAAACCGTTGAAGCGACTACACATAATACGTATTTTGGCAATATAATGATATTACCTCTTGAGATGCTAATAACAATCAATCGCATGAAGGCAATGGTTAACAAACTCTTCTACTGCCGAGGACGGGGTGTAAATGTTGGTAGTATCACCATATCACCAGTGTTACGATAAAATGTACCGTCAAGGTACAAGGGTTCTGTACAACCCCGTTTTATACCGTACCCACTAGTACTAGTACTCCTCAGGTAGAGTGGGGATGCGGCAAACCTTGTCCTAGGCGGGATTAGCGCGGAAAAAAGAGTTGCCAATGACGTAGTTTATCTACAGACATTTCAGCACGTGGACTTCCAAGATCATTATCGAGGGTTTTCTACGCGACCCATGGCCATGCAGTAGCTCAACACTCTGAACCCCGGCTAAGACGAACAGACATGGATTCTGATTGACAGGACTGGATAGAGATGGCAAAAAGAAAGACAAATAATGTAAGAAGTGAAGAACAATAAGAAAAGAGAACACATCAGCCGACTGCAGAGTACTGTAAAAATTTTCTGACAGTGGACTGACTGGTGGGGGCGGTCAGAGCTGGTTACTTTGATATCAACTATGTACCTAGGGCCTTGGTCAGGCTTCATACTCTCGCTGATTTTCACTCCTCGGACAAATGAGCACTCGACGGGTCGGGATCGGGAGAACGGGCTTCGTGGCACGTATTTTCCTTCCTTGCTTGACATGTCAGTCGTCCTGACGGGTTCTGTATGTATGCTCTGTTATCAACCCTACAGGAGAAGATGATATGTATGTTTATCAGGTGGCTTCAAGCATAGTTACTAGGATATTTGGAGCTTCCTGTAGGCTGTTTTTGCCTTCATTTCATGGCAAGGTTGGCACTAGAGTAACTAGACAGCAGCCCGAGGCAAGCCACCGTCGCCTCCACCGCTTTCCACAGCCGGTTATTGTTAAGGATTAAGGATTAAAGAAAAGAAAAAGGAACCCGCTGGCCCACTCCATCACCGAAAAGCAGCCACTGAGAGCTTGGATGCAGTCGGTGCGTTACACAGTATCTTACCAGGTGGTACCTACCTTACCCATACAGACCTGGTTGAGGAGATTATTTCAAGTTCAGTGCAAACTGCAAAAAGTGGACATGACATGCAGCTGTTTATCTTGCTCGGATTTGATTTTCTGTTTAAAGATAGGATGGAATAGTCCGAGAGTAACTCTGTAGTATGATTCAATTCTCATATCCCTATCATTCAAATAGAGAGACTGAGATCCTTGGCCGCGGTAATATTACGAGATTAACCACAGTAAGTAAGTAAGTGACCCATCAGCCCCATAGGGAACCACTGATTGATAGTCTCCCGTCTTCTGTCGCTGTGACCTACCAGAGGACTGCTTTGCGAAACGCTCAATCAAACTGTATCCTGCTCATTATTCTGATTGTATTTTCTTCCTTCTGATTCGACAGTTGGATTTGGATCCATCGCTTTTATCCCCTTGAGGCTTTCTTTCCCCGTCTTTCCCTGTGATTGTCCGACATCTCTCCTCACCCCTGTATATAGATCCTGCGTTGCCCTCTCATCTGCGACGGCTTTGTTTCCCTCTCTCCAACTTCTGCAGTTTTCCTTTTCCCTCCTTTCGCCCTCTCCCCGCATTCGTCTACCCTGCCACGAGCAATCAAGGTGATAGCTGAACGTTACAGCTTCTCTCGGTTGACTCTTGCCCAGCTCAACTTATTAACCCCACATTCCTCCTCAGAACTGTGGCTGTGTTACCTTCTCAAGCTGTCAGATCGCATTCTGTGAGACGGTCTTTTCGAAGATTGTCGAGTCTCAGTATCTATCCGTATTTATATATTATACTCCTCTCACATCCTACTGCGAATTCTTACGCCTGTGACAAACAGCATACTGGCCTTTCAGCTGTACGGCGTAGCAGCAGAACCAGCAGCAACAAACAACGGAATCTCATCCATACACCTTCTGCGCCATTCTCGATCGAGAACCCCATATTGTCCCTTGCGACAGGCCTCTGACGGTTTCGCCCGGAAGTAGAGCCCCTGGACGGATATCCTCGTGTTCGACAGCCATTGCGCCTCTTTCTGGCCCTGAGCAACAAACCGCATTGGCGTTGCCCGTCTACCGAACAGAATCGTGACCGGTCACTTTCCCTTGCGCCAATAACGAAAGTTGGAGAGACAGTAGATCTAGGTCTGAGCGACAAAAATTCGAACCGCGAACTGGACCATTTCCTGCATACGCCAATCCCAACCGTCCCATAGTAGCATCGCCAGACCTCTCAGCCATCATGCCGTTTTTCAACCCGTTCCATAAACACGACCACACGACCTTCCATGGCGTCGTCATTCCTCTTAGCAGTGCCCCATCGCATGCGCGTCCGGAAAGCCCAGCCGTGGAAAAGAAAGGGAATTCAAATGTGAAAACTGATGGTTCCAGCCTGAACAAGGCTCCTTCTCAGGAGAACGGCTCTGCCGCTTCCATCCCCGAGTGCAGCCATCTGACTATCGAAGCTCTCCGTGCTGAGATCGAGTCTGATGTTGCTGCTTCGGGGTATGATTCCGCTTATGACCGTATGTTCTTGTTGTCCACGACTATTGAGACTTGGATGCTCTTGTCTATCCAGTTCCTCGGCCTTTATCTTCAAACCGAGTCTACCTTTTCTTGGTTCGAGAATGTTCGATCTAATGTTGTCGTGTTCTAGGCAAGTCGAAGGTCATTAACCGAGCAATTCAGGATATCGGCATGGGTCGTTATCAATGGGAATTGTTCTGTCTTTGTGGGTTCGGTTGGTTAGCAGACAAGTAAGTTACATGCTCTCTTGTTTCTAGTTTGACCGTTCGTCACTAATCGGTCGCGCAGCCTTTGGCTACAGGTAAGAACATTATCAATGCCGGTATATGAAGCTCCAGACACTGATCAGATTAGGGAGTTGCCCTTACCTTACCACCGGTCGCGTCTGAGTTCGGTATTTCTACCACTCAGGTTCGTTTCACCACCTGCGCCTTGTTTGTAGGGCTTTGCCTGGGTGCAACCATCTGGGGTTGTCTAGCAGATGTCATCGGACGTCGACCAGCATTCAACCTGACCCTCTTTATTTGTGGTGCTTTTGGTTTGGCCACCGCTGGTAGTCCCACATGGATTGGGTATGTTCATTCGGTCTTTCCTGTCCGCAGTATGGGTCGAAGTTTTGACGCTAATATACCTCGAACTCAGTGTCTGTGCTTTGTTCGCCTGTCTGGGCCTCGGTGTCGGCGGTAATCTGCCTGTTGATGGAGCTCTTTTCTTGGAATTCCTGCCTTTTGCTTCCGGAAATCTCTTGACCATGCTGAGTGTATGGTGGCCTGTGGGTCAGGTTATCGCTAGGTTGGTTGCTGACCGAACTGTCGAGTTATGTAAACTTAATGGATCATTCTAACAAGTTGTTAGTCTTATCGCCTGGGGCTTCATCCCGACTTATAGCTGCGCGGATAACCTGCCCTCCTGCCACAAAGTCGGCAGCGGAGTCGCGTGCTGCGGAAAGGGCAACAATATGGGCTGGAGATACTTCGTGCTCACCATGGGCGCCTTGACCATGGTCATGTTTATCTGCCGCTTCTTCCTGTTCCATCTCTACGAGTCCCCCAAGTTCTTGCTTGCCCGTGGTCGCCAGGACGAGGCCGTTGCTGCAGTCCACGGGATTGCCTACAAGAACAAGGCCAAGACCTGGCTCACCGTCGACGTTCTCAATGAGATTGGCGGTTACCCGGAGGAGAACCAACCCCAAGCCCTTAGCAACAGAGAAATCATCCAGAGATACTTGTCCAAGTTCTCTCTTGACCGCGTCCGGCCTCTGTTCGCGACCAAGAAACTCGGCATCACCAGTAGGCCCCCCCACCAACTTTTCTTTCTATAAGTCTACATAAACCTTCGCTAACTTGAGCTTCTCAACAGCGGTCCTCCTCTGGTTCTGCTGGACCACCATCGGAATGGGCTACCCTCTCTTCAACGCCTTCCTGCCCCAATACCTCAAGAACGCCGGCGGCTCCACCGCTCCGACCTCCACCTACATCACCTACCGCAACTACGCCATCACCTCCATCGTCGGCGTCCCGGGCTCCATCATAGCCTGCTACACCGTCGACATCAAGTACATCGGCCGCAAGGGCACAATCACCTTCGCGACCCTCCTGACTGCCATCCTCCTCTTCTGCTTCACCACCTCCACCGACTCCAACATCCAGCTCGTCTGCACCTGCCTCGAGGCCTTCTTCCAGAACATCATGTACGGCGTCCTCTACGCCTACACCCCAGAGGTCTTCCCCGCCCCCTCCCGCGGCACCGGCACCGGCATCGCCAGCTGTTTCAACCGCATCGCGGGCCTCTGTGCGCCCATCGTCGCCGTCTACGGCGGCGCCGCGAACCCCGACGCCCCCATCTACGCCGCTGGAGGCCTGATCCTCGCGGCCTTTGTGGCCATGTGCTGTCTTCCTATCGAGACGATGGGGAAGCAAACGCTGTAAAGCATTTTGCTTCTCTTTTCTAAGCACGAAGGCAAAAAAACCAAAAAAAAAAAAACAAAAGAGACCATCCGCTCGGTTTTTCTCCAGACCATGTATGCAACGCCTCCATGATGAATGCCATGCTTGATGAGGTGGGCTTGGACATGTATACCCTACTTTTTGTTTATTCCCATGAGTTTCCTTCCCCGTGGGTAAAATTACCTATCAGGACCGTCTCTCTGTATTTAGCGGATGCGCGTTCAATGTATATGTCACCAAGTGATACATATGGATATATATTCATGACTGCGTTGTAACCAGAATTATCCCCTCTGCATATATCTCTATATCTCTTTACATTCTACTTCTATACACTTGGGTAGAACGGGCAACTACAAAGCAACCAAGCAAGCAAGCAAGCACATGGCCATCGGGTCGACATTGGAGAGCATTGATGGTGGAGGGGAAAAGATCGAAATAAACAGGGGATCAACCCAGTTGGCCATGAGATATCTGTTATCATAATCCCATGATTGTCTTATGCATGAGTGACACAGAAAAAAAAAAAGGGATACAAGCAAGAAAGCAAAGAACAGCCAGCCACCGGACGGTACATGTATGCTCCGGTCCAACGCAAACAGAACAAGCGAGGTGACTATCATAAATCCATAACAGATGCAAAGTCATGACCCTGGCGCAAACCATAAGCCAGAGCGATATGTAAACTATGCGGAACCCATTACTCCCATCGTAACGTACATGTCGTCGTAACGGCGAGAAGGCAATAGACGGGATTCAGTTGAAGAGAAGTGAAAGAGAAGAAACAAAAAGCAAAGGTAGGACGGCTAGACGACAGCCTGACCCTGTTGCCGTCTGCCTCTCTTTTCTAACAAAGTTGCATTGTTGAGGCTCAGCTCGAACGGTTGCCGCGATTGCCGGCCGATGCTCTGCTTTGCGGCTGCCGCAACGTTCGCGCTATGTGTGCCGTAGCCCTGCTGTCGAGGCTGTTGCGCCTGTCGAGCTTGAGCAGCGTGACTGGGGGCTCCCAAGTTCGTTGTCCGTAATTTGGCTTCCATAGCTGCAACATCTCCCGCGTGCTGCGACGCTTTGGGGATCTTGGCCGGAGGATAGGCGTCGTCCTGGAGACGTTGTAATGTGATGTCATCCTCTTCGTCGTCGTAGTCCTCGTTTAGGGGGTTAAGAGCCGACTGGAACCCGGTGGTCGGATTGGCACCCCGGTATCCTTGTCGGAAATTCTTGCGCCGTTTACCTTCCTCTTCTTGCCGATGTACCGCGTACCCGACATCGAACACCTCACGCAGGTTGATCGCACCAGGGGACCGGAAATCCATGGGGCGATCTAAACCGGCGGACGCCGGACCCAATAGCCGGGCACTTACAGGCGCGTAGGGTGCCTGATCGGCGGCTTCAGCATCCAGGGGCTGCTTCTTGGTTTGACGAGTAGCGAGTGGTGTCGCAAGCGGGGGCGCATCATCGGCTGCTTCGGTCGCTTCATCTGTCTGACGGATCCACGGATGAGCCAGGAACTCCTTGATACTATACCGCTTCTCGGGGTCGACGGTCAGAAGATGCGAGATGAGATCCTGAGCCGATTTGGAGATGTCGTCCCACCATGGCGACAAGAAGGTGTATTGGCCCCGCGCAACCTTCTCGGTGAGAACCTGGATGCTTTCGTCGTAAAATGGAGGAAAACCACACAGAAGAGTGTAGAGCACACAGCCAAGGGCCCACATATCGACGCTCTTGGAATACCGTTCGTCCTTGACGATCTCGGGCGCCGTGTAGCCGACGGTGCCACAAGGGGTCATAGTCTGACTATCCCAGATGACTTTGGACAAACCGAAGTCGGCAATTTTGATCGTGCCTATCCCACCGGCTCCGAGGCCGGGAATGAATTCGCCTTCATCCACCTTCTCCTCATCTCCAGGCTGGACTGGTCTGGGGTTCTTGCTCGGCACGAAGGGTATGGGGTAGAACAAGAGATTTTCTGGCTTGATGTCACTGGACACAGATAGGATCAGTTTCTTGTTGCGAGGAGAGATGAAAATAAAGAAGATGAAAACGTACCGGTGAACAACACCCGAAGTCTCATGAAGATACTCGATGGCTTTGGCGACCTGGACGATAACGTGACGGCTGAGGTCTTCACTGAAATAGGTCAAGCGCACAATTTGATGGAACAGTTCGCCCCCTGGACACAGTTCCAGAACGATATAGTAGTACTGACGCGACTCGGAGAATTCGATGAGTTTGACAATATTCGGGTGATCGAGTTGTCGCATAATCTGGACCTCTTTCAGGATGTTCGCGCGCTGCAGCAAATATCAGTATATTCCGCTACCAATCGTTCCAAGGCTGGGGGATCAAAGGAAGGAAAGGTGTAAAGGGAAAGAGTGATGGAAAGGAAAAGAAAAGGTGCCGTGAGTAGGAATTGAGAGAAAGGGGATAGGGATTTGATGTGTGGATTGCGCACCTCCGCGGCTTTTGGTTTCTTCCTGAAATCCGGATGAAGATGGGCGTCGTGCTAAGAGAAGAAGAGAGATTGGCGAGATGTCTTTTGAATAGAGCGAGAGACCATAGCAAAGCGTAAACGCAAGAAACAGAAATAACCAAAAAAGCCAGACAAGAAACAACGCTAGAACAAAGGAAAAGTTTCAGGGCCGACTCCCTACCTGATGACTGTTCATTTCGAATTTCCGCACAACTTTGATGGCAACCTCATCAAACTCGCCTGTGGTATCCTTTGCACGGTAAACGTTGCTAAAGGCACCATCACCCATCTTCTCCAGTAAGATATACCGCTCAAGACCAGGGTATCTAGGCATTTTTGTCCTGCTACTCCGTTCCTCTGCGACAATCTTTTCTATCTCGGCAGCTCTCGCTTGCTTGGTTTCGGGAGACTTGTGGGGTTGAGACTGCGGGGGTGGTGAGGATTGTTGTTGCTGATGAGTGTGCGCATGACCCATTTTGTTATCGATAGCATCAAGATTTCCAGCAGCAGGAGGATAGGAGCCTTGTGGTTGACGTTGTTGTTCTGCGTGAACAGGTGAAACGTTGGTGGTGGGTTCGGCATGGGGGGTGACAAGGCGAGCCTGCTTGCCATGACGTATGAAATTTTTGAGATTCTGGATGGTACTCATGGTGGCGGATGGGAGAAGACAAACAATGAGTGAAAGGTAAGGGATAAGAGAGGGAGGAAGAGAGGAAGAGAGGAAGAGAGGAAAAGAGGAAAAGAGGAAAAGAGGAAAAGAAAAGGGAAGAGAAAGAGGAAAAGGTAAGGAGAAGGATGAGAGTTAAGGTTAGATTAGGATAAGCTGGAAGCCGATGACGATGACGATGATGATGATGCTGCTGATAAATATCTCTTGGTCTCTGTTTACCCCGCCACAATTGGATTTTTTTCCAGTCAGATTGGGTCGAGGAAATGGATGGAAGAGAAACACCACGAGGAATAGTGATTGAAGATGAAGAAGACTCGATAATTGAGAACGAGGAGTAACCGAAAAGAAGTGTGAGTTAAGAAAAGAACAGAAGGGTCGAAATTATGGGAGAGGGAAAATGGGAGGGAATCTGGGAAGAGGGGAACCGGCAAGGTCGGCGAGGACGACGCTAGGTAATATTGATATGAAGTGAATTTATCACAACATCGATAGTTACCTAGTTTTATCTAGTTATCATCACTGTAGATTCTGTCTAAATATCTGGATAGTAGTTACTTGTAGCGAACCAGTGGGTAGTTATCTATATAAAGGTGGGGTGTTGGAGGGAAATTGGCAGTATCACCGTATGAAGTCAGTGGATTTCTGGGGATTCTTGGGAATTGGAAATTACTGCATGGGGGATCGGAAGATCGTCATCATCGTCATCGTGAACTAGGTACTCCTTGAGGCATTATATTGATTGCTCTCAGTCTGTCTTTGCTTCTGCAGACTGAAAAAGAGGCGTTGTGGTATGACGTCGAGGGATCTTCGGCTCCGATGTCATGGCTTCACTAGTAGCAGTAGTCTTTATTGCAGCTAGATGATTGTAAGGTCAATGACAAGGCAGTTCTATATCGATCTATTATCCGAAGCTTTCCCTCAGCCGCCATCTGTCCTTTTAACAGACACAAGGTTAGAAACCTCGACAAGTTCGGTTCAAGAGGCTGAAACTCTTGAGACAGGTTCCCATCGTCACTACTCGTCATTGCCACTATGTTTCTTCATATCTCTGTACAAGGTCAAGGGACTACATAGTCTGGTACTATTAAGCACTTCCAAGAAGTGGCTTTCGGGTCCCAAATGATCCCATGGATTGCGTCTTGGTTTCATCTTCCTTTTTGCCTTCGTTCTTTGCTTTTTTGCCCCATTAGGTCTCGGTCCTTGTTTTGGGCTGCAACTCTGCAAGGCTGCAACAAGTATAGCAGGAGAGATAAAACCACTTAAACCCGTCATCATGAAATCAAACAATCCTTTATCAACATCGACGATATTTGCTCATCAAGGGAGAAATATCCTCTCAAAAACTTCAAAGATCTTTGATGTTCTGAGACAAAGAAGCACTCTTGTGGCAGAGGTCAGGTTTAAGGCATCAATTTGTGGATATGGCGTAGATAGAGGGTTATTATCACAGTGATTATCTTTCAAAGCCCCTTGAGGATCATATTATCATTGTTTGCAGAATAAAGAACAGACTGCACAAAGAAGAAGAGTTTAGACGATGCACTTCAATGGCAGACACTGAAAGGAAGACCATTGGTCCAATTCTCTACTCTACTACCTAGGTAGGATTGCTGAGGCTTGCGGGAATCCCCTCTTTTCTCCTGCTCTTGACCTCTTAAGTATCTACCTGTATCAGAAACACTCGTCTTCACACCCTGGAAAATTGCATATCTACAGAGTATCTACATTCAGTGCATCTAACTGGGCCACTTTCATGGTCAAACCCACATTCTAACTCCTGCGCTGTTGCCTTGTATCTTGCATCGCTCGGGATCTTCCACGTCTCCCTCGTCTCGCCCTTACGTGACACTTGCCTGACACTTGCTGATTCCTAGCCGCATCAAAGTAGATGCACAGTCATCGTATCTTATTTTTATCCCCATCTTATAATTCGCTGACCCCTGATTCCTGATCTTGATTGCTTGGTGTGTTGCTACACCCGCTGGCCAACATTGCTTTTTGACGGTTACTCCGTCGCCGCTGCGTGTCTGATCCCTTGCAGCCTCTTCGTTTCGTGGCGCGTCCGGCTTTTTCTCAGCATATTGATTTGTTCGCTTGGCGACAAAGGAAGAAAAGCAAATAAAGAGCAAACTAATCAGCCACTTATCTCCTCCACCTGTCAGGGCTGGACAATTCCACTGATACTCTCCCTTCTCTCTCGCCTCTCCTCGCTATGTGGCCTCCGTGCATCGCCTTACCTGCCACCTCCATCTGAATCATCCAGTGACATGTCCTTGATAATCATCGCTCACGCTGAATCTGTCGGCCCACGGTGACAATATCGTTTCCGCTCGTCGTGGCTATTTGCAGTGAATTCGAGGTTCAAGATGCCTGGCATTGAAACCACTGGTGCCTCTGTGAATTCCCTAGAGTCGGTTCTCGAACGGCCTCTCTTCAAACCATGCAAGTCCCTACCTCGGAGGGCAGAACTGTCCTCGGATCCTGACCTCGCGCACTCAGCCTCTTCAATCAATGGCGGCCATACTTCCGGAGCAGTCCCGATCGCCACGGCTCCGGCTCTTCCTTTGACTCCACCCAGCGCTGGCCACGAGGAAGCATCGTCGAACGACGCGTCAGGCATGCAGAAGACCGCCTCTTCTAATTCGGTCAACTATATTCATGGTGCGATGACGCCGACCAAACCGTCCCATCCCCCCACTCCGGAGACCACACCTCCTCGCACAACTCCATCGACATATCGCCCGAGTCTCAGTCAGTTTGGGCATGCGTCAGTGTCCTCTAGAGCCGAATCTTTTCAGACCGCCCGCGAGATGATTTCGGATGCCGAAACTGTGACCCCGCGTCGTTCGGCCCAGTCATTGCACCGTCAGAAAAAGCGCAGACCTCATAAGCACCAATCGTCTCAGAACGAGAGTCCACATGGTTCCAGTGTTGCCAGTTTTGGAGACGAGATGTCCACTCCAGTCCAGTCCAACGAGACGCTGAGGCCCACCAGAATTGAATCGGATGATGGTTGCGACGAGGAACGAGCGCGGTCCTGTGACCGTCGTCCAAGAATCAGAACGAAAAAATCCCACGACAGATTGGCCTTGGACGGGAACGATGAGGATCTCCCTCCGATCCGTGGGAGGAAGCTGCGTGACCGGGTGAAAGATGGTCAGAATAGCATGGCAAGTCCGTCACTCGAACAATTTCGCGAGGAGATAGGGTGGCCCCTCGCTGAAGAAGAATTCCGGCGGTCTTCCGGTGTGTCGACATCGTCGACAATCGAAGCTATGATCATTGACGCCCCGCGACCGGCCAACCGGACACTGCGACATACGGAAAAGAGGCAGTCTCTACGCTCCGCCAGCTCGCCCCAGACTAAGTCGGAACGTACGTCGCTTGTCTCCAATCCGGACTTTCAGCACCGCCTAGTCCACAAAGCTGCTCGGATCACGGAACAAGTGCGCAAGAGCATTGCTTCCGAAATCTCTGTTGCAGCCAGTTCCGCACCGGGCGGTCCTCCTCGAAATATTGAAGTTGTCCCGGTAGTTGTGATTCCCGAGCGACGTTCTTCTCTTCATTCTTCTCAATCTGTCAGCAGGGATCCATCCAAGGCTGGTTCCCGGCGATCGAGTCAGCGAACTGCATCTGCACGGAAGAGTAGACCGCCATCTCTCGACCTTACCCGTCAGAAAAAGCGGTCATTTTCCGACTCAATCGCTGCTGCTGCTCCAGCGTCAGATCCCAGAGGTCGCAACATTGGACGGCCGGTGATTCCACCTCGCAGTTCATCGTTGTCGGCGCCCACAAGTAGAGACAGCTCACGGCGCGTGTCCTTCACTTCCGAGAGCCTTCAAAATCAGGACATTCTCAAGGATCCTGGGATGGATAAGGGCCCTATTGAACAGCCCGAACCAAAGCCCGACAATCATACTTTGAGGGCCGGTCACCCGGAAGTCAGTGATGTTCTGAAGACGCAATCCATCTGGATCGGCGTCGAAGACATGACTCGCCTACGCCCACCTTCCCTTCCCTTCACGCCAGCCTCAGTCGCATCATCGTCGCCAGGGTTGATCGAAATCAAGGAGGCGAGGACGGTTACTTTTTTTCCTCACAATAATGAATCTCTCCTACTTGTTGACCAGCCTGTCCGATCTGCACTCGAACCCCAGGAGCCTCAGCCGGATGATTGTCAAGCGCTGAGGGATCCACAGACCCCCGAAAACCTTCTGCCTCAGGATTCGAGCCTTGTCGATTCACCTTTGAGGAACCCTCGCCCGCCACCGAAACCTCCAATCCATAACGTCATCCCGCCGACTCCCGAAGATGAAGCTGACTGGCAGCTGAGGGCGGCGGATGATGGCACCGAGTTGAACGGGAACCATCCACGGCGATTTGGCTCACTCCGACGCGGATGGGTGGTTCGCCCTCGATCGGATTCATTTGATCGTTTCGTGCGATCGCTGTCCGTCACATCAGCGAAGAATCGCAAAGCTGGCAGAGATATTGACAGCCGGCTTCATCCATTCTGGCGCCCACGTCGTTTCTGGGACGACTCGCCTGAGTCGGAAGAACCTCCTCAGAATGCGGCTCATACGGAGTCCGATCAAATCATTAGCAACTCGTTGGGAATGCCTCAGCCACGGGTTGTGTTCCACGGGCCTTCCCTCGCTCGCCGCAGCCCGTTGCAGGGCCGCCATCCAAGAAGGAGCGGTGCTCTGGTAGGCTCCACCTTGCTTAGCCCTGAAGCACTTCGTTCCCAAACCTCTCTCCATCAGCGTCGCATGCTCTCCTTGTCATGGTGGAGACTGCGCCTTCGCCTGGGCCCCGTGCGCAACCTCCGCAGACGCCTGAGGCGTTCGCTTCAGCAGCGCGAAGAAGCAAAGCGCGAGGCACGAAGAGGAAAGCTGAAGCAGAAAATCGGCGAGGCGGTGCTGGTGGGCTCTAGCATGCAAGCTCGGGACCTTCGTCACCCCCTTCGTCACCAGCCCTGATGCTATGTTACGATTGCCATGTTTCATTTCTCTCATAGATTCTTATTGCATGCACCTTTATGACATGAGTGATGCCCATGATTTGCTCTTTTCCATGCCTTTCTGCAGCAGCAATGTTTTGACCACTTTGCATGACATTTACGACTTTACGATATGATGACGAGTACGAGGCAACATGAGATTTGTCAAGCGTTTGCGTGCATTTGCTTTTTGTTCTTGAGTTCATTGATATAGCCATGTGTGTACTGGATGTACTACTATACGATAACAAATAAATCAATCCAACCGCTCAACCAAGCACAATCTACGATAGTTCACCCAGGAGGATGCACAGTGTATTATCATCTCCTCGGCCTCCCAATCCCCACTCCCCCCAATCTCCCTCGCACCGCCATCTGCCCAAACTCCGCCTCCCGCTCCGTCCGCCGCCTCCTCTCTTCCTCCCCTTCCTCCCGCTCAGCACTCGGACCCGTCGACGCATCCCGTCCCGCGGCCTTCATCCGCTCCCACACGGTCGGATCAAGAAACGGCTGCGGCGGCTGCGACAGGTCCACCTCGACGGTATACGCTTTTGACCTGTCGTCTGTAGTTCCTGTAGCTGTAGCTGTAACTGTAGCAGTGGCTGTCGACGACAACAAAGGTTTGATGGTGACGCTGGCGGGATGGACGCTGGGGTTGATTGTTTTGGGCAACCGGCTGGGTTTCGTGAGGGGTCGTTTGGAGGCGATGAGGAGGGTGGAAGCGGGGCGGTGGGAGTGGTAGGCGGTTGTCCTTTCCTTTCTGCTTTCGGTGCTGTGCTGGGACATCGTCTATGTCTACCCGTGTGAATTGTATTCAATCTTCTCTGTATTGATCGGTTGTGGTACGAGTTGATCAACGGAGAGTATGTGCAATGAATGAATGTAGGAGATGACATAATCAGTCAGGTGTCTATTATCTCGTCATTGGTGGATAGGATACTGATAAGCAACCCGCTCATATCCGTGGCAGTCATTAATCAAACATGAAACGTATGGCATGGCGTAGCAAGACAAATAGGACAAGGACATAAAGGCATAAAACCAACCCGACTCCTTTGCTCCGGACCAAAATAAGAGGCGTGGTATATATGTTACAACTCGACATGTTCTTGACATGTTCGTGCGAGATACTGGTACTTCAGGCTCAGGCGATAGTTTGTGGCTCCATCCCTGACATCGCGGAGTAGGAGTACGGGAGATCGACTAGACCGTCCAGAAGCCAGTTCAAAGGATCAAAGACCTCGTAGTTGGGCTCGAGGAATCCACTGGGTAGACTGGCCACCCCGCTGACGGGAGGAACCCCCAGGCTGCCTTGTGCGAGCATGGGAGCGGGCGCGAGACTCGGGTCACCCGGGAGGCCGGGTGTGGAGGACGAGGTGCGCGCTGCCGCCTCTGCGGTGGATGACGCCGAAGATTCCGCGTTCGAGTCAGGATTCGTCGGGTTCTTGAGGTAAGCTGGGAAAGAATTAGTTCGGGGTTCATATTATTGCAACGACGGAAGCATACCTTCGATATTGCGGCCTTTGGTCTGTGCGTCTTCTCGCCATCGCCAGACGGAATCAAACAAAAGGGACATGCTCATGCGGCAGCGGACCTTGAGCATCAAGGAATCGTCCATCTCGGCACTAGAAGAAGATGATTTTTGATGCTGGGTACCGCCCATTCGCCACATTTGGGCCAAGACTTCCGCCAAACGTTCGGGGAGATCGTTGCTGGACACCGATATACCCCGAATCGCCCAGATGGTTCTGGTAAAAAGACTTCTGCTGTACTCCATATCTATATGCGCCGAAAAGAAACTCTTGCAAAGCTTGAGAAGTGTGCAGGCTCCAGCGACCATCATCTGGTACAGGTAGTAGGGCGTGTAGGATAGGACTGGGCCAACGTCCGTCTCCAGAGTCATAGCGGACTCGAGGAACGACGTGGTTGCGACATAGAGAGACAGGAGGCGTTCTCGATAGTCTTTGGCTCTAGGATCGTCAAAGAATGCTGACAGATGAAGATGGAGATTGGCAGCACGCAGATAGAGGTCGGTTATAGCTGAACGACATTAGCGACGCTTCATATGCCGGGACTGGGAGCCTTACCGTCAGTCTTTGACTTGAGTTGGTCCTCGAGTTCATCAAAGTCCCGCGACAGAAAAGATATCAGCGTGGATCTCTCTTGGTCACTGCATAGGCCAACAGGATCCCGCCGGTTGGTGTAGAGCGTTTTCGTGACCTTGTCGCAGAAGATTTCAATGTCGAGTCTGCGTCTGATATCCTCGGGCAGCTTGAAATTCGGATCCACGGATCCGCTCGCTGATAGTGTCCAGTCGTACAGAGTAGACGGCGGCTGACCGTATCCAGTTGCAACACTAGGGTCCGTCAGCGCCGAGGTCAATGCGGGTAAAAAGATACGAACATACCGCTGCGCGACAACATTACAAATTGCCCATGTTCTCACCTTGTCCCTGAGCTCCTCCTCAATGAGTTCTACTCGAAACTTGCTAAAGTCCTGGGTATGAGACGGTCGGTGCAAGCCAAGTTGCATGGCAACTTGCATCATCATACCGCATAACATAAAGGTAGGGTCCGTGGAGGTACTGCTGGTAGGAAAGGGCCATGAACAGAGCAGACAAAGCGCCTTCACAACATGGTAGCTCTGGGGTATATCCGCCAATGTACTCCATACCAGCCGTGTGACCGGGCCAGCCAGCGAGTTGAGCAGATGGGTATCTGTCTGGTACCGCCGAGCTCCAACGCTGATGATAGTCCAGAACAGTAATGGTGATGCGCTGTAGTAATCGTCTGGCGATCGCTGTCGGTCAAGGAACGGAAGAAAGGGATGATAGAACATGAAAAACCTGTCCTGGTAAGAACGACGCAATGAACTCAGGGGTTGGGCAGCGGGACTAACAGGTCAAATAGCTCGGTCACTTTCTCCGGCGCGACCACCACGTCTTCAATCCGCTTGAACTGATTCCCATTCCTCTTGTAGTTTGAGCCATCGAAGCCGGAGCGCAAGTCAAGTAGGGATGCAACAGCCTCGTGAGATCCCATGTATTGATCGGATGATATGGCGGAAGGTGTTTGATATACACCCGCAGGGCTGACATGACTCGACTCTTGCTTCGGAGTGACATGTGTAGACTGAAGAGAAGGGGCCTGCTGAGGGGTCATGGCAGCAGGGTTGGCCTGCACGGTGGCAATCTGCTTTCGTAACTCGATAATCTCCCGTTCCATCTCAGCATTCCGACTCCTCTTTCCAACGCGTTTGAAGTTGGACTCGATCTTGCACTCAAGTTTCAAGCGACGGCATCGCGAACAGTCTGTCCATGGGTCTTGAACCACATCACATCGAAGCTATCGAACAATCTCCTGGTCAGCACCGACTACATAAGGATTGAACAGAGCCAGCGGCGGCAGAGGCGGCAGACAACAAACTCACCTTTTGTTGTCGACACTCGTTGCAAGCTCGCTTCACAGGCTGCCTCTTCTTCTCCTCCCGCTGATCAATGTCCTCGACATCATCCACACTGCCAGGGGAGCTCTCCAACCCCGCGATGGCGACAGTGCGCTTTTTGACTTGGCCCAATCCGTCGAGACCGACAGCGGGAGAAGCAGATGAATGGCCGGTACCTCCCATTACGGGGCCGGCAGCAGCAGAAGCATTATTAGTATTCCGTGCACTTGGCTCCAGAATGTCCCCTTGCGCACCCCCGCCTCCGATTCCGCTCGACGATCCTCCGATTGACGCCAGGCTGGAAGCGTTGACGATTACTGGACACGCGGCGGCCGATAGCTTGGGCGTGGAAAAAAAGTTCCCCGGACGACGACCGATCACGCGCAGGTCCTTTTTCCACCAAGAAGGAGGATTTAGCGACGGGAATAAATGCAAGTAAAAATAATATAAACGAGGCTTTTCCTGAAGAAGATAGTCTCAATCAGAAAATCCAAGTAGCCGGCCAGTTGACTCTTGTGCGACTCGACAGACCCCCTCAGCAGTAGATGAGTAACAAGCGGGGGAGAGAGGAGAACCTGTCCGATCTCGCTCTCGCTCACGTGCTGAGGCACGTGACTGGCTATATCTACTGTACGGAGTACAACAGCTTGGTATCTAACCTATAGGTCTAGGACGCTCATAACGTCGAATGAATTGTATTGAGCAATGTGCTTTGGTGCTTCTGCGACTATTGTATAATTCATTGTGAAGCCTGTCATAGACACCATGTGGAGAGTATATTCAACCTGACTGGCAGTTGATCGCTGCCTGAAGGCGCTAAGGCATCTACCACAGAGTACATCCATCCCTCGAGGCTATCCAATAACCGTGATTAACAGCAGTAGCTTCAAGTGGTAATCTGCCACATATACAATGTTCTTTACCAGTCATCCATACCTCCCGCTCATTATTATCGCGGCTATCGGCTTCTAGAAACCTTCCACGGACCACACTGTCCTGTACCGATGGTTCAGCGCATGGCTAAGCCCAACTAAGCCTCGGAAGGCTGATTGATGACCATCTAGGTCCAGCAAATGGCAGCAAATGGTGGAACTAATCCGAGGTGGCTGTGCCTTGCTCTGCCCCAAAAAGCCCTCGCCCTGCACTGCCGTTGCCCAGTACTCGGGTTCCTAGGTACTGCACTAGGGCGTTCAAGATTACAGGCACTGTCCCGTACAGAGAGCTTCATGACGTCTTGGAGCGGTTGTCCGATACTGGATCATGCATTCTATCATCTTTATCGTTTCGGAATCGCGGTTCTTGCTGGCTTGGACTTAGTGCTGATGTTATTGACATGTACACGAAATCGTGGTAGAGGACTCCCGAGTAACATATAAAAGCTGCTCAGTTTACCCTCTGCAAAGAATATCTCTTCCTGAACAAGTTTGATTATATACATGCTATTAATGAGTCCAATCCGCATATACCTGTCAACATGACTATTACCCAAGAGCTCGTCAAAGAAAAGGCTGCAAATGATGCTGATCGGCCTTCTGCCGAGCAACCACCCGGATATGACCAGATTGACGAGCAAGCACCAGCAATCCCACCGCTGGATCTCTCACACAATGCCGGGTCCTCTAATTCAACAACCGTCACCAGAGACCAGTGCGTCGTTCATCTCAAATTCCTCGCGTCACTAGCGGACCTGCGTGATAGTGTGGCCGGAAACGAAGGCCTCTTCGGCCTCCATGAGCCACCGCTGTCCGAGTTCCCTGAGCATGTCGAGGAGGTTCGGGCTCGCATCAGAGAAAAGAGATGGGCCGTCTATACGGCTAGAGCAGTCGATCGTTATACGAAGTGGTGGGAGACGTGCATCCCCAGCAACAGGCCATGCCCTCGCCTTAAGGACCTGGAGAATCAGAGCTATGATCGCATTACTGAAGGGAACCACCTGCTATCTTGGTCCAAGGATTCGCTGCCCCCTTTAGGTGAGTATCGATACATAATTTCTCATGTGCCTATTTTCTGTTAGATTGGCAGGTACTAACAGGGCAGATGTCCTCATGGTCTGGCATGCGCATATGCTGAACCCCAGAGGCTTCCTTGAAGACTGCATTCGGTCTGGGAAGATGAGCCTCTGGGCAGGCGGCTTCCCCTGGGAAACGATCAATTATTGTATCGATAACAGGACCCTAGATTATGACGCGTCGGATCGCGCGAGGGTCCGTTTCAACGTCATGACCCGCTGTGCATGGGACAACCTGCACGACCCGCCGGAGAAGTTTATCGAGTGTGTCACTTGTGAGAATATGATATCGGTGCCTTGGACTCAGGGCAGAATCTCCCTCCCGATTCAGATGGCGTTTGACAAGTTCGACGGCTACGCAGACAAGGGTTTCAACGTAACGTGCTGGAAGTGCGGGTCGACAATCGACCACGAGCGGCTGAGAGTTCGAAAATTCAGAAGTGATGTCGTAGATTGGCTGAAAGAGCAGGTACCGATGCCAGGGACACTGTGCAACTCGCGTGGAATCCCGGAATCGATCAAGAACAGTCGAACTAGCCAACCTTCAACATTCCCCAACCGATTTATCAAGGCATTGGGCGATTACCTCCTCGACTTCACCGATGCACGGCAGGAACGCTGCATGACTGTCAGCCAGCTGCGCGACAGGCTCGAAAGCAAGCTCAAAGATCGAAAAATCATACGAGAAAGGGCCTCGAGGGAAGAGGGACTAGCCTTTCGTCACATGATGTCCCATTACTGGAATAATACCGGACCCTTTGCTCTAGATCTGGTCGGGGCAGTTATCCGACAGGGGACATTCGTGCAGAAGATGGATCACATCGACTGGCTGCACTCGCCGACTGTGATGGCAACTATGGGCCGCCTGATCCGCAAATACCATGTGTTCTTCCACATCATGGCATCGCATCCGCAACGCATGGCCGTCCCAACCCTCGACGTGGACCTCGCCTGGCACACGCATCAGCTTTCCCCCAAGCGCTACTTCGAGTACTCCGTCTACCACACAAGGTTGCATACCAGCGTGGCCAAATTCATCGACCACGACGACAAAGTCGATGAGAACCAGCTCTCCGATGGCTTCGAATGGACCAGCAAGATATACAGGAAGGTAACCGACGGCGAGATCTACAGCGAGTGCGCATGCTGGTACTGCGAAGCCATCCGCGCGCCCGACCTCCGCAGCGGCCCTTTCGTCTCCTCTACAGCAGCCAAAGCCCGCGAAGCCGCTGCCACTCTCCACGACCGGCCGGACATCTCGTCCGACCCAGACAAGAACCCCCACATCTCCGCTCACAATGCGGTCCGAGCCGAGACCACGGAGACGGTGATCGGCGTCACCGACCCTCGAAGAATACACGCCCTGAAACTCCGTCAGAATTACGAGAAGGCGCGCCGACGTGCCGAGAAGAGAAATCGCAAACTCGGTAAAAAAGGCGATCCAAAAAGGCGGTCCTCGTCATCGGCAGCAGACGACAATATGTACGCCGTTCCCATGGTCTGGGGTGTCCCGGTGGTCGTGCCCTACTATGGGCCCTACATGTGTGACCCGTGCGTGCATCCTGACGTTTATGCATCAAATCCGAGCTGTATGAGCACCGTTGCAGGAGCCTATGGGAACTGTTGTGGCACATGCGGGGGCGCTGCTGCGGCTGGAGGCTGCGGTGGCACGGGAGGGGCATGCAGTGGAGGTGCTGGAGGAGGAGGAGGAGGCGGATGTGGTGGAGGAGGAGGATGTGGAGGGGGAGGAGGTGGAGGAGGATGTGGAGGGGGAGGAGGCGGAGGAGGAGGATGTGGAGGTAGCTGAGACTGTGCTCTATATCCCATGTGCGCCTTTGATTTTGAGACTCTGATGATATTTATTACCCAATTGCTTATGATATGCTTGTTGAATGCCTGTAGAGTGCTCCAATTGTCTCCAGCCAAAATCAGAAAACCGTATAGAGCTGCCGAAACCACAGGATAGATAGCATCCGTAACGAAAGTCTAGACTCGGTCTCATGGGTATCCAAATATTGAGCATGAAATCAGAATTCCGAAGCGCTGGCCCAAGCAGGATGCGTGTATGTATATCCAGTCGAATATATCCAGGAAGCAGTCGCAAACAGCGGTATAGATACTTCAGTAAATGCTTCAAGCGGGCAGAATATGAAAGGTGAAAATGGAACCAAGACTAGCCTACATCAAAATACATCTAGATCGCCTTTTGCTCCTTTCGTGAATCGTTTGTTCATTCCACTCCTCTATACGTCTTCGCCAGAGCTCATTCGCTGATGTTGACGAGAGTGTAGGATCTGTGGATACTCGGCGATTGAGACGTTGGATTCCTGTTGAGGGTAACCGGATGTCATGAGATTGTGAGCGTCGAGTTGCGGATCTGTGGACACCATGTAGTCGGCTGCTATTTCGTATGGCTGCTGGATCCATGAATCCAGAATCTGGAGCCTGCAGGTTGGGAGAGGAGACCGAAAATGGATAGTGGTTCATTCCGTGGGTTATGCCAAGAGCTGCAGATGCGTCGAATTGCCAGTCATGATTCAAGAAAGGCTGCTCGATCGCAGGTTGCGCTTGCAGAGGGGCTGGCGTAGGACTTATTGGAAGGGGTGAATGTGTTTGAGAGTGAGCACCATCTACTCCTGCTGATGGCTCCTCGGCGGTTGTAGATGAACGTGGATGTGCTTCTGGGATTTCAGTTCGACTTGAGCGGCTGGCGGAACGGTCTCTTCCTCGAAAGATGTCGTCTGGTCGTAACCTTTGACGACGGGTTTCGGAATCTCTCCTTCTCCTGGCCCATAGGGAGCCAGTGACGGTGTTCAGCCTCTGCGGGGGACTTGCAGAAATTCCTTCCTGGGACACGTTGTCCCCACGAGTAGTTTGCGATCTCCGGACCGAAGGAGGCGTGGCGCCAATTCTCAAAGACGGTTCGGTTCTCGTGGGAAGAAGAGTCCTCCGAAGATACTCCGGGAGTGGCTCGTCAGGCTCACGGGAGTAAGGAGGGGGTGGGGGGACCCAGTTGTCGGCATCACTTTCGTGAGGGACTTGAAGCATCTCCGGCACCTGCGGTATTTGCCTCCCATTCTGTATTCGGCTCCATCGGTCACGATATAAAGGGTTGTATCGCCCACGACTCGATGATGCAGCCGTAGCAGCCCGGCGCAATGTGTCCTGAGATCGTGGTTGTGTGTTGTCGTAGGGAGTATCGGGTAATGGAGGCGTTTCGTTATCAGTTGAGGAGCCGGAGAAGAAGGAACTATGCCTCCGATGACTGAATGACGATATGAGGTGATTATCACGACCTGTTGATGTGCGGGTCTCTCGAGCAGAAGCTCTTACTCGTTGAGAAGCTGCGTCGCTGTGATGCAGGAGGGTCCGCCTTCTTTCCAACTCCACTTCGGTGTCCAAACTCGAATTCGGCTCGCTCAGTAGTTTTGGCTCTGCTTCCCCAATCTCAATACTAACCTCGGTGATTTGTCCGTTGGTTGTCGACCGCTCAAAGTCCAAGAGAAGGACTCTTCCACCGTCAACTGGGACATCTTCATCGCCGATCGTAGGAGGGTTGACACCACCAGGAGCTACTGCCACCAACCGACGTTGTCCGCACATGGAGTATGAGTACCGAACCCAGCGGGCTGCGGTCATTCCAGGCATGTCGGTCAACTTGTGTCCACTGACTATTGTTTTCGGCTTGTCGATCGTCCACTCCAATCGAAGTGCATTATTATGCGGCAGACTGCCCAGATCTCTCGTTCGATGATCTTGAGGACCATTAGGTGGGGCTGGCGTCTCTCCAGGCGAACTAGCAATATCAAGTCGACTTGGTACTCCATAAACCCAAAGGCCCGAATCTTGGAACCCCAAGACAACGAGCTCGCCTTGGCAGTCAGCGGAAGGAAGCATTGTCGGTAACGACTCCTGCAGTGTGTTGGCGGAGATGGGTCCCACAAAATACGTTGTTCCGGATTTTGCATTGGTGACCCCAAAGGCTCTGAAAGCTCGGATCCGGCGGTCATACCCCAGAATCCAGCTGCCCTCACCCTCTGCATGAAGTGGTAGTAAGCACGCGTGGCTGTAACCAGGTATCAGGTCCGGGAAGAGGATCTGGGTGGTCCACATCCGAACTTGGGCCTCTCTCGGCGATGATTCGGTGTCTGCATCAGTGTAGAAGGGCACTGTTATAGTGACCAAGCTGCTACTGGCGCTGTCAGCAGAAGAGCCAATCAACATGACGCCGTCAGAAGAGAACGAGATTGCGTCGACGCCATCGCAGCGGACGGCTCTGCGTTCAGTGGCGAGAGCTCCCTCTCGGATAGCGTACATTTCGATTTTGTCACTGTAGGCGACTGCCAGGACGCCTCCGCTTGGGGAAAGCGCCAAAGCACGAGGAACTTCTGTCAACTTGAGATCTTGGATCAATGAAGCTGCTTCGTTTGTTAGACTATAGATATTGATTTGATGATCAGAAGAGACAACTGCAAGGAGGGAGCCATCATCGAGAATGGTGGCGTTGAGGGGGCGTCTCCAAATCTTGAGCTCATGCTTTACGGCAGCGGAATGGGAAGTTACGTCGAGGACAACAATCCTTGAAGAACTGATGCAAAGGATCATCTGAGCATTGGGCGAGAAAGCAAAACGAAAAGCCTCGCCCTGCGGGAAAGCTGTTGAAGAGCTCATGGACGTCGAGATGAGTTTGATCAGAGTTTGACGAGGTCTGAGAAAGACCTCGAACGCATTTCGCCTGATCTCTGATAAGAATCGGCGTTTGAGATATGCCAAGTTCTCCGGATTAGCCGCACTGGTGATAGATTCTCGCGTCATGGAGAATGATGGACATCGAGACAAATGATGCGCATACAGTGCGGCAGAGTCCGAGATGCGCCTCCATTTTCGATTGAGCAAGGCAAGACTCGCGAAAGTGTTGGCATCAACAAGGTATAGAATCCTATGTGGACCATTAGGACAATTCTCATCCTGGCGCGGAGTATACGCATGAACGACAACATCGAGAAGGCGTCGCGAGCTGGACTTCAGGTAACTTACTGCTCAATCACGCTGCGAGGTAAAAGACCGAAAGGCGACGTGTTCTGTTCACGAGCGTCCTTTTCGGATCTCACGCACGACTGACACTCTTCCTGTATGAGGCTGGAGCCCTCTACCCGCTCGACGCTCGGCATGCGTACATCCTGATCCATGATAGTCGCATGGAGACATCTACATCTGGTAAAATAAGACCATGTCTGTAGCCAGATCAATTCAATTCAGCACCAGACAAATTATGAAGATCTTTCTTTCCCCACGAACGGAGTAGACTAGATAGGTAGTGTATAGCAGAAAATCCAGAGCGACATTGACGTGTTTTAGGGGAAGGTGCAAGGATAAAGGCGTCAGTGCGGGCACCAAACGATGCTTGGTGGCTGTGTTTGCACGCCAACGGTGATCTAATTACTTAGCTACCTCAAGGGCGCGAGGAGGATGGGGAATAAGACATGGTATCTGACGATGTCATACTCCAGCAAGTGGATAGACTAGATGTCATTTGAAGATGTGTGGGAAAGATCAAAAATGATTAAAGATCGGACCCTGGCGATCGAACTCGCTGCTCGATACTTAGATAGTTTAGGTAACTGTCTACTGTATGAGCTCCTCAGCTCAGGAGCTAGATACGTGACAAGGGACAAGGGACCTACTAGGTACTCTCTAACAAGCTAAAATTAGCAGGGGCACGTGGTTGGCCCCAGTGCTGAGTCAGCATCCCGATAAGCAAAGTACCCTGCGACAAGAAGCAGAAAGGTAAAAGCAAAAGCAAACAAGAGGATGACAGAAGCAAAGTGAACCCCAAAAAAAGACAGGAAAAGAGAAGAAGGTCAGAATCGATCAATTATCGTCGAGACTTTTGCAGCCACTTCCCCGCATATCCTTATTCGTCAAGCCCGGCAGATATCTACCTTACCTACCTGTGGATATTCGTGGAGAGTGTCAGAAGTGTGTGAAGACTCGGCAGATTCCAATACCAAACTTTGCCCATCCACTCCATAGTCTAAGTCATGAAGGACTACGGACGACTCTGCACTTGTTAGCAGCAGTCAATTTCATATTTCTTGGCTTCATTCTGGCTCGACCCTCGATGTCGTCGGCATCGTCGCCTTTGCGCTAGTTGCTGTGACGGTGATTGGCTCAGCTTTACTATTACATACAGGATATTGGACTACAACCTTTCAAGCTCCTGAAGCTATTGCGACTACCTTACCATTGGCGACTGCTAGTCTGCTACTACCTTGTGGTATTTGCTTCCGCCTGTCCATTATTCAGCCCTCGCAACCGTTTCGTCTCGTCTTACGGCTGTTTCAAACGCCAGTCGTGGAGCCTGGAGGACTCTCAATTGGCGTGTTTCACCCTTGATGGCCAATACTCCCTGTCTTCTGTTGCTCTGATATTCTTTGGTGACTCATAATGCCGCCTGCGACCACCCAAAATAGCGCAACGCAGAAACATGCTTCCCCCAGTTTCAACGCCGGGGCCAGACCTTACAGATCGCACAAAGTCAGGGCTTGCGATCTCTGCAGAAAGCGCAAATCCCGATGCACTGTGGATATTCCCGGCCAATCATGCCTGCTCTGTCGGGTTCAAGGTGCCGACTGTCATTATCAGGAGGAACCCGTTCCGGACCCTTCTGTCACCAACGGCTCTGACTCTAAACGATGGTCTGTCGATCAGGTCAGTGAGAGCATGAGTGCGGGACAGAAACGCAAACGTACTCCCGAGACTACTATCTCGTCTCCTAATCCATCTCGAAGGGGCGAGAGTTTCAATCGGCCGCGTGCCTACTCTGATAGTCGCGGAACCGACCGCAGACGCCATGGATCAGAAGACCCCCACAATGAGTCGGTCTTCATTGTCGGACCTGTGGTGGCCGATGATGCGCAGGTGATTGAAAAATTTATGCCCCCGGAAGAGCGTTCCAGCAAGTCTGTGGAGCCAAAGAGTCACCCGTACAACGTCTACTCAAGTGATCCGCGAAAACCGATCCTCTACACCACCGTCTCCAGGCGGAGACAGGGTATGCGGGTCGGTGTTCCCCCCGGTGAGAACCAGAAGGAAATCCTTGAACAGATTCTTGGACCTTTCAGACATGATCTAGTCAGGCTGTGCGTTTCTCTTCCAAGTCACGTATCATGGTCTCCAATCAACTAACATATATCTCCAGTTTCCTGGATAGGTTTAACATAGCTTTCCCGATATTCGATGGAGAAAGTTTCTGGGAAGCATATATATCGGAGTCACCAGGCGAACCACCGGCGTCGCTTCTCTGTCAAGTGTACTCCATGTCATTAGTCTACTGGAAGCACACGCCTAAGCTCGCATGCCATCCGAAACCCGACGTTCGGTATGCCGTGAACATGACGGTCGCTGCTCTCCACGAGGAATTCTCCGCCCCCGGTCTATCAACGATCAGCGCTGCTCTCGTAGATCTGACTGGACGTCCGATCTTTTCGATGACGGGTAACGCCATCAGTTGCGGCCGACTTGTCGCACTAGCTCATTGCTTGGGCCTCAACCGAGATCCTAGCAACTGGAAGCTCTCTCCACAGGAGAAGAACAATCGTATTCGTTTGTGGTGGGGCGTTGTCATCCATGACCGTTGGTAAACTCTTCCCCGTCTACCCTTTCAGTCGACGAAGATACTAACCTCCATCAAGGGGAAGTGTTGGGCATGGAGTTCCTCCTCAAATCGCCAAGAATCAATACGACGTTCCTCTTCCCACCATCGACGTGTTGGTGCCACCAACGTGCCGGACCACGGAACGAGTGAGGGCAGCCCACTGTCACATCTGCCTTTGCCGTTTGACGGAGATTCTGGGAGAGTTGCTGCCGCTTGTTTACGGTCTGCAGCAAAGCCTACCGCGCGAGACGACTAAAAAGCTGCGACAAATTCGAACTGACCTCGACATGTGGGAAGACTCTCTTCCCGACTGGCTGAGAACACCGGTGAGCCATAGCTCAGAGCCGCGCGTGTCAGGAATCAGTAGCCTGCAGTTGGCCTTCCTGGCAGTTAAGATGTTGGTCAGCAGAGTCGAGCTCAAGGTACGTCGTTTGTGAACCGCATATCGTGCTTGCTCCCGGTGTCGGGCTCTAATACACCCCGCAGGAGGTGAACAATGCCGAGACGGACAACCCAGAAGCCCGTCGGTATTTCCAGACCGAGTGCCGAAAATCAGCAGAGGAGATCGTGCGATTTATCTCGTCTCTGCGCAAGGTAAACTTTCAAGAATTCTGGCTACCATGTACGTCACCCAGCTCTCGAACCAACGTCCATTTCTAACCCTCCACTAGACAGCGCATTCCACCTCACCTCAACCGCCACCCTCCTCGTCCGCTGCGCCCTAGAAACAACAGACAGCGAAGTAGCCCGCTCCTGCCTCGCAAACGTCGAAACCTTCCGGAGCATCCTGCGCCGCGTCAGAGAAGAAGAAGATTGGGACGTCGCCGACATGTGCCTCGACCACTGCGAACGCATCCTCAACCGACTCGCCGCCAACGGCGGCACCGCAGACCCGACCCTCAACCCATCGACCGGTCAATACGACAACCGTATCGTGAATCCAGCTGCCATCTCGCTCCCTGTCTCGCTCCCGGAAACGCTAACCAACAATGATATCGTGGACGATATGATGTCGATCTCGGGGACGTTTGGCACCATGGACGGGTTCCCCTTTGACATGACGGGGATTTGGGATGTATCTGTCTTTCAGGATGTTAATCTTACGTAGTATACATGCATGGTAATTGGGTGTGGATTTCTCTTTGTTTTTGGATTATACCCGAAATGAAGCACTCAAGGTGTGATTGTTGAGTTTGTATTTAGGCATGGATTCCTAGGGATCAACACAAGGAACATACTTAGTATTTCCTCCTTCTCTGTCCTTTGCAGAGTCGAGTGAGAGGGATTGACATGCAAGTTCTTAGATACCTCGGCATTAAAAGATCTTTCAATTTATACACAACAAGCAAGAATCAACCAATGCGCTATTTTACAAATACCCCATGATGCTCAGGAGCCCAAAGAACCATCTAGAGATGAACCCCCTCACCCAGACAAGGAGGACCACGGATATACATTATAGGATAGGAGGGAGAGAACGGTTTTCCACAAGTCGTCAAGCAGACGTCCTTTATTGCTTACCGGCACCAAACATGCTGGTGAAGGAACCCTTCATCATCTTCATTTGTTCCTGACGAGCCTTCTCCTCCTCGGCGGCCATTTCCGCGAGCCACTTCTCTCCGTTCTCACGGATCTCCTTCTCAATCATCTCGTAATTCTTCTGGCCTCGTTCACGGATCTGGTCCCAGAGCATCTTGCCTTGAGCCAGGCCCTCAGATGGGCTCTGTTCGCCGTCTAGCGTGCGGGTAGGCTTCAAGCCCAGAGCAGATGCCAGGCTGCCAACTCCACGCTTGGGCCGTTTCTTCTGCTGTTCCTCCATTTCCTTTTGGAACTTCTCACGCATGATCTTCTCGCGCTTGGCGAATTCAACGGGGATGTTCGTACCCTCGAATGATTTCAATACAGGGCGTACATCTTCGATACCCATACCGGCAATGTATTCAAGGAAGGGAATCAGTGCAACGAGGTTCTTGTCCTTGGGATCACCAAGCCACTTTTCAAGAATAATGGCATTCTCCGGCTGCAGGCGCGCATGCTCCTCCTTGGTATCAATCAGGATCACCTTGGACAGATCGCGGTTCAGGTATGACAGGTCCTATAGGTATCTTGGTCAATGACTATGTCCGGCTAAAGGCTGGGACCGAGCTATCCTGGCCTACCTTGATGTATTCGCCATCCTTGTACCTGGTAGCTTCTCTGAACAGTGGCCAACGGATGATACGGTAGGGGTCGAGCTTCCGAAGAACCTGGTCTGCCATCATACTGGGGACACTAGTGAAGAGAACAAGCTCGTAGTACTGGTTCAGGTAACGAAGGAAGTAGTCGACACCTGGCCGCTTGGCAATGCGCCATCCGTGTTCACGGCTCCACTCACTATGCACAAGCAGATCTTCCAGACTGAGGACAAGGGTGTAAGGCTGGCGGAGATTAGGGTCCTCATCAGGGAGCAGCTTCGGGAAAGCAGGATCCTTGTAGTAGCTGGTGAGATCGTTCAAACGAGCCTTCATGCGGTTATACCACAACGAGAAGCTCCAGCCGGATGGAATGTCGGGGTGGGCCTTCGCTTCTTCTTCTGTCTCCCAGTTCCGTCCCAAGTAAACCACTCCTCCAGCACCGGCTAAGAGGAAAAAGGCATACATCAAGTTGGCCATACGAGCCCTGCGGCGATCGAGCGAGGAGACGTAGCCATCCTTAGGAATATCCCCTCGGCCATCGTCGGTATAATCTTCGGAACGCGAAGGGTCCTCTGTGAGATTCAATGAAGTCTGTCCAGATTTCTTCGTACGACCTTCTAATTCTGCGGCAAGAGTCGACGGGATACCCTGGGTGAGGTCAGGAAGCGGTTGTTGAGGTTTTGGTTCGGCCTGCGGAAGATTCAAGAATTAGATAGAGCCTGGAGCACTTCAGAGAATCGAACGCTTACAGCTTCAGAAGACTCCGGCGCAGCGTTCGCCGCTGGATCCGCCTTTGTATCGAACTCCGTTTGTTCCGTCGAGTATTCTGGCTTGGGAGTAGACGAGGGCTTTTCGGACTGCGAAGGCTTGACGGATTCTGGCAGCTTATAAGGAGCCTTGGGCTTAGAGTTCTTTGCGTACCATCGCGATTTCGGAACTGAGACAGCTGATACGCGGATAGTGGAAGTAAGGACACTGGACCTCGTTAAAGGTAGTACAGCACGGCTAAGCATAATGACGATGAGAAGACGGGCACCTAATAGAATGAGATAAGAGAAAGCAGCGCACTCATGCTCCGCTTGGGAGGAATCTAGATAGAACTAATAAAGACAGACAACTAGCAGATCCGATGAAAAAGTTGTCTGTCCGGATAATTGGTGTATGATAAGAAGCAGTCTCGTACTCTGCGTTCCAGAAGAGCTTCAGAAAAGTTGGAAGCGCTCGCATACGGCGGGCGGCAGAATCCATCAACGCAGCCCTTCCCACCGGTCTTAAAATCCGCCCTCTTCCGCCAGCTTTCTTCCTTCTTCTCTTCTTCTCTTCTTCTTCAGTTTTGAAAGTTGATTCAACCCAGACGTTAATTTGACCCAACAAGCTCTCATATCATGCATGCCGGGTTGTATTAGCTGGGGAGACTGAAGATTTGCTTCTATCCCACTCCCAAGAGCCGCAGCAAAGGTTTCCAGTGAAGCTGCAGCCCCGTTCGTGGGATACAAATTTTTCTTTTCCTTGCAAGATATACTGGCCGCTGATGTATACTCCCTTCGGAGCTCTCGTTCCTTAACAAGTCACTAATCCTCAGTTAAGTACAAAAAAATGGCATGACACAAATTTGATTTAAGGCCATTCTCCTTCCTTAAATATCCACAGCGTATTTGTACCTAGCCTCGGGCTTCCATTGTCGGCCAACATGGATTCACTGTCAAATGCTTTCGAGAAGGTAAAGATCGAGGGCCCGCCACCGGAACCCGATCCAAGTGAGAATCAAGAGGATGAGGACATCCTCGAGGATGAGTCCATTCCTCGGACGCCCTTTCGCTTCCTCGATCTTCCTTCCGAAATTCGTCTGCGCATATATGACCTTGTCCTATTCACGCCGTATCGTTCGAAACCGCGGCGAGCCAACGGAAGTGTAGGCGCCTCAGCAAAGAATCCTCCCATTGCTCCCTTTCGGGTCCGTGTCGCTCTGTTCCTCGTGTCCCGGCGTATCCACGATGAGGCAACGGATTATTTCTACTCTGCGCTGACATTCCGCGTGTTCCCAATTCAGGATTGGAGCCGCACGCCAACTGTCAGAGCTTTGCCGGCAAGACACAAGGCGTCCGTGAGGACCATTGAGCTGATTCTGGGCTCCAGTTGGACCTCGCCTCCTCGCGAGTGGGTGGTGAACACTCGGTTGGGGCTGGAAAAGATGGTGTGCGTTCGAACGTTGAAGGTGTTCCTTGAGTGCGACCCATCGCATCCTGTTTTTGAAGGCTTTCGCATATCCCCGGGCTTCTACACCGATTTTGCGGGCAAGATCCTCAAGCAGGTTCTGGAGAGATTGCCCCATGTGGTACAAGTGGAATTTGATGGTTATCCATCCGTTTCCAAAAGTGGAAGCCTAATGAAGCGCCTGCTACATGAGGCGAGGACAGCGCAGAAACAGATTCTCTGGGGACCCGAGCGAGGATGGTCCGACTGGGATAGAGAGGATGAACAAAAACCGAACCAAGTGGAGTTTGAAGAAGCCGACTGCCAGAATTCGGTCCAGTAAAGAGGGATCTTCATCTGGCTAAGGATTTCTCGATGCGCAGCGGACTGAACCTCCACAAACTCAGGCAGATACGCTATATCGTCTCCAACAATTTGGGGCATATAACATTGGATAGAGCCCGTGGCGTTGCATTCCTACAAGGCTGAATCACTAGCATGGCGTTCGGGGGTTGTATAGTTACACATCATTGTTTTCAGCACATTAGCCCAATCATGCATAGTATATCAAGCATCATTTATCTATTTGTATTTCATCTCTTCGATCCATAGAAGTCAAGCATGGAGCCCCAGAACATAGGGACAAAAGGTCGGTTAGCATTCCTCATCTCCCTCCCGAGTGTATCTATAGTTCCTCATCCACATCCATGCCCGTCCCCTCTTGAGCTCCCTTTCCGCTGGACAGACGCGCCACCGATGCCTCCTTGTCGATCATCTGCCGCGATACCGCGACGATGTTGTCTTCAATTAGTTGCTGACTCACATCTTCAATGTCTGTAAAGATGGTCAATAACGAGCAAATCAAGAAAAGATAGATGTAGGACTTACGCTTCTTGGGGTCGACCTTTCCAACATATCGTGTCTTGAGTTGCTCCTTGCTGAGCTCTGTCTCCTCCTTGACCCGCTTCTCGTAGCCTTCAGCAAGGCTCACTAGCTGCTTCATCCGCTCCACGTTGTGCTGGCCTTCCTCATGGAAGTCGTTCATCTGCAATGCCTCTGTCCACACGTGCTTGTGCAAGTTCATCAGCATGTTTTCCTCCAGTCCCGTTTTGCGATAGTTGATCGCAATGCTGTAGTAATGTCTGTTCAATCCGTGGATGAGCGCCTGGATTGATGGCTTGTTCAGGTGACCCAAGTTGGAGGTCGTTTGCCGGGGCTCCTGGCCCATGACGACGGTCTGAGGCTGGATTAGTCGGAAGGCATCGATGACAACCTTTCCCTTAACGGATTGAATCGGATCAACCACGACTGCGACTGCTCGGGGAGTGAGCTGTTCGAATGACTGCTGAGTGTTGATGTCGACGGACGAAAGCCAGCAGCCAAAACCAGGATGAGAATGGTACCATCCAACGACGGTCTCTGGTCTGTGTTTCGAAAATCTATCAGCGCTGCAACTTTCAAATTTGCTTCATCCTGCCGAAACCTACCGTCCAGTTTGCCGAAGCATCTCCATCATCTTGGTCTGAAAAACGGGGTCCACGGCCTCAACACTGACACCAGTACCGCTCTGGGGCATGGCAAAAACATCAACCACACGAACTGTGTATTCATCGACGAATTCTCCCAGCATCAGGCCCATGACTTCCATAGGCACACCTGCCCGACCATGTCTTAACATCTTCAACAAAGCTAGTGATGAAATGTGTACGGTCTCGGAGTTATCGATCAGGTTCGGGGTGTCCTATAAGAAGTATAGCATCAGCAAATGTCGTTATCAGTGACTTGATTTCATCAATGTTCTACATTCAACCGTGACAAAAATCCTTGAAAGACCTTGAATAGACGGTAACAAGTAACAGAGATGCAAAGCGTGAATGACGCAAAGGGCCGACTTACACCACCTGGAGCTGCGCTTCCCATGCCCATGCCCTGGGCGGCCTGAAGCATCCGATTGAGCCGATCCATGGCGACTCAAACACTCTGAAAGAACTGGGAGAGAATGCAGAATAGCTCCCCGTATGGAAGCAATGACGGCGCGGCGCTCGGTTGGCTGCTTCACAGGCAAATTCTCCGTCGCGTAGAGGTCGAAGTGAACAGAAGCCAATGGAATAAAATGTTAGCTAGCCCGGTTGAAGGAGTTGAGATTAGATGGAGAAAAGGATGACTGTGGAAATAGAACGAGCCAGTTGGTTGAGTGGTGATGATCCGCGAGATCTAAGCAATATCCTTAGCTGGGCGTGACCGAGCTCACGATCCAGTGAGCCTGACGGAGGCGGTGGGAGCAGCTCTTCCGTCTAGTCTCGGCCTCCTCTGCGGCCTTTGCTCGGCTTCCCTTCGCTTCCTCCCTCACTTATAATCTCCCCAGTCGACAGGACAGAAATTCATTTCAGCACTATAATCTTTACTCTTGTGCTGTTTCCTCATATCAGAGCTGGTGCAGTTTTTTCATCAGAAATCATCTAACTTTGAAGAGCTCTTCACGCCTGTGGTGCAGTTCTCTTGCTTTATCATCACCCTATCTTGAACGCTTCTATAATTTGATCTGATCCATACCACTTTGCCATCTCGCGACTTGTCTCACATAATTATACGCGGTCCTGAGTGAAGAATACCTGTGCATTCATGCACAGTCTCATTTACAATGGCTGCTCCTCCGATTGACTTGGATCTCAATGGCTCCGCTGATCGCAGCAAGAAGGTCGCGTACTTCTACGACTCGGACGTAGGTAACTACGCCTACGTTTCAGGGCATCCCATGAAGCCCCACCGTATCAGGATGACACACAGCCTGGTTATGAACTATGGTCTCTACAAGAAGATGGAGATTTACGTGAGTGTTCATGGACTTTGAAGGTTCGGTCCAAGCAGAGTACTAATGGGTAATTGGCGCAGCGTGCGAAACCAGCCTCAAAGTATGAAATGACACAATTCCACACCGACGAATATATAGACTTCCTTTCAAAAGTTACGCCAGACAATATGGATCAGTTTTCCAAGGAACAAGGGAGATATAATGTTGGGGATGACTGTCCAGTTTTCGACGGGCTGTTTGAGTTCTGCGGTATTAGCGCTGGAGGCAGCATGGAGGGTGCGGCGCGCCTCAACCGCAATAAATGCGACATCGCTGTGAACTGGGCTGGAGGTCTCCACCACGCGAAGAAGAGCGAAGCGAGTGGTTTCTGCTATGTGAATGGTAAGCTTATCTTCCTGTGCGGCCATCGTCATTATCGACCGACATCTTCTCACTTTTTACAGATATCGTTCTTGGTATCCTCGAGCTGTTACGATTCAAGCAAAGAGTCCTTTACGTCGACATCGATGTCCACCACGGCGACGGTGTCGAGGAAGCGTTCTACACAACTGACCGCGTCATGACTGTCTCATTCCACAAGTACGGAGAATACTTCCCGGGGACCGGCGAGCTTCGTGATATTGGAGTGGGACAGGGCAAGCACTACGCTGTCAACTTTCCACTTCGTGATGGCATTGATGACATTTCGTACAAGAGTATCTTTGAGCCCGTTATCCGAAGTGTCATGGAATGGTATCGCCCAGAAGCTGTCGTCCTTCAATGTGGTGGTGACAGTCTCTCGGGTGATCGTCTAGGTTGTTTCAATCTGAGCATGAGAGGCCACGCAAATTGTGTGAACTTCGTCAAGAGCTTCAATTTACCGACCATGATCCTCGGTGGTGGTGGTTACACAATGCGCAATGTTGCGCGGACGTGGGCATTTGAGACTGGGATTCTGCTAGGGGACAGTCTAGGTCCAGAACTCCCTTACAATGACTATTACGAGGTGGGTCCATACTGTTTGGAATACTGAATGCGAGCAGATTGCTAACGAGATATCTTAGTACTTTGCACCGGACTACGAGCTAGATGTGCGGCCATCGAATATGGACAATGCCAACACGAAGGAATATCTCGACAAGATCCGAGCTCAAGTGGTGGAGAATCTCAAGCGGACGGCTTTTGCACCCTCTGTGCAGATGACTGACGTACCTCGCGAACCTCTTGTTGAAGGCATGGACGACGAGGCAGACGCAATCCTCGATGATCTCGACGAAGACGAAAACAAGGACAAACGCTACACGAAACGACGATTCGATCAGTATATCGAAAAGCCTGGTGAACTCAGCGATAGTGAGGACGAGGAAGAGAATGCGGCGAATGGGGTTCTTCGCAAACCTCAATCGATGAAGCGCAGAAACCAGATCAATTACCGGAATGTGGACCTGGACTCCGGGCTCGATAGCGGGATTGCGACGCCACAAGAAGCCTCGTCGGTTCCGGATGACGAGATGGACACCACTACAGACGCGAAAATGGCCGAAGCACCTCTGCCCGAGTCTGATGTTCCACCCTCGCCATCCGCCGCCGGATCGATTTCTAGAAGGGACGAAAAAGCTGCTGCAGAGCCCACTGAGATGGCTGTTGATGGACCAGAAGAGGTTGCTGCTTCCGCCGCAGTGTCTCGCCAACTATCCCCGAAGCCACAGGATGAGGACACTACAATGGAAGATGCAGGCGCGCCTGTCCCGGAAACTGAGCAGTCGGAAAAACCAGCGTCAGTTGAGGGACAGGAAGAGGAGAAGAATCCGGAGACACCGGCTCTAGAAAAAGCAGCCCCAGAACCTTCATCCCCCATGAAGGCTTCGCCTGTTTCAGGCGAGAAGGACATCTCGGACAAGCCAGAAACAAGTGATGCAACGGAACCGGTAGAGGAGAAGGCCAAGGAGAAGACTCCTGAGGCTCCTATCGATCAGCAGGCTGTGAAAGCCGAGCAGGAAACTTCTGTGGATGCCGGTGAAAACAAGCCAAGCAGCCAACCCCCAGAAGTAAGCTCAAAACAGCAGCCTGAGGAGCCTGAGAAAAGCGGGGATTGATGGTCCGCTCTCTGTCTGTGAAGGCGTCCATCCACTGGAAGTTTCTGGCGTAACAGGGCAATGGTAGTATGGTGTTTCGGGCTCTCGAAATCATTGCATATGTTCTATGAGGTGGCCTTTTTTATTTCTTTACATCCTGGTGCTAGTTTGCTTCTTTTCTCAGCAAGATATGATCCAATATGACATTGTTTTATGCTCTCTTCGCTAGCATGTTAGCTTCATGACCCAACCTCTCCTGTATAGTATCTACGTTTGGTGTTGACTCTGATGTTCCAGGGTTTGCACAGGGCATTCTCTATCAACGAGTCTAATAGTATAGAAGTATATGAATCATTTATGTCTTTGATTTAGTATCGAGCAGCAATAGTATCTATCGACTTTGGTGTGACCTTTGTACGTAGGTAAGCAGGCCTGAGGCAACTAGATAGTGGAGCATGTTAGGTAAGTGCAGACTAGACCTATTAAAGCTTAGGCTTAGGGCACGCTCTGTTCTCCAAGACGGGGCCAAACAGCCAATGGCGATCAAGCGCCAAGATTTTACACACGACGCACACTAAGCGAGAGCAATTCGAAACCCGAACCGCCGTGCAAACCCTCGACGTCGCCCAGATCCCTCTCGACCTTCGTCGCCCCTTCGCCCTTTTCCCAGTATCCGACACCGACTACGTGATACCTAGCCAAGATGTCTAAGAGAGGGTGAGTCACAATGATTCTTTTCCGGGTTTTGCGGAGCGCAGCGCGGTCGAAAAAGAGCGCACAGGTGATGGACGGTTCTTTGATGCTGGAGACCATGGAGCAGGAGGTGGATTATCGTTGAAATAAGAGGAGGAACTGAAGAATATGCGACAAGTTGTGTTGAAGTGGCATTTTTGAGAGAAATTGCGCTGGGATCGGGATCCAGGGGATATTGAGAATTTCAGAAGGGCCAGATATTGAAGGATGAAATGCTGATGATTGAATTTCGAACAGTCGTGGTGCCGCCTCCGGCAACAAGCTCAAGATGACCCTCGGTCTGCCTTGGTACGTTATTGCAATTCCTACTCTGCGAGTCGAACACGATGTCGAAGTCCCTGTGTCCATCTACAATCACCTACGTCTCAGTCAACCACCAAAACAACTCTCCCCGTCAAACGAGTTCGACATATCAGACTGGACGAATTATAGACTAACATCTTATTTCGTGATATAGCGGTGCCGTGATGAACTGCTGCGACAACTCTGGTGCCCGTAACCTGTACATCATCTCGGTCAAGGGAATCGGTGCCCGCTTGAACCGTCTCCCCGCTGCCGGTGTCGGTGACATGGTCATGGCCACCGTCAAGAAGGGAAAGCCCGAGCTCCGTAAGAAGGTCATGCCCGCCGTTGTCGTCCGTCAGAGCAAGCCCTGGAGAAGACCCGACGGTATCTACCTGTACTTCGAGGACAATGCTGGTGTGGTGAGTACTGCGTTCTCTTCTCTTTTGGCTTTACGGACCGGCGGATACAACTCCATCGTTTGATTCCGAGATCCGGATGAGCCCATCGCTATCGACTATGACAGATCAAGAATGATGCTAACCGCCTCAATCTATTACAGATCGTCAACGCCAAGGGTGAGATGAAGGGATCCGCCATCACCGGCCCCGTCGGTAAGGAGGCTGCTGAGCTCTGGCCCGTAAGTTCCCTATCACGAAACATGCTCGGGTCAAAGCACAGGTACTAATCCTCGGTCAATAGCGTATTGCTTCCAACTCCGGTGTCGTTATGTAAAAGAACCAATACAAAAAGGCGTCGTGACATTAGGAAGTCAGGGAGAGATAGAAGCAGCGATACCAGGGAATGAAATCATCTTTTTTTTCGGTGCACATGACACAACCACCACGAACTTGCATGAACGGGTCCGATCTCAGCTAAAGCCGCGCATCGCGCATCTCTTTCCTAAATGACGTGTCTCTCTATTGTTTCTTCTACTGGCGATTCGGAAATACAAAAAATGTTCAAAATCGTTCCCTCTTAGTATACTTCTACCGATGACCGAGATGGCCACGGCAGATCCCATGCGGCCGGCTTGATTCGAGCGACAAGGAATTGAAGCGCGCGACTGCTTGTCTCTATCCTGTTGCAACCAGTTCCTCTGGGATCCTTCCAACGAGTCTGATTGGTAGAATTAACATATTCTAAACGTAGCGTAACCAAAATTATATACATGTTCCTAGAAATCAAGAAGAGAAAACAGGCCAATGGTATATAAACACAAGATCAGTATGGTACAAAGAAATCCAACTCGAGGAAAACGAAAAGGCAAGTCGCTCGCTGATGCTAACATCCAAAATATCCGAGATCGGTCTATGACTTGTGTTGCGGACCTTTCGCAGATACGGACTTTGCTGTTTGTCTCTTCAATCCAACGGATCTAGGCAAAAGAGTATATACCAAAAGAAGCAAGATGGTCACGATGTCGACTACATGGATCGCCCACCAGATATGCTGGACTCCGGCCATGCACATGGTGATCTCATATTTCCATTCGTTCACGGCCGGGGTGGCATCAAACCATACGGAGAGGAGACCTGCGTTGCCGCCGTAGTCGCCCATCATGGCTCGGAGAGTGACTTCGCGAATGGAGGGCGTATCCGACCTATCGTCCGGGACTCCGCTATAGCGTCTTGCGTCCCACTTCCACGTTTGCTGGCTTGCACCGTCCCCCGTGTCTGTGGTGATCGACCGGTTGACGAAGTGGACGACGTCACATCCGGTGTGGTCGTGGCCGTTGAGGATGAGCCCGCTGCGGCCCCAGCCTCCTCCCGGAACATCTTTGTCGCCGCTCATGCCATAGATCCCTTGGAGGACGCCGGTGGCGCTGAGCTGCTCGCTCAGATGGTTCTGCTCCCGGAGTCCTCCCGCCTTGAAGCGGGGCACGCCGTCTGGCCCGTCTTCGTCGTCGGACTCGTGGTAGGTAAAGAACGGTCCGTCGGTGCAGATACCCTCCTTCTTATGTAGGGGCAGATGGGTCAGGAGGAGCGTGAAGGTTGTCCGATCTTCGACGGGGTACGTGCGATGGGTGATTAGATCGTTGATGAAGGCGTAGCTGCTCGACTGGACTTGCTCAGATAGCGCAGGCCCGTCCAGGGTCAGTGTGTTGAGGTTGATCAAGTGCAGAGTAGGCTTAACAGCAGCGTCTGCTGCATCACCAGTTTGCTTCTCGCGGGTATATTGAAAGCGAACATCCCAGTTCGCGCGTCCAAACATGCGCTCGAATCGCTCAATCCGCGCCTCGCTGGCGTCTCCCGCATACCCAATATCATGGTTCCCGGCAATGTTGATCACCCTCCGACTCCAAGCCGAGTCCGTCGCGTCCAGCTCCTCCAACCCAGACACATCCCCCGAGCCCGCTCCATACCCCGGCGACCCAGTAACCGTAACCTCATCACTGACCCGCTGGCCCCCTCTGAACACCCGATTCCAGTACCTGTCTCCCCTCCGCTCGAACTCCTCATCGGTAACCCACTGGCTTCCAATCAGATCCCCCAGAACCGCGACATGCGTAGGACGCGTCCACCAATGCAGCGTACGGTATATATGCGCGAGGTAGAAATCGTTCCCGAGTAAATCAAGACGCTTTCTCGCGGCCAGAAGCGAGCGTGGAACGTCCTCGTTCGCAAGTGTGCGCAGCGCCGCAGTCACGTTGCCAAGGACATCGCGGTGGAAGGGCGACCCGGACTCGGTTACAGACGACCTGATTGCAGACCAGTGCTGTTTGATCCGGGCAGGGAGCTCTTCGTCGGGACTAGGGAGAGAGCTATCGCCTTCTAGTTGGGGGTCTGCGAGAACTAGTAGCCTGAAGACCGCTGGTTCGCTTGCGGGCTGCTGGCCAATGTGTTGCGAAAGGGTGTGGAACAGTGGACTACACGCGCGATTGAACGAATCGTGTGGGCGTCCATTCTTGTTGATTGGAAGTGGAAATGCACAACCCTGGAAGACCGGATACAGGTAGAGGTAGAGACTGGACGTTATTGCGAGTGGGATGAGCACGACGAGGACACGGGATAGGAGAAGGTGGAGGAGGGACATGAGGACACGGCAGGACGATGACCGCGCATTGGCGTGGATATCAGATTTATACAGGCTATAAAGTCATAAGATCATAAAGCATGCAAATAATTGATTTTCGAAAGTCGTCGCGACGAAGAAATAGGGAGATGAAGGAAAAATGCGTTAGGGGGATCTGGGGAAGTTCGAGATGGAAAAAGGTCCGCGTAGCTAAACAGAATTACCACAGCGAATAGAATGAACCGAGTCACCATGACAGAGTCATTCCAAGGTCTATACGCACCGCGCTTTGCCATTAAGATAAAATGATTATTTTGATTAAAACGACATTAAATGGTTTCCATCAAGTTATACAAATAGAAAAGAAATGAAAAGATGTCATTTTCCTGGTTTTCATCATGTCCTAGCCAGCAACATCTTGACCCTCATGGTATATCCGCATCATCGTATGCCTTCAGAAACCCAGCAGAAAGAGCCTTGAAGCAGATAAAGCAAACTGTCATAATATCAAACTCGAAGGGAGGTAGGGATTGGGAAAAGAGAACAAGAAATTACATCAGAAAGGGGGTATATCACATAACGCCAAACGGGGTGAATAGGACAACAAGCCGGCAAACTCGCCTCATTAATCGGATTTCAAAAGAGTCTCTGGTAGCAGAGACGATGGCCCTGTATCGAGACCACCAAGAGAGTTCGGGGAAGCATTGTCTTCTTTATCTTCACCGCTTGCGGGCGCTTTGTCGAGATTTAGGCCTTGGATTCGCAAGCCGTTGCTTTGCTCCGTTTCGGTCGACGCTCGATTGAGCTTCTGTTCTTCCTTGGCCTCTTGTAGTTCTGACTCAGTCATCAGAGCAGGCGGTCGTTGGTTCATCATCCGGGCCTGCTTCAAACTGACTGTCTTCTGCTTATTCGTCGTCTCGACCGGCAGACTCATATCACGCTCAATAGTCGCTTTCATCAGTGCAGCCATCCATAGTCGACCTTCTCGGACGCTGTCCACTTGGAAGTAATGTACTGCGGGTTTGGTGAACTGAACGGTACGGGATGTCTTAGGAGGTACAAGCTTGAAAAAGAACGGCCCCTCTGTGTCGAGCTTGGCATTACGAGAGGAATCCGAAGTGGACGACTTGTCCGCCGACGAAGTGTCAGCACCGTTGGAAAGGGAAGATGATGTTGGCGACGCCGTAGCGCCGGTGATAGTTGCATGCAAGGCGACAATGGGATCGTTATCTGCTCGCAGTACACGATGAGCGGTGATATCAATGAGGCCTCTTTCCTCGGTGTCGTTTTCCGAGTAGTAGTACGACAGACGGCGGCCACGTAGGACAAATAGGCGAGATTTCCACGTCGTCATGAGATTTGATGATCTCTTCTTCATCCATCCGGAGTAATCACAACCGTCCATTTGCTCTTGCGGCGTCTTCTTCTCCAGGCCTCGCATATAGGCGCTGGTGTCTTTCTTGGATTTCGGGCCCGCCTTGACGGATGTCCTTGGACGTGGGAAGGGTATTCCTCCCTCTGCGTTCTTGATTGAACTTTCAGTGCTATGCCTCTCAGAACTCTTCGACGTTGACGGTGTAGTAGAACCGGTTCTAACCGAAGCTGGATCGGTATCTCTAACGGGCGAAGCTGGTGCGACAGAGGTGTCGATACCCTTCCCGACAACATCGGATATGATACGGAGCCCAGCGGTGCGCCGTGGTTTAGACCCACTACTCTTGCTGTGCGAGAACGATAAAGCAGACACACGTCCTGACGCTTCAGGATCCGACTTTCCCACAAAGGGGGCGAGCGGTGCAAACGATGCAAAGAAGCCAGAGCTAGAGCCAGGCTTGTCTGAGGACGTTGCGGTGTTGGGACGTCTGTCCATCACACGAGTGCTCAGACTCCTAAATCGGCCTTTCGGCGCTGCAGTCGTCTGGACGTCCTCCACAGCAGCCGGAGGTGCTTCCTTGGCTGTGTCTCGGATTGAGTCGACGCTCGCGATGCGGGAATGTCGCTTGTTGACCTTCAATTTATCGTCGGCGTAACTGGGTTGTCGAGAATGGGTTGCACTTCCAGTCACGGAGGTTCGTTTCTGCAGCAATCTCCTGTTCTTGGTGTTATCCCCCTCGGGACCGGAGAAGTATCCCCGTTCTAGCTCATCATACCGATCGGGCACGGAGACCGCAGAGTCAGACTCGTTGGTGTCAGGGCGCCGCAACGCGTGTTGGGGAAGCACTCCTTCCTGGTAAGTGGGGTAAGTGCCTGACCGAGAGGGCACCCGTGATCCGCTGGTCATAGTCCAATTTCTATCAAAGGAAGATTGCTTGAAATGACCAGTGTGAGGCGATGTATCCACGCGGTGACCTGTGTCTATGGACGAATGACGGCGGTGGTGATTGATATCCCGGATGGACGCTGCTGAAGGTCTCCTCTGATGATCCATGAAGTTGGGAGTCTGCGGAGTCATAGGCGAACTTGTGGTACTCGGTATACTACTACTCACAAGTCGTGGGTGCTGCATGGAGCCGGCCGAACCTCTTGTAAGGTGAGGAATGCGGGGAAGAAAAGGGCCAGTATGGCTGGCACGGCTGAGAGACCTTTCTTCCGACAGCGCAGGATAGCTGGAGGTGGAGCCCCGTGGCTGCTGCTGTTGTTTGAGACCCTTGACCTCCTCTTGGAAAGCCTTGACTTTGTGCCACGTCTTCAACCGACGACCCATGACGCCGAAGTCAAACTCCTTCATGAAGAGAAAATCCTGATCCATGTCCAGTAGCACGTCACCGGTTATCTCTTGCTCCTCGAATATATCGCAGTGTTTCGCCTCGACTCCCAGTTCACGCAGATGCCTCGCTGTCTGGGCCGCATCCCAACTCCGCACCTGCTCCTCGGTCGGCTGGTTTTCCTCTTCTTCATCGGTTTCATGACCCCTGATGTAGGAGACCCGATGGTCAAGATGGCTGCTATATTCGCTCGAGGAATCATTGTTTGCTTTGTTTTCGTGAGTGGCAACACTATGACGCGGGGTGCTCAGGTCGGTGATGTGCTCATCGATGACACTCAAGGTCTCATTCATAACCGGGCTGTCCTGGCCCTTCAATTGACCATCTAGGGTTTGTCTAATCGACTGCTGAATATCGACGGCCAGTCGCGATGTAGGCAAAGGAGATGAGCTTGACCGGTGCTGCTGCGGCTTGGGGGATGGCCTCATGGATGATAGGTCCTGGGCTACTTCCGGCGGTTGTATTTCCGATATGCTGGCATGTCGAGACGCCTGTGGGGTAGACTCTCCGCTCTTGGGCGAGGTAACCAATTCAGGCGAGATCTGGTCCTCCGCTGCCGGTTTGGGGTCGTCCAAGTCAAGAATATCCTCCCTCGGCGGTCGGATAGGGATCTTCGGGGCGGCGGTTGTGTAGACTAAATCAAAGGCGTTTATTAGTTATGATCACGATACGCCGTCGACTAACTCGTTTGAAATTAAGAGAGCATACCGCCAGGGAAAAGACCTGTTGTCCCCGATCTCACATCTTTTCCCAAGTACCACCCATCGCCAAAGCCTTCGTCAAGTTCTATCAATTCAATCTTCTCCCCTCGTCGCAAAGTAAGCTCATCGGTTCCACGCGCATCGAAGTCATCTAAAGACCAGCGACGGGTCAGTTATCATGATGAATTCTGTGAAGCCTGATCGACAAGCGAGCGGGGTGGGAATCGCGGCAATCCGTGCGGCCGAGGCAAGGGAAATTATCTACTTACGGACAACGAGCAAAAAATCACCGGGGCGAACGCCGCGGGGCGGAGTTGAGAGAGCCATCGAAGAACCCTCAACCGATCAACAATTTAAAGGAGCAAGCTGGGGTTGTCCGTCGTCAGAGCAGGAGCGGCAGCAGGAGTTGTAGCGGAAGGATTGCGCAGGACATGGGGCCAAGCAGCCCTCCCGGGTAGAATGGAAGTTTAAGTCCCTGAGGCCAGAGTGAGCGATGGATTGCGCTTCTTTCCCTTTTCTCTTCTGTTGTATTATTTTGTTGGGCGAAAGTAGGGGCGGGGCGTTCTCAAGCGGTCTTGAAGTCAGGGAGGGGGCTTGTGAACGGAATGGCAGATGACGATGCGCTTGCGTTCAGGAATGCGACAGCCACGCGAAGGCACCACCGCCTTGAATCAGGTAAAGGCCAGGCCGCCTGGAATTTTAGGTAAACCGAGAGGAGAAGAATGAACTTAGGGCCAAGACAGGGACAGAAAAACGGCGGGGCCGAGAAGCGGGAACAAATTGGAGCGAGGATCGAGATTGGCCCAACACTGCACTAGAGACGAGTTTGACACTCTTAGTTCTCAAGTGGTGTCTCTCTCTCGATATCGAGATAGGTTTGGCGAAAAGTGAAGGGGACAAACTGTCGTTCTATATCTCCGACGATTCACTTGATCGAACAAAAATAGAACAGAACACAAAGAACACACAAAGAACAAATTAAGCTTCAGTTTGCTCTGTCTGGAGCTTCACCAGGCGGATAAGCAAACCAGCGACGATCCCAGGGGCACGTATGGACTCAATATGGCCAGAACGCTAAGGAGTGGGAACGGGCGCCAAATGGGCGGCTGCACGAGCGTCAGGCCTTCCACCTTTCCCAGATAGTATTCTGTACGTACTCCACGTCGAAATCCCGGCTCTGGTACAGTGAAATTGGATGAGCGGATATTTGATTATGCTGAATGGTGAATATCCGCGGTGGACAGGGTCTCGATGATGGCGAAGGTGACAAGAGAAGTTGATGACAATATAAATAAACCAAGTGGCTGATGATAGCCTGACGAACGATGAGTGGTGCGTGCGGTTGTCGGAGCGTCGGCCGTAAAGAGTAAGCTTAATTGATTCAATTCACAGTCACTGCTCCAGTACTCCGTCGTGCTAAAGGAGTTGTTTTTGTAGCGACTTTGACCTCAAATCGATGGACGGAATCTAGAGATATACCAATTTGGTATCTTCCGAAGCTTGATCAGGCTGATGATCTTGGAATTGCGACTTGATGATGATGACGAAGATGTGATAGATGGAAGATGATGACTGGAGCCAACAGAGGGAGAGAGATACCTCACGAGGAACAGGTGTACATACTCTACTGTGGAAGTGGATCTCAGGACAGATAACTTGGGCAGTGTTGTTCTATCTACCGTGATCTTATGGAATGTTTACTCAAGTGAAAAGAAGTAGTAACTAGTAACAGTGATAGTCTCTCTTTTGAGTTCGTCTTCAGCGCAAGGAGTTGATTCATATACATAGTCACACACTACTTCGTGAGCTTAGAGAATAACCCATCGTCTTTAGAATCAGCCTCGACACTTCTATCCACAGTCAGGGTTCAAATGATTACATGCTATCTAGGATATCAACCCAGCAAGCTAAATCAGATTCACTGTTTAGACTGAATACAAGGCTTTGAGACTCTTATAAGGGAATTCAACTGGTCGGCATTTGAATTATCGCTGAATCTCAGGGAAGCGAGGGTTTATTGATATAGTCTAACCCTTGGATAGAGCATTGGTCTAAGGAGCTCTATACTTGGTGCATCCTGAACTTGGTAGACTGGTCCCTTCGACTATAAGTATGCATCATGCTTGATCTTTGTGACTGTAAGCATGGTTTCTCCACCCATACATGAGAGGTATATATAGAGGAGATGCTCAATGCAGCAGTTTATCTAATCCTACATGATATGGATATTTATTCCTGCATCTGCCCTAGGTCCCTCTGCAGGTACTTTTGAAAGTGTCTATTAGAAGGCTGTTTCAGTGTTTCCATAGTGATTTTGCCACAGAAGTACAGCAAAGGAAAGCATTAAGGGGATAATATCATGTTCTAGAACTTCTTTCTTTTAATTCAAATAGCTATTACTTCTCTAACTACTATGAGATGATAGTGAGTAGGAAGTGATTACCATCCTTAGGTGATTACTTACTATAGTAGGTGCTGCTGGCATTCACTGCCATGATTCACTACTTCCTCTGTTTCTTTATCACCCTTTTCTTTATTCTATAAAATCTAACCCCGCCTCAACTCTTATAAGTAGTCTATTCACCTAAGGTGACTACTTCCATATTTCCCTCTTGATGAACTCTCTAGATCCCCATGCAGACATATATATTGCCATCCTAGCTGGCCCTGGAACAAACAGCATTTCCTTGATCTGCATGGACAACAACAAACTGCAGGGGTACCCAGATAAATACACCTCAGCCTTGCTAACATAAGTACAAGGACGATTCTTACTTGTCATTTTATTTTTTTCTGATACAAATCAAGCAAAAATAAAACAGAAAAAAAGGGATCCATTGCTTAGGGGAAACGATAAATCATGTTTGCCCATCACCATGAGTCCTTTGACCACCAAGAACCGTCCGGCCTTACCTAATAATGCACATCAGGAATGGTCCAACTCCATCTCGACTGCAAACTTATTCCTGGGCGGTGTGGGAGTGCGGAGATCGTGGATGTTGGATCCTTCAACAACTTCCTTGCCAATCAGCTCTGCTAATGCAACTGCTCCTCCTCCTCCTACTGCTCCTACTGCTGCTACTGTTGCTACTGTCTCTCCCCATTTATCCTCGCAGTCTTCACTTGCTGCTGTCTCGGCTCCGTCGTCTGCCTCTGTCCTGGCCAACGGATCTCAAAGTCGGCCCCAAGGCATGCGAAACTCCCCTTCATCCTCCCTCACAGTCCTCTCCCGGAGTCAGAAGAGCAATAAAGATAATAATGATGTCGCCGTCACCGTCAATGGTAATATCAATGCTCCTGCTACGTCCCCGCCGTCAGTCTTAATGTCCCCCGTGACCCCCGGGGGAACCCTCCCGCAAAATCACGAAATTCCACCGTCAAGCACTCGCGTGTTTACCACAACACCTACCACGAATTATTTCAGCACTACTCCTTTGACCAGTGGGCCAACGGCCGCCACGAGTGCTCCTCAACTGCCACAGCAGTCCCATGCCTCCTCACTTCCGTCTCCAGATCCAAGCAGTGCCTCCCATCCTAGCCCTGCGAGCGCTGGAGATCGAAATGACCGAAGTGTGCCACATGGGGTCCTCCCATCCCCTCCGCCAGTCACTGGGCCGATGCAGATACACAGACAACCGGAACATCCCAGGCAAATTGGCTCTGTCACGTCTGCCGGCGCATCGCCGACCACAGCGGGTGGGGAGATAATGGCCGGGGCCTCGGCGCAGGCCGCCATTAGACACCTGCAGAGACACCAGGCGATTGCGAGCTCCCAGCAGTTCACAGCCCCTGTCCCCCCCGAAGCGCAACAGCAGTCTCGACCATTAATCACCCGCGCTCCGGCCGATTCAAACCATGTCCCTCCCAGCCCCGTTGGACCGCGTCCTTCCCTTTCCTTCATCAGTTCGGCATTTTGGACACAGTCGCAGGAGTTCCTCGATGGTTTTGTGGCAAGAGCGGAGGGTGCCATGCTGCTCTCAGAGACAGTGGAAATGCCACGAACACGTCTTCTACGGGATGCGTGTGAAGAAAAGGATCTATTCTACCTGACTCTCCATCAAATATACTGCCTGCACACCTTTGCTCCCTCGGAATTTGCTCGATTACCCTATGTAAGCGAGCACCATGGGACGGGGTTGGACATTGTCCAGCAGCTTCTAGTAGGCAACCACCGTCTGTCAGGCGACTTCTTGAGGTGGTGCGTCAATTTTCCTCGGCCATTGGGTATGATGTGTCAGACTCGCGAGTTCCCAATAGTTCTCCATCAGATTGCTCGTTGCCTGGGTTTTCTGTCTGAAAAGTGGACAGCTTTCGATCGCCATGTCCGAGAGCGCGGCTATCCCCCTCTGATCGATGAATTAGTCGTGGAATTTGGCATAACATCGTCCGTACTATTATCAATAGTATTCCTAGCCTTGTCCCGAAGGATTTTCGGAACCAAGCATGAAGACCAATTGCGGGGTATCTACAGCAGGAACAAGCGGAATTACGTGAAACGGTTCAGTTCCAGGCATACTCCGGAGCAGATCCATCACGAGAACGAACGTTTGATCCAGGCCTACAGGGCCCTTGCCCGAGCCCAGACATCGCCAGTTGGTCAACATACTTCACCTGTGGCACGACAGCAGGCAGCCCAGCCCTTGCCACAGCGCTCAATGCAGCCCGTTGGCCCTACAGGGCAGACCGCACATGTCACTCCCTACCCTCAGATGCCGTCCCTGCAAGTACCTGTACAGAGCCCTCAACCGCAGACCCAGACAATTCCTGTTCACACTGGTCCTATGAATCGTGCCGGGCCGCCGATGCTATTGAATGGTCAGAGACCCCAACATCCGTTACCTACACGGTCAAACCTCGTGCAGGCACGGGGACTTGACACTTCCTCCCAAGTGCCAGCTTTGCAGATGACAGGCACGGTTCCTCATTCACCGGTACCTGGACCTGCACCTGCACCTGCTGGACATCAGGCGCAAATACTATCCCACCCGCCTTCTCAGAATGTCGGCCAAATTGCGCCACAGCCTTCACCTCAGACTATGCAAAACATAGCTCCTGTTCATCGTGTTGCTACTCAAACACGGCAGGCGCAAGGTCCGGTGCAGCAACCACAGCAAAGTCCGCCGGTCCCACAACCGCTCCTTCCTCCACCGGGGCCCCTACCCTCTACCACAACTCGGCCTCACCCTCTTCGCCATGGCCTACATCAGGCACATCTCCGTGATCCACTTGTCAAATGGACTCCTTCGGGACCAGGGGGAGGAAAAGCTGACAAGGAGACAAATCTGTTCCATTTCTTGAAATCATTCGTGGTACCGCCGACTCCGTTAGGGCAGACGGAGTCTGCTTTTGAGTGGCAGTTTCCTCTTTCCCGAGCAGACTTCGACCGGCTTCCTCGAATCTTGCCCCGAGACACTGGTCAACGTCTAGTGCGATCCCTGGTTGATGGTAGCCAGATCTATCGTCTGCGGTGTATTCGCATTTCGCCGTCGGCGAGTGAGGTGAGCCAGCATGTTTGGTGTCTCACGGAATCTGTGTGGCCCAGTGTTATCTACATCTTTGTGAACGGTGTAGAACTCTATGTTCGTCGCAAATTTCACAACGGCAAAGATATTCCTCTGGACATCAGTGGTCATCTAAAAGAAGGCTTGAATACCATCACCCTGCATTTCATCCGCAGCGACGCCGAAAGCAGAGACGTAGTATATGCGTTGGCCGTGGAGGTTATGGATACCCTCAGTTTTACTCAAGTGAGGAAGCTCGCTCAGGTCCTACCCTCACCCCAGTCTCGTGAGCGGATTCGTCGACGCCTTTCCTCCAGTGCTGCCGACGATGAATTAAGTATTGTCAGTGACTACCTCACTGTCAATCTAGTGGACCCATTCATGGCTCGAATATTCAACGTTCCTGCTCGCGGAATTATGTGTGAGCACCTGGAATGCTTTGATCTCGAGACATACATCATGACCAGGGCCTCCAAGACGGGTAAAGCTGTCTTGAAGGAGAATTGGAAATGTCCAATCTGCGGCGCTGACGCCCGTCCTCAAAATTTGATCGTCGATGGCTTCCTTAGTGAAGTGCGTGCTGATCTTGTGCACTCGGGTCGTCTTGAGGGAGCACGAGCAATCAAGATCAAGGCGGACGGATCTTGGGAGCTCAAGAGTGATGGGGAAAGTACTTCATCTGAAAAGGAGCGTGCACAAGCACATGAAGGCGGCTCATTGAAACGGAAACGTGAGGGCGTCGTTTCACCTCTCGTGGCTCAGAGGCCGAAGACAGAAGGTGCTGGTCGAGAATCGGTAGCATCTCGCGAATCCTCGGCATCTTTGGTCATCGAACTCGATTAGTTAGGGGATCTGATAGGGCCGCTGGCACTACAAGGGAGTTGATTACTTTCTGGTCTGCACGGTGGTGCGTTTGATCGGTGTTTTTTTTTTTTTTTTTTTTGATTTGGTTTACAGCACAAGATACCCCAATTCCATGTTCTTGCGCAGAAAAATTGAATATATTTTTCGTTGTATTGAGTACACTTTGTCTTTGAGGGCTTCTGGAACCGAGGAGCGGTGACAACTGCCTTTGAAAACTAGAGCGAAATCACATCCCATTGAGCACCGAAGGAAGCCGGGGTATGAGAAACCAGAGAGATGGATATAATTGACGCAAGATGAGATGTATAGGACAACCGCTGCAATGGGTATAATAGTACCAGAAATGAAAAGCCTGCCCCCATCACCGTCCCATACCCGTCCAGAGATTGCGCGCATCAATGGCATTCACCTGATGAAGGAGCCAGGCCCTGCTGGCTGCGGGCAGGCTGTGGAGATGGAGCTGAGGCCAGTGACACGCATAGGAGCAACTCTTGATTCAACCCTCTGAGCCGAGAAACGCATCTCTGTAGTATTTCCTCCAGTCCGACTAAGACTGCTCGAACTGCCTCGGAAGGGACGCCGTAGCAGTTTCAGATGATTGATGGCCGCCTTGGAGTCCGAGACACAGCGCAATGATGTGCAAAGATGACAATCAATACCCTGGTGCGGCATCTGACCATCGACAGGAAAGTTCCGTAAGAATTTTTAAGCCGCTCAGTCGAAGCTGTCAGGTAGCCGCTCGATAACGTATTTGCCTCTGGCAACCTTCATGATTGGCACACCGGGTATCTTGCGGATGCGCCGCACCAGGTCCTTATCGTTCGTAGCGACAGTGTAGATTCTGTGCTTCATGATCTATCACCCAGAATCGAAATTAGAAAAAGTCTTGCAAACCATGCCATTCAAAGAAAAAAGCAGCCTTACCCTGTCCACAATGCAGTCATCAGCATAGGTACCCGCGTGATCACAATGCAGTCTATTCCATCTCGGATCCTTCGCGACCCTCAGCGCCAGCCGAAACTTCGGGCCCAGCTTCTCCAATTCGGCAATGGTGCAGTCTGTGAAGGTCGGGATGCACTTGGCATATAGCCTGGCGAACACACTCGTCAGTATCGTTCGTCACAGCGGCATTACGACGCAAAGTCGCCAGCTCGCAAAGCGCAGTAGTCTTACAGATCCATCATAGCAGGCAGCATGTCCAGTTTCGCGCGGATCGTGTGCGAAACAAAGTTGGTATCCACGAGCACGGTGTAGGGCGGACCGAGGGCGGTGTTGGCGGCGAAGAACATGTTTGAGGGTGCGACGGGGATGTGTCGGGTAAGTTCTTCGCCTTGGGGCTTCTTCTCTTCTTTCTTCGCGTTCAAGGGCTGCTTGACGCGGTTGTCTCGCTGGCTGATGGCCCGTTTGACCTGTGGTTCGGTGCTTGTGTTAGTTATGGTGCTGGCTGTATGGTGGTGTTTTCTGGACTTGCCTGTGCGAACTTGCGAGTCTTCTTGGCGATACCCATTGTGGCTGATGGTTTGCTGCAGACGATCGATTTTCAGGGTTCAAGACAAGTATTTTGATCAGATAGAATTAGAAGCGAGGTTAAGGCGATGAAACTGTTCGTGTCAACTTGTGCATCTGGGATGCTTTGGAGAAAATCTTTGCGGGCCGATGTTTCGCCGTTTGATTGGCACAGTTGACAGTGGGTCTCAATATCATCATAGCAACATTCGAATCATTCGATAAGCATGGGGAGGAGCAAGAAATGCTAGCTATGTTTTAATGATACATATTAAAACTTAGGGACATTGTAGGTGTCATTGTATTGGCTTCAATACTGTTTATTATATGCTTGACTTGAATTTATACTGTCGTACTGTCTCCCAGTGCCCCACAAAAGAAGTATATCTGCGCCATTCAGGCCATTACTGGTGTCTATGGCAGGAGAACAAAATCATGATCATGAGCACCCTGCAAGTAATCGTAATCATCTCCCATCCAGTCCACAAATGCTTCTAAATCTCCCCACTCAATCTCGCATCTACAACTCTCCGGGAGTCTCATCTTCAGCTCACTCCTATACCAGCGTGCAAACAACACAGTGACAAGCATGACCCGCGGTTCATCAGTCCGATTCGGCATCCCAGCATGCCACAACCTGAAGTCCCGAATAATTATGGACCCCTTGGGCAATACAGGCTGCACCGGCGGACAGAGCTTGCGCCGGGCCTCCACCAGCTCCTTCCGAATCACTCCATCATTATCAGGCATCAGCACGGACGCATCAGTGCCAGTATGCGTTCCAGGCCAGAGCTCAGTCGCGCCATTCGTAGCAGTCGTGTCAACCAGATTTACGTTCACGCAGAAGCCGAACGGCACGCGGGGAAAGTCAAACGCGACGTCAATATGCGGCGGCTGACGACCTGCCTCTTTGGTCCTGAAGGCCGTGTTTGCACTGAGGAATCGGAGCTGCGGACTAGGGCCGAGCATGCACTCGATGATAGCGGTGGCGAAGGGGTTTGCGATGATCATCGATAAGGGATTCTGCGCCTTCTCCAAATCGGGTATCGGTATCTGCTCGCGAAACCGGGCAATGGCCTTTTGGACGGGGACTTCCTGCTGGATGTTCCCCGTTTCGGGGCCGAAGTTGCGGTGCGTAGATCTTTTCTCGTAGAGTGTGTGAGCGTCGGGAGTCATGAGAGTGTTGAGCTGGTCCAGGTAGGAAGGAGGAATTGCGTTTTCGACGACAACAACGCCATCCTGGTGGAGAGCTTCGATGGCACGCTGAAGATTATGACTATTGATTTGCCGGCTGCTTATTTCGGAGCCAGTGAGGTGAATCCTGGTAATTTCTTTCGAGTGATGGGACGATGGAATGGAGGACATCTTTGCGATAATCTCGCATCGTGGAACGCATGATTTGGGAGAAGAAGCATATTTATATGCAGGGGTTATAGAGGAAAGTTCAACCCGATCAGAGGTTGGCAAATGCGGAGATTCCAAGGTATGGACTGATGCATCTGGCTTAGTTTAGGATAAAAATCCGTTGATAACACCATTAAGTAATATACATTTTAATTCGACGATGTCTATCTGACAACACCCGAACCCGGACGAAGATATACCCAACATGCATGAGGATAGGATATGGCGAGGTTCCGACCTCGCTTTGAACAGAATAAGATTGGTATCGAGCGCTTTTCTCCCATGAGTCGACCGAGAGATAGTATCCAAAGAGACAAGAAAGGAAGAACCCCATATTATAAGATATTACCCGTATTTTTTCACTTCCTCACCCGCCTTGCATGATTGACAAGGTTCTCTATCACGCCTTCAAATGCCTCCCTCTCACTGACGAGTCCATCTCGGCGCTTCAGCCAGTATTCAAGAACAGAACTGGCCCGCAGCGTGACTTGCTCCAGTTCCTTGACATGTGCTCTCAACTCTGTGTCGGTCAGGCCGTCCAATGCTGCATCGGTGGTGGCACACAGTCTCCGCACCGCCGACAGATCCAGCTCAGGCGGCGGAGACCGGTCACGCCGACGAGATGTTCGATGCCGAGCTGCTGGACCAGACGCTGTGGGGCTATCGATGCCGTCTTGTGAGCCGCTTTTCCTGGCCTGACTCTGAGACCGCGAGTGAATAGCAGATCCAGCAGTATCTGAGCCGCTCAGATTGATAGATGGGAGCACGAGCTTCTTTTGCTTTGAAGCCGGTAGTATCTCATCCAGGTCAACGGGAACGCCCAAGGAAACCAGGAAAAGACGGCGGATTCGAGACTTGACCCAGTTTTGCGGCTGCAATGGCGGCGGTGCGACGAGCTGAGACCAAAGTGACAAGGATCGCTCAGTACTGAAGATGGAGGAGGCATCTTGGATTGGCTCTAGGTGGGGAAGCGATGAAACATTTTTGGAAGCGGGATAGAGTTTGTCAAGATATTGATCCAAGGCGGCGTGGAGATCGGGAAGAGACTGGAAGGTGTCGAAATCTATTATAGGAGGCTTCGAATCAATGTTAGCATATATGTGCGCAAGAACGGCTCAATTGATACTGAAGCCACTTCTGATACGTCTTTGCAGAGGAATACTCACAGCTAAAGGAAGTGGGAGAGGCTGCTGGGGCTCAATCGGTTCGGGCTCAGCAGTCCCTCCCTCCGGTTCTTGAAAGCCATCGTCAAAGTCACCAAAGTCGTCATCTGCCACATCTTGCTCTTCTGCAAAGTCATCAAAGTCGTCCGCAGCTGCTTCATCCTGAGGGGTTTCGGGTTCGGCGTTGTCCTCGTAGTCAAAGTCCTCCTCAACATCACCTGAAACATGATTGACGTTTTCACTCGTTAACGAGCCTCTTCGTGAGGTGTGATCTTGATGTGCGGAGCTACTTGTCGAAAATGAATTGGGCGGATCTGAATTGGTCAATGGTCCCCTGAGACGCTCTGTGATGGGAAGATGATTCGAAGCTTACCTGGTGGAATCTTCTGTATCACATCGGGAGTGGCATCACTTGGGCGCCTCCGATGAGCGTGTAGGCTGGAAGTCGTGCCTTCGGGTGCCTTTGAATCTACTTGGGAGACCACTGTTGCAGGGACCTGCGTGCCGATGACAGATTCAGGCTCGTTCGATTCGGCACGATCCGACGGTGCATCGACATCCGGTTCTGGCACTTTGATGACAAGGTCTGGAACTGCGTCCGCTCTACGCTTCTCATATGCAAGCGTTCCAGGGACATCCCCATGGCTTGGTTGATCTAGATCGACCTTTTCGACGATTGTCCGAGGGATGGGCGACCCTCCCGGAGTCAATGGGCGCTTTTGCGACCCGGAAGTGGACGAGCTCCTGCTACGTGACCCCTTCGGGATGATTTCAATTTCATCAGGGACAGCGTCTTGTTCCCTTTTTTCGTACGCAGCTGTACCTGGAATTTCGCCGTGTGCGGGTCGGTCGTCTACTCTCTCAACTCGAGTCAACGGGATAGGGGACGCCCGACCGGACTGTGGGCGGGAAGGAGAGCGCTGGTGGCCTTCGCTGGCGTCTGAGAAATGTTCATCATCACTGTTGGGAACTCCTGGGAAATCCAGATTAATCATGTAAATCCAATTGTTCCGCAAAAGCAGGGGAGAGGTGGTGAAGCCCTTACCTGGCTCTTGAGCCCCCGAGTCTTCCAACTCGACACTCCTCCTCGGGGGCTCCAGATATGGACTGGACGGACGGGAGAGCCGCTCCGACATTTAAGATAAGTCAATATTTCCCGCAGAATCTCATACAGAACCGGTCTGTAGAGGCAAGAAGTATGTCTGAAGGAAGGGAATAATGAATATTCAGGTGAGAAAGGGATGCCTTGCTTTGGTGTGACGTTGTCATCAATATGTAGTTGTTGTCGATGACCAGGTCTATGGGAGTCTCGAACATTTGCCTGAGGCATACTCAAAAGTACGACGTGCCTGCTGGCCTGAGGTATCAACCGTGAAGTTGCCTAGACGCCAGCCGCCAATACTAAGGTACGGATAGAAGCGCGCGTTTCCCTCCCCAAAGAAAGCATCTGGTACTCCAGCTAACAGCACCAAGCTTCACCTCGTTGCTTGCCATTGCTATTACCATTACTGCAATTGAGGGAAGCTTCTTCAAAACGATAGTCACCACATTTGCAAATCCTGCCGTGACAGGTTTCATTTTCTCCGGGCGCAGTAAGTCTCTCTCGTTTTAATTTTTCCCTAGCAACCTCCCCTCCGCCTTGCTGTTTTTCTTTGCGTCCCTTCTGACAGTCACCAGGGCAGCCCTCACAATCCCCCTCGCCGAACGTTTCTCGTCATGGCCAACTCATTTAATTTCGGTGCGCCAGCCTCCAGCGGCGCCGCAAGTGGAGGTCTGTTTGGAACCGCTGGCAGCGCGTTTGGCTCCAATCAGAATAGCCCCAACACCACTACGGGAGGTGGTCTCTTTGGCAATGTAGGAGCTTCCTCCAGCGGCACTTCTACACCCTCGCTGTTCGGATCGGCACCTGCGGCGGGGGGATCGGGCAATACCCTGTTCGGTGGTGGTACTGGTGCTGCGAGCAGCGGCACAGCTACCGGAAGTACACCTGCGTTTAGTTTTGGAACTCAATCCAAGCCTGGTAGCACACCTCAGTCACCGTCCTTGTTTGGTGGCGGATCGCAGACTCCCAAACTAGGAGAGACTCCTGCTTCTGGGCAAACCGGCGGCAATGCTCTCTTTGGGAGCGGCGCAAAGCCTGCTGGAAATATATTTGGAGGCGCCGCGGCGACTCCTGCGCCATCGGGAGGCTCGCTCTTCGGCAACACTTCTACCACACCTGCTGGCCCTCCACCACAAGGAGGCGCAGTCGGGCAGGGACAGTCGCTTTTCGGGCAGGCAGCTCAGAAACCCGGTGGTCTCTTCGGTGGACAGAACGCAGCCACTACATCCTCATCGACAGCCTCTCCCACAGCCACGACGGCGCCCGCGACTTCCGGGACGCCTACACTTTTTGGGGGAGCTCAACAGTCACAATCTACCGGAGGTGGTCTCTTTGGATCGAACGCTCAACAAAAACCACTGTTTGGAACAACTCCGTCGGCACCCAGTGGCGGTGGTTTGTTCGGCAATGCAGCCAAGGACAAACCTGCGGAATCAACAACCCCGACAACCACCGCTGACGGTGCTGCGAAACCCCTCTTTGGAGCTGCCCCGGCCGCACCCGCCGGGCAAGCTCAAGGCTCGTCGCTCTTCAATATGCCGTCCGCTGGCACCGATCAAGGGACGAAACCTGCTTTCCCGTCTCTCGGCGCAGCTACCACAACCACGACCAGCCAACCCTCTACAGCCTTGACCGCATCATCTGACACTCCGCAAAAATCGATATTCCCCAGTCTGGGAGGTACTACCTCCGCAACCCCATCAGCTACACCAGCGGCTGCTCCGGCTGGAGGTGGCCTGTTTGCTGGACTGGGTGCGTCCAAGCCTGCGGAAACAGGTGCCGCAACAACCACCACTGCTCCCGCTTCTCAACCCGCAGCGGCGACCGGTGGACTATTCGGTAAACCTGCTGAGACTACACCCTCTACACAGGCTCCGGGCACTGCTACGGGCGCCACTGCAACCACTGGTGGTGCCAAGCCATCGCTCACAGCGACGTCCGGGCTGGCGACATCGACAAGCACCACCACTACTGGAACCGCTGCTGGGACTACCACAGCGGCTGGAGGTACTGCTCTTGGTGCATCGACCGTTGGCCCAACACCTCCGGCGCAGTCTCGCCTGAAGAACAAGACCATGGATGAGATTATCACGAGGTGGGCTACAGATTTGACCAAGTACCAGAAGGAATTTCGAGAGCAGGCCGAGAAGGTTGCGGAATGGGACCGTATGCTGGTGGAGAATACTGCCAAGGTCCAGAAACTTTATGGCAGTACAGTCGACGCCGATCGGGCCACGCAGGAGATTGAGCGCCAGCTCGCATCTGTTGAAGGGCAACAGGAAGAGCTTAGCTCGTGGTTAGATCGGTATGAGCGTGAGGTGGATGAGATGATGTCGAAACAAGTGGGGCCTGGCGAAGCCCTCCAGGGACCGGATCAGGAACGTGAAAGAACGTATGTGATGTCGCTCCTTGAATACACAATTCATATGGCAGCTGCTAATCCTGGCAATAGCTACAAACTGGCCGAAAGACTGTCCGAGCAGTTGGACGAAATGGGCAAGGATTTGACGAGCATGATTGAAGAAGTCAATGGTGCTTCGGCTACCCTCAGCAAGACAAACAAGGCCGATGAACCGGTATGTACATTTATGATCGTTCTCAAACGGTATCATTTCGGTTGGTCTCGATTGTGCTAACGAACCTGCCTAGATTTCTCAAATCGTGCGCATCCTCAACTCCCATCTTTCTCAACTGCAGCTCATCGACCAGGGCACATCTGAGCTCCAGGCAAAGGTCAGCGCCGCCCAAAAGTCCGGACATGCATTGTCATCCCGATTTGGTCATGGATTCAGCAGCTCTGGGATGGGCGGCGGGAGTGCGGCAGATGATTTCTATCGCTCGTACATGGGACGGCGGTGATCGGATCTTATTCATGTTTTTTGATTACCAGAGCGAGGGAAATCGGAGACGATGGATCGGTATGGCGATTGTAATTTCGAAATTTCGATACTAGGCATAATGGTTTTGTGACGATTTGAGCCAGTTCATAGCCAAGCTCACGGTTACGCGACTTCGTTCCGTAGGATTAGGCTATTTCAGGGACTAGACAGGTAGTACTTTCATGCTAGCTTTCACATGGTTTTCAGATAGTGATATTTCTTATGACTGCGGCCAGACAGCAGTCGGACGAATTACATGGGAAGAGTGGACATTGGTCATTAATGTCAGTGTGAAAGGCAACGTCGAGTGTGCTTTACACTGTTAGATGATCTTGATTTTAACATGCGCAGATATGGTAGATGATGTTCGAATTTAGTTCTTCTCGCCGCCCTGGTTCCGGCTGAGCTCCTCACTGCGCAGAGAGAAAAGAGGTTAGACACTCGTCGCTTGATATGTGGATAGACGAGAACAAAGGTGATTCAGAGGGACCTACAGATGCCTATCAAGCTCATTGAGATGCTCTTGTTGTTCCTGGATCTTCCTCTTGAGAGCTGCGAGCCTGGCAATAGAACATTTAGTATGCTATTCGTTCGACCCATTGCCGGAAGTCTGGCAGCGAAAATCAACACAGGAAACATACTTCTCCTTCTCCTTCTCATGGATGTACAAGCTTTCCTGTGCAGCTTCCCGACGTGTGAAGGAGTCCCTGGAGGAAATCGATCAGTTAGCTCTTTCTCAACAGCTTCCGGTCGGAAATAAGTGATGTCATCTGTTTGACGGACAGCGACAGCGCCAGCGTACTCAAGATGATGAAGGAAGAGAAATACGAAAGGAAGAGACATACCCACGCTGAGTACCGCCAGCGCGAGGAGCACCGGTATCGCCTTCACCCATTCTGGGAGCAAGAGCAGAGAAGGAGCGGGTGAGGGCGCGGTTTGCGGTTGTGAGGGGACGGACAGATTGACGGAGCATCTTGGAATGTATGTTGTTATAAGAGTGGAATGAAAGAAAGAGGTTAGGAAATGGTGTGACGGAGAATATGATGAGGAGGAAAGATGGCTCTTTATGAGGAGTGGTTGGTGGTGGTGGCTTGGGGAATCGTAAGGTCGTGTACGGAGTACCTCACAGCTCAGTCAGGTTAGCTTGCCAGTGATGCCTGTCAATCAACCTCTCGGACCTGGACTGGGACTGGAAATCACCTATGACGACATTAACGAGCCCGTCAGATCATGTGATGGTGTATGAGTCAGCGCAAATGCTTGCTTGCTCGGTTTGTACTAGTGCGGGCTTGGATCGCCTGCTTACTTGCTTGGTCTGTGTCCGGCAAGGTCAGGTGAACCAAAAAGCCCATTTTTGTTGAGGGCTTCTAGATTGTTATGGAGGCCAAAAGTGAACTATTTACATTCGAGCCTCGTTCTGGCAAAGAAAGGCGATGAGGACGAGGATCACGAAGAGTTAATTTGATAGCTGACATTGAACAGCGCAAATTGAAGGTGCAGCTCCTTCTAATGGACTTCAACAATCTACTATTATCATTGTATTCTTAATCAACCAAGAGAACTGGTGCATGGCTTTGATAACCATGGAACAGGGCCTGGAGGCAGCAAGAGTCTGGAGTAAGGTCGTTAAGATCTGTTGCTGCTATCATCCAGTGGAAATCCACCCAGTGAAATCTAATATTATAAAGGATAGGATATTGATGGATTGTCTTCAGTGAGGTGTCACTCAGTTTGCAGGAGAGCTTCAACAATCACTAAACTATCTAGATAGATAATGCTAATCACAATTCAAGTCCCAGAGGACAAAAGGAGGATCCTATCTCTCCTACACGAGGGACGATTGGCGGGTGTGAAATAGGGATGACGATGGTTGGCCCACCGAACCACACAAATGACCAAGAGATGGTCTGGAGAGAAGAGGGAGGGAGACAGGCAGCTTTGGATGAAAAAGGGGACAGGAGAACCAGATATACTAGTAGTAGTGAAGAAAGGGATTGTAGGAATTCTGAAAGAGAGCTGTAAAAAAGAGCAAGACGACAAGCATCGTTTCAAGGAGAAATTCGAACTTTTATCAACGGCCGCACAATCCCTCCCTCTCTAGGGATAGTGAAAACAAGCAGCAAATAAACACGCGTTGTTGAGAAGGGAGACAGAATACTGCACTGTTCTCTTGGATTCTGTTGTGCTTCTCTCAGCCAGTATTGCAGGAATCTCTTCCTCTATTATTATTACTAGATACTACTGCCAAATAGTGTACCTGTAGCAGTACCAGAACCAGCAGCGGCACTCCTACTGCTATTACCACCACCACCACTACTAGTCCCCCTCTTCCCCCCTTCTCCCTGCCACTCTCCCTCTCTCTTTTCCCCTCCCACTTCAACTTTCCTTCCCCCATCTTCTATTATTTCCAACTCCAAATTACTACTACCTCCAAAACTTCCAACAACCTCACTCTCCTTCCCTCAATTTAACCACCTTCTCATTTTTCAAAAATCTCCTGTTCAACCCGTTTAATTAGGTGAGTTCGATTCTCTGTTTTCTTTCGCATCTTTCCCCTCCTTCTCCCTGAGCCACTGTTTCTCCAATGATGATCAAGCTCATCACCACCACCACATTGCACCCTATCATGACTATTGCAAGCCGCCCAACAATCTCGTCTGGAAGTGCAGGGTTGGGTTTTGTCGCCATTCAACCGCCAAAAAGTGTAATCGCAGGATCAGATCTTGTTTTGACGACCGCTTTACACCCCTCCCATCTCCGTCGGAATGGGAGCGCTATGAAACTCACCTTCCAGCGACGCATATGAACGGTTCTCCTGAGGGAGGGGGCGCTAGTGCAGCATACAATGTCGACATTATTTCATGACTGCTTCCAGCTGCCATGATTCATAGTTTTGAAAGAATCGGCTGCAAACCACAATATTTGCCCAAGTGTGTCGAATGGGAGCCTCAAGATGGGAGAGTTTTGGAGGGGTATTGTTCTGCCGCGCCCGTCGAATCATCAACTTGTTTTCGCAGCCTCACTTGCGGCCCTGTGACTGCCGTCATACTGCCCCTCGCTCTTTTTCACATGATCGAGCATCCCACGGCTACTCGGACAACCCTCACAACCAGACGAGATTGCTGTTTTGACCATTAATTTTGTTCATACTGATAAATTATTGCTAACCGTTGGTGCTGATCAGAACATCCTCTACAATGGGTCACGAAGATGCTGTTTACCTGGCCAAGCTCGCCGAGCAGGCCGAGCGCTACGAAGGTTCGTCATCTGAAGTTCCGCCCTAATTCATTTGAGGCTCTTGACTAACAGCTTCGCTTCAGAGATGGTCGAGAACATGAAGGTTGTTGCCTCTTCCGATGTAGAGCTCACCGTGGAGGAGCGGAATCTTCTGTCTGTTGCCTACAAGAACGTCATTGGTGCCAGACGTGCGTCGTGGAGAATCGTCACCTCGATCGAGCAGAAGGAGGAATCGAAGGGCAACGAGTCCCAGGTCGCTCTGATCAAGGAGTACCGCCAGAAGATCGAGGCCGAGCTTGCCAAGATCTGCGATGACATCCTGGAGGTTCTGGACAAGCACCTGATCCCCTCTGCCGCGAGCGGCGAGTCCAAGGTCTTCTACCATAAGATGTACGTCTTCTTTATCCTCTGCCAGAATACGAAGAAGGGGAAAATTGTACTGATTTTTCATCTTTTTGAATCAACAGGAAGGGCGACTACCACCGTTACCTTGCCGAGTTCGCCGTTGGCGACCGCCGCAAGGCCGCCGCCGATGCCTCTCTCGAGGCTTACAAGAGCGCTACCGAAGTTGCTCAGACCGACCTTGCTCCCACCCACCCCATCCGCCTTGGATTGGCTCTTAACTTCTCCGTCTTCTACTACGAAATCCTCAACTCTCCCGACCAGGCTTGCCACCTTGCCAAGCTCGCTTTCGATGATGCCATTGCTGGTATGTCAAATCAATGTCCTCGATAAGGAACATTGGAGTTGCACGATGACTGACTCGCCGCAGAGCTTGACACCCTGAGCGAAGAGAGCTACAAGGACTCCACTCTCATCATGCAGCTTCTCAGAGACAACCTGGTGAGATACCTTTCCTTTGGAGGATCTTCAATGAATATGTGCTAACGCAATCAGACTCTCTGGACCTCGTCTGAGGCCGAGCCAGCTGCTGAGTCGACCACTCCCGCCGAGAAGAAGGAGGAGGCCCCTGCCGCCGAGGCCGAGAAGCCCGCTGAATAAACAAGGAAAAACAAAAAAGAAAGATGGAGGACTCACGCCCGACCGCGGATAGAGCCAACAAGAGTGAGAGACTTGCTTGTTAGCGCATAGCAGAACTGAAGCGCCTGAGAAGGAACGGGGATGAGATGCATACTCTCCCATTCGCGTCACATTGGTCCTCTAGGCTGGTGACCTCTTTGAGATTTCGGCCCAGGGAGCTCGAGATTCGATTGCGTGGTAATGATCTTTGGACCCTTTTTTTCTGTTCGCGTCTACAGTCAACTTGCGCTGCTTCAGAGTTCTGTCTGGCGTCTGGTTCGACGCACTTGTTCTCCTATCCGGGGTCACGGTCGTTCATCTTGTTTACCCATCTTGTTCATTTTCTCGCTTGCAATTTTGCTTATCACCTCAATTACCCAAAGAATACCTTTCTGTCTTACAGAATCGCGCTCTCCACCAAGTCCCCCCAAATATTTACACCCCGAAGGTCCTGACTTGTCACGGATCCTGTCTTGGTTTCCCCTATCCACGTATTTTGTGCCACGCACGGCGTTTGATTCTTCGCCTTAGCTCGAATTTAGATCTAAACCCAGGCGCAGTGGCTATCAAAGAAAGTTGAATTTACCCTGAAGCGCAAATTGACTCCATAGTAGGTATCTCTTAGCCAACCGAGTATACGCGTCGAAGTTGGACACGCACAGGATATGGCAGACACATCACTCCTCTATTATTCCTATGATCCAACTTGATGAATTCAACCATCCTGAACCCTCACGAAAGCTTCGATTGCCGCACGACTCAGCCTCAGCCTCGCACCCTGAAACCATGACGTATGCGGCGCGCTCCCAGCCATCCTTTTAATCTCAGCCTGCCCCTGTAGTGAACACACCTGACTCTCAATACACTTGCCACATCTGCATGCGCCGACTATCACAGTAGATGCATGGATCTATTATGTTCGCCAGGGGGCGTATAAGAGATGTACCCCTGTCACATACATACAGATATGTCGATGCGGACTTGCCGTAGTAGACATAGGTGATGTCATTGTTTCTCTGTTTACTCCGTAGTTGGGTCTGTTCGAAGAAGGCGCAGTCAATTGCGTTGTCTTGATTTACTTGTACCTTGCTTCAGCTGTGGTGTCTCTGTGGTGGGTGAGCATAGTGCAAGGATGGGAGTAAGTGCACTGGTGCTGGGTCGTGCCTTAGGGGCCCCATGTATCGCTGGTCCTTGCAATGCATAGTGTCTTATATATGATCTATCTAGTGACTACTACAATGACCAGTAGAAAGGTACTAGAGTTATACTCGTATGTAACATGCATGCATGATGATATACGCCACTGGATCTTGGCTATATCGGTTAGATCTGACTACTATGTCGGAGTCCTGAGATGTGGCGCTTGGATTTCGTACTTTGAGAGAAAATTAGGACACTAGAGTGGCAAGGCCGGCTGTACTGCGTCGATCACCTCGGTACTTCAGTATGAAGCCTGAGTTCGTGCACCGAGAACTTACGCTGGTTGCATTAAATGCCTCTGGCCAGGGAAAGAATGCCGGCTTGATTCCCTATTCCCTTGAGGTGAGGGTAGCCCGAGGATACAAACTGATCTTGAACTCAATTCATTCATACTAATATCAAACTGTGCGCCCCTGGGTATGGTAAAGCAAATGTCTTTCACAGCCAAACAAACAAACACAGCCATCGGACCTGGACGGGACAAATGTACACGCGAAAAGTAGATGAAAACTCATTGGCTGCTCCATGAAAATGCTTTCCCGACATTTTTGCTGACCTCGAGATCAAATGCGTCCAGTGCGGCTCCAAAGTCATTCAAGTCTAGGTCAATGATCCCACAACCAAACGCCGAGCGTGCTATGCCACAAAAATACACTAGGCCACCGTGGTAACTGAAAGAGAGAAAAATAAGAGGCAGAGGCGGAGAAAGTTAGGTAAAAGAAGCAGAAATATCGACAGGATGAAGTTAAGGCTGCCCGAGAAAGAAAAAGATGGGTCGTAATTCGAACCCAACGCAAGGCAGCAGAGTGTAGGTGAGGTATGTCTCAAGATCGGCCGCAAGGATAGAGAGTCGAAAATCAAGTACGACTCAAGGTGGCGGAACGAATTCCACAGCAACACATGGCATGCTATGATGTCACACTCTTTCTCCCTCCCTTGGGCATATCACATGGACACCGTTACCTGCAGTCTTCGATTTGTTGTTTGAAGCAGGGCATTGTTGTACAGTGGCTTGATCGCCGCGTGATTGAAAACGTCATGATTTGTTGAAATTGTTGTTCTTGAGCAATGGTAGGTGCGACGCTGAGCCGAGTCCGCTCGAAAGATCTTCAGATAATTTGGATAAGGCGACCAAGATTGGAGACGAACAATGTCGTGCGCTGAGAGTCATAATGTAGTTGCAGGCCTGCGGCAGCTGGTACCCCGTTTGCGTAAATATTCTGTTACTGTTGTAATGTTGAAGTTGATTTTTGCGGCTTATCGAGTTCGCAAAGTGTTATCCAGCCAGCGAAGATGTTGTGTAGTATGGATCGAAGAGGTCGATGTGAGCCGACATTCAGTGTGCCCGGGGCGTGAATCGTCTCGACATCAAATTACCCGATCGCCGAGGCCTCTGATCCTGTCGGCTGAGGGTTTTAGATTGGCGCACGCATCATTTATGCGATCTCTTCAATCTGGTACTCGATCTCGTCAATTCGGTCTTGGTCATGTTGCGAGTAAGCCCGCCGATATAGTCTTGTAGGAATTTATTCTCGCTTTCGAGTTTGTCATGATCGGACTTGACCGCCTCAATACGTTCGGCAAGAGCTTGGAGAGAGGACTGGAGTGCCTTTGCTTGTCTACGTTATTAACCAGAGATTAGCACGGTACTATTACCGGTGTATCGGTAAAACTCACTCCTGCAAAGTCTGTCTTGCCTCCTTGCCCAAGCGCTCCAAATCAGCAGAATTGCGACGCGGACTCATGGCTCGAGCGTCGTCGGGTGGAAATTCTTCTTCTTCGATTTCGATTTCTGGATGATCGCGAGGCACTAGAATTGACGCACTGGGCTTTCGACTGGCCATTCGAGGGCGTTCAGAACGGCCCCTTCGTTCACTTTCTGCGTCGGATATGGAAGAGGAGGAAGAGAGTGAGGACGTGTGCACGCGACCGGTATCATGGGGTTGTGGTAGAGTTGGAACAGGCGAGGATCCGTGTATGTCCGACGTAGTTGCCATGGTCCTTCGGTAATGGTGGCGGGAGTGGACTTAATAACCGTTCCTTGGGGGCTGACGGTGGCTTCCCAAGGAAAAAAGCAAACTGATGATCCGCGTAGATATTGGCCCTGGAAGGTTCACCCCTGTCTAACTGTTCAAGTTTCCTGCCTAACAAAATCTTTCTCCGGTACGATCAGTGTGAGAACCGATATTTGGTACTACCTCCAGCGATTTACTCAGATAAAATCTGTGTTCGTCGCTCGAGGTAGTCGTCGGGATCAAGTAAGTGAGCAAACGTCTCTCCGAAAATAGTAGCGGTGACCTCCAGCAATCTTGATAATAAACAGATTGAGAGTTGAGTAAGTCCAATGCTAAAAAAAAGGAGGAAAGACGCTGAAAAATAGGAGAGTTGTGACCCCAAGAACGAGTCAGGAGGGAAAGGAAAGGGTGAGTTTTCAGATAGCGTTATCGGGGAAGCGATGTCGAGCGACCGAAACTCGGGACAGAAATATTCAGTGTTGTTTTCTGAGTCGACTGTCAATCCAGCAATTCCTCCTCTCTCTCAGTCTGTTCCCAGTTCTTGATGCGTTCGAAAAGCGCTTGTGGAAATGGGGCCCGGTCGCAGTCCGAAAACGGGCGGATAGGAGGTAATAAAAGTGGACGGGGAGATCGAATGTTGGCGGGAGTGTCGAAAACAACACCGGAGTGAGTTAATCTGAGGAAACGAAGAGAAAAAATAGTTTCAGAGTATCGTAGGCAGGCGGCGGGAGGAATGTAGTAAGAAGAGGAGAGGGGAGAGAAAGAGAAGAAAGAAGAATCAAAATGATTGACAGTACGGAGTACTATGGACTATGGAGTAAGAGTAGTTGGTAGTAGGGCAGATAGTGAGTTGTCTGGTACGGTAGGCTACTTGGTGAGTACGGATAGGAAGAGGAGGTACTCCGTAATGGAAGCTAGCTAACAGCTTGTAGTGGTTGTGTTCATCAGAGTCATATATTATTATTATTAAATTATGATTACTGGTAGGTATCAAGAACGAGGACGAAGAAGTGGGTGGTAGCTAGGTAGGAATGGTGCTTGTAACTAAGAAATATTAATTAAATAAAATAACAATAATATTAATATTAATATTAATATTAATAAATAAAATAATCATTTAGAAAAATGCTGGTAATAATAAGATAATAAATAGTACTTTTCTCTCGACGTGCCTGCACCTCTTAGCAGGGAGAGGGAGTAGATCTAACCACGGAGTACCTACGTAGATGGTACGTACACATATCCTAGTATAGAAACTCTAGTACCAAAAGTTATTGTACTTTTGGCAGGAAGGAGTAATTAAATCTGGTATTGGTAGGTTTGTTCGTTACAAGTGCCTACCAGATAAGGCTAGAGGCTGGAAGACTCGTGGCCGCCACTTGATTTTAGCATTCCTCTTATTGTTAGACCCACGGAGTTGATACCACTAAAAGGCAGTAGTGAATCCGTCATGGTCATACGCGCATACAGATACAAGGTCAAGGGCAGTTGGAATTTCGGTGAAGAGGCGCCCCAGTTTGGTGTGGTTCTAGTGGGTTCATATAGCGGGGGCGGCTGGTATTAGTGAGTTCCACTTTTCCCATGTATATTGTATGGTCCTTCCTATTCAATTTAGTCTCATTTAGTCTGGTTTAGTGAGTTTTCCCAGCAAAACAGCTTGGTCAATACAGAGTAATAATGGTCACTCTCACAAGTCTCCAGTCCCCTTAGTAGTGCCAGAGCGGTTAGCATTAACTTAGTCTACCCCACTAGAGGGAAAGAAGGGGCACAATGACCACGACTCCGTCCCTATTGCTAATTTGCTGCAGTCTTGTACCACTACTTGAAGAGGTTGGCTCTCGGAGGAATGAGGATGATCCTCACAATTCAACGCCAGTTTCCTTTTAAAGGAAAATTGAAGCAGATACATGCCATGAAGATGTATACCGACTTTATGACCACATATATCAGGGAAAATGCGTTAACGACGCTGAAATGGCCGCCGATATGACGAAAGTCTTAAAGAAAAAAAGCACTGACTAAGTGGTAGATCATTAGATCATCTGTAGCAACTCCGACTTCGGGTAAGTTGTAACAAGGTCATGATCATATTGCCACTGTAGCCAAGATGAGAAACTGGGGAAGAACTGGAATGTCAGTCTTCACAGCCCTCAGCGGGGTGAAACTACTAAATCCTTTATTCCATTATTATTGTAATAATCTGCGAGGACTTAAGAGTCCAATGAGGCCCTCGAGGGACAAGGTCATGCAATGACGATCGAGTCACGGCAAGATATTGTCATGTCAGATATACCCTGGTCTCCGAAAGGTATGCTCAATAATAATGAACGATGCAAAGAACAGTGTCAAGATCAGAGTTATGGGTATGAGGACCGAGAACATCCGACCACCCTACTCGGGTTCACAGCGTCGAAACTGTGCTATCCTGCAGTCTGACTGTACAGCATCGTGGATGACCGCTCATTCGGCGGAGAAATCAAGACGGTGAGGCTTTTGGTCTACAAAGTTAGGATATGAGTGATGTTCTACCGAATCACAAACCGTTTGAGAGCAAGAGGGATGATCCATTCCCGTGGGTTCGACAATTTTTCTGACGGAACCATGGCTGCGCCTAACTAGGACTCTAGGAGCCTTAGGAGGCAGGTGAAACGGGCAAGGATGTCCAGCACGCCGATCATGTCGGAAGCATTCGCTCCACTCAGATCGAACCACTCGAGTACTCGACAGCCTATCACTCTACATATAACATCATCGTTATTCTCTCTATATAACCTAAGTGTCTTCGTATAGAATGGTTAATAAAGACAAATAAGTAGCAACAATCGTATGCAGTTGAGGATATCAGAAGATCAAATAATCATCATTCGGCCTTGTATCACGACTCTACCCAACAACCATCCGCTGATTGAAACTTGAAATCCGACATTTGGATTGGACGTCCAGATGGAGCATGTAATATCGATACTTTGTCATACTACTAATAATAAAATGCTCCGTACTACGGAGTACCGACAGCAGCTTCTATTGCCTTCCAACGTATCCAGACACTGCGGCATCAGCGCGAAAGGAACTATTCGAAAGTGAACCCCCATCTCAACCGCTGTGGTGGCCTACAAAGCACTGAGAAGTAACCAGTGTGTGCCTTGTCTCTCTCTTATCATTGATCAAGAAAACAACAAAAAGGTCAACAAAGAAGCAAACATGGAGAATAAAACACAAGAAAAAAGCAACAGGGCTACTTAATCTCCGACGAAACGAAGGACTGCTTTTCGGGAAGGTAAAGAGAATTTTCTCCAATTCTTCCATGTACTGGGAGTTGACTAGTACTACCAAGTGTGCTTTGCGAGGAACAGCCCCTTGCGGTGGGCTGAAGTTGCCGCTGGGAAGTCCACCATTGCTCACCTTTTTAGGGCAACTATCGACGCCATGACGGCAATCACGTCATTGTACTGCAGAGCATGTCCGTGAAGGACTGAAGGTATCCCTTTTGATTTAGCGCTTTGGAGGACCACAGCACGAATTACAACAGTGATGGATCCTGGTTTGACACGGACGGTGACCTCGAGTCATCAAGTCGATGGAAGGATTTGAGGACTATCGTGAGCAGTATCAATCCAATCAGAAAAGTTCAAAATGGATCTTAATTCTTAAAGTCTTAAACAGCCAAATTCGACACATTCTTCGGGGCTAAGGTTTCGTGGCACTATGGTGTACGGAGTGAAGCAAAGGACGTTGTGCTACTCGGCATGATTGGAGCCGGATGGCGTTCCGCTGCTTGAGGGTTAAATAGCCCAATGGGTCTATGAGTGGGTAACCGTACGGTAATAATAATGAGGGACTTGCGCACTCAAATTATCAAATAGCGTCCAATATTAGAGGAATATAAAAACATGAGATATTTTGAAGACTCTTTGGCATCGAGTCGGACACCCTGGGAGGCACATATTGTGTTCAGCTCACTCTCTGTGAGTGGATGATCATATGTCGCCATTTCACGGCGACAGATAGATACCATGGATCGTAAACACTGTACGGGCTAAATATCTAATCGATGTAAAGCGGTAATATTCGGTGGTCTTAGGTTGGTATGAGATTACCTCCGGCCGAGTGTTTAATCCCAACAAACCAGTTGAATATGTTCCTCGACCCCGCGCATCAGGCTATCAGCGCCAGGTCGCATGCGTTAGAACCCCCCGTCCATGAAGGTGGCTTGTGACCTGCTGAAGGTGCGATTATGGGTTCATGGATATTGGATGATCCTATGGAGATACTTCTTGCCAGTTGTCAATTCTGGTCTCCAGACACAAAATGATATGGTCATGAAGATCGGATTCATCTGATAAAAGAGCATTACCTACTTAGTTGCCTGAATTTGATGTTTGAGGGTGATGTTCCAAGTTCCACCGTGATGATAATTAATTTTGTAACTATCAACAAGTCAGAATTTTTCCCTACCACTAGTGTACCTCACCTTTTCCTCTTGTAGTTTATCTATTATTATTCTGTCCAAACAGACTGTCTCCCAGACCTCTCAGTGCACAACTGGGCTGAAAGCCTGAAAGCCTGAAAAGCCTTGAGACTACTGCGTCAGGTACTGGATGTATGGAGTATGTAAGGGTACCAGGAGTAGTTTACCGCGTGACTGTTATGTCCCACTATTGTACAGATTACAGGGGTCCACTATGTACCTACCTACTGCTTGGCCTTAATTTTTGATTGGTGATATGTTACTCACCTCCACAACAAACATTGAGGTGCTGCTCATTCGTTGTTTACCAGGACCCTCCTATAAGGTATTATTATGATTTGTGACTAATGTACCTTTACCTGCCTTAGTACCTATCAACAGAGCTGATAGTGTGATTATTATTGTCTTGATAAGATCTCATAATCCTGCCGGAAAGAGATAGGATATATGTTCCTGGTTAGTGGTTACCTCTGAAAAGTTGGCCATCATCGCAATCAAGGAAGGCAATCGGAAAATCGAGTCCAAAAAAAGGGTTAATCTGTAAGTAGTACGTACTCTGGCGGCCGATCCTGAACATCACGATAGGGAGCTGCTGATCGTCACTTTGCTCGCTTAGAGGTGATTTGTTCCTCCACCCGCCAGGTGGGCATCCGCATGTTCATCCTCGATCCCTTTGAATAATGAATTCCTTGAGAATTCTTCTCTTTCAGTTTCCCGTGTCGGTCTGCTCCGTTACTGCTCTGTCTGCTGTGCACTGTCCAGTTGTCCACGGGTCAGAGGTTACCATGTCCTTCCTCAAGTTTCTTTCGGAGAAAACCTTCAACAAGCCTCAAAGGAATACGAGACTCGCTTCCGCTGTTCAGCACCGTCATCATCAGCTCCTTCTTCGTCATTAAAGGTTAAATCACCCTTGGTAGAAGCATTCAGACCAACAAGCCTTGTTGGATTTATCAGAGACTTTGAGACAGATTAACGGCTTCCCCTCCCACCCTGCGCCGCCCACATTTCTAGTGCCATGCGGCTGCAAGCCTCGCGGCCACAAAGTATCCTAGGCTCTGACTTGGCGTTATCTAAGTTCTCAGTCGCGTAACTTGCAACTTTGGTCTTCCTCATGTGGACACTGGTTGTCCGCCCTGAATCTCTCGATTTGTAGATCGGAACAACTAGCATGGTATCTGTCATTGCCAGAATAGCTGTCGTGACGCCAGAAACGAAGCAGCGATCAATGATAAACCCATAACCGGGACCTGAGCCACTCCGCAGCCCGTCTCATGTCGGGCGGGATAGCAGCCCGATCATGCTGTGGATGAGGAAATCCTCGTTCCCTTCCAAGCTCAACGCTACAAAGGACACCCCCATCAGTAGAGTAGTCTAACAAACTGTAAGCGCTAAGCGGTATTATTGATGCATGGGCAAGCTCTTCTTCCATTTCCTCGGAAGACCATAAACCAATCACAGACAATCCAATCAATTCCAATTATCTGTCAAGTGCTCAAATTGCAGCTTCACTGGCATGACGCACGTCACTACCGTGGTATGGGGGCAGGGCGGGTGAGATCGTGGGTGTGAGGATGGAGGGGGTTGGATAAGATCCATGTCCATTAAATGTCAATGTTTGCTTGATGCAGGACAGCGCCAGGATGTGACAAGGAGTGTCCAGGGTCAGACATGTTTGCTTTTGCTGTAGATGTCAGGGTTCCGCATGCCTAACACGATATATATCATTTGTTTGTAATCATATTATCCGATCGTCGACCCCTGGTTGGGAAACAAATGGTACGCGTTCAGTCTACCGTGCGGAATATGGGACAGGATTGATAGATTGAGAGCCTCACCACGAATTCTATCTCATTGCCTCGGTCCAGTCCATTGGCCTTGTCTTGGCTTGCCAATCGTCCAGAACATTTGCTGAACCATATAATCGATCAAGTCCCTGATACTTAACGCAACCGTGTGTCCTTTTTGATCAACTACAGAGTAGCAGGCATCACTTCTACGGAGTAGCGCTGTCGGACAACTAGTGCAGGATGTTGGAGAAACAACCCTGAGTCTCAAATGGACGTATATACGTTGATTGACGATATAGAATACTCCTGATTCCTCAACACCAAAACAATCGCCGACATTAGCAGCCGTGGCTACGACAAAGATGCGGTTGTTTTCCACTGATACAGAGCGCGCAACACAGCGATACCGCCGGACTGTGTTTCAACAGTACGTCCTCGTCCTCGGTCATTATAGTCCTTCGACCTGATCTCGGCCAACGTCGGCCTGTTCGTCCAAATCCATGGCTCTCTCAATGCCCGTCGTTGACCTGAGGACTCTGGCTTCTCAGCGCTGCTAGCGGCCCTGGACGGACGGCCACGCAGCGCAAGAATTTGCTCCTTAGAGCATCCTTCCCCTCTATTGCCGTAATTCCTGTAATCGACCGCGCCTGGAGGCAAAGGGCTTTGATCGAGAATAGCATCATCCAGGACACGATATCGTCTGCCCCACCACATGCCAAACTTGCCATCGTCATTTCTGGTAAGAAGGGCAGCTTTTGCATTGTGCTCGATCCAGGGTCGATAGGCCCGGCATCTGGCAAAATGCCACTGATAAACACGCTCCCAATCATTGTCCTCGCCTTCCGACGTCCGATTCGCAGCCGCCAAAAATCGCTCCTCCTGCGGATACATAGGCCGGCAGAATTCTGTGAGATGATGGAAGAAGATGCCCTTGAAAGTTTGGCTGTCCTGTGAGCAGGTGCTAGAAGAGTCGCAGAACTCTTCAAGCACGCCACCGCGACCAAGGCCGGCCCACTCTCTGTCGTCCGTGTTGGGCCATCCAGTAGCACGGATGACCTTCCGAACGAGTTCGTGCCCGTCTTGCAGGTAATCCTGTGATGCGGTTGCAAGCCAGAGGCCTCTGAGTCCGCTGAGAATGACTCCCTGGTTGTACGTGTATATCATGGAGTTGAGAAGATCACATCTGCGCGTACCAGGTTGTGTTTCGCTCCGCCAGCCGCTGATGTGAAACCCGTCAGCATACAAGCCGCCGAAGCTTATCATGTTCGATGCCTTGAGCCACTCATAACCCTCAATCGCAGCTTGCAGATGAGCAGGATTGTGGGGATATCCATCTGATGCAACTTCGCTAGTTGCCGAGGCCGGAGCGAAGGGCGAGCTGATTACATCTCCAGGATGGTAAAGATACATGCCAATGCTGGCAGATATGTAGAGCTCGTTCGTAATTGCGTTCTTGTAAGGATTGAGATACGGACTCCAGACCATCCCGCCCCCGCAAAGGGAGCGGTCCCATCCACTGGACGCAAGCTCGTGGAAGAGTCGCGCTCGATGAGCCGCTGGAATTTGAAACTGAACTCCATGCCAGCGATGCTTTGTGGTCTCGTTCGACCGATCGTAGTGCAAGTCAGAATGTAGGACCTGAAACTTGATGTTCTCCAGCCATCCCAATACAACCCAAAGCATGTCGTCATAAGCTTGCCCTCTCAGAGAAATTGCATCTTCACCGTAGTAGAATGCAGAGGTTTGACCGAAGAAGCGGTTGACAAAGTTCTCGAACGCCAAGGAGCGTTGAATGGCGGACTGGGGTTCTGTCTCAGCATCTTTGGTGTCTGCAGAAAGAGTTGAGAGCAGAACATCGCCCACGGTAGAAGTTAGCGACGAGAGGGTAGCGGAGACATGAGTTCCCAGGACAGCAGCCGTCCAGTCAATCGCAGTCGGCCATTTTCCCTGCCACAACTCAAAATACTCCTCTTGCATAACATTCAAAGCATCCACGAGATCCCTCAGCGTGCTGCGAATGGAGTCTTCTGTCTCTGCAATCGGCTCTGGGGGCGTCAAAGGCCATTCTTCAGATGGTATCCCAGGCACCGTTGGCTCCTGCGGAAAAGGCCGCTGCGGGGAAAGGACGTCCTGAGGCACTTGCGCCAGCGCAATGGCCCCAGATTGTATAAATAGGACGCAAAGATATAGAAATAACGATATAGGTAATACCATATTGCCTGAGTTGCACCTCAGTCATCGACAGAATGCTTGAAGGATCGAGGAGCAGCAGTCTCGCGGTCAAAGGCGGGAACCCAGTGCATCAAAAAGAGTAGTATATGCGGAGTCTATACAAAGGAGAGATGAAGACCACAAAAGGCGACCTGCGACCAATCGAGGACAATAAAAAATATGTCATGCCATGCCGTGCCGAGCAATAATATCGCTGGAATGAGATGTTGATGGCTGTGGACTTGCAGCATGGAAGGTTCTTTAGACGATAAGGTGATTGGATTGCGGGGAAATCTCCGTCTTGCGGCTACCAGGTTTTGGCTTCTCATTAGAGTCCATTCCTCGAAACCGGTCCAGCTGACCCACGCTTGGTGTCTCGACATTCAGCGGCTCGGTCTTCAAGATGACTATAAAGTGAGTTTCCGACACGTTAACTCGCTAGGTAGTCGCCAAGCGGTACAGAATACTTGTGCCATGGCTGTAGATCGGTCTCTTTTACATTGGAGATTTCCCCACTCTGTGGCTTTTGACCTCAAAGACCATCACGCGGTCAATATGTGAATGGCCTTGAGGAGGATATCGCACTGGCCCAGCACGGCAATCGGTCTTGTGACAGTACTTGGGCGCAGTTACTGCAACTTCATGATATTCGCTACGTTGTTTATCCTGGCTGACCTCTACTTCAGTACCAAACTCATGTGGAAGGTGACGGACTAGATAGTCCCTGACCCAGACAAGGATTAACACCATAATTCTCATCAGATACCCTTTGGTGTAGGCCACTCAATTATATCAAAATTAGAAGAAGTTCCTAGCAGAGGATTATGGATATCTCGTTGGTTGAATGCCATTCATTTCGCATCTTCTTGTTTGAGTATTAGCAAGCAGCACTGGAAATCATCCGGAGGGGCCAACGCTTACCATTCTGCAAATAGGTCACAGTGCCGACAACCAGCTCCCCGCCAATGATAGATCATGGTCCAATAAGGCGTTGACTCGGGGGAGATGATGCCGGCGATATAAGCACAATGGACATTCATGTGCCCCCAGCACTCATTAGGGACAAAGCCAGCCAGCAGCTACCGTGCTGTGTCCAAGACCGTCATGGTTATTCCCGAAACCGTTCGATCAGAACGTAGACCATCGCAAATCAGAGGTGTGAGAGAAGAGAGCATGCGCCTCGACCGAAGGCTCTTTTATCGCATTGCCATGCTTAATCTCTTGCGTCATCAGCCCCCGGGCTGCGGCTTCTGTCGCGGCTCCTGCTACGACCTCGTCCACCGCGGCCGCCCTTTGGTGGTCCGCCTTTGCCCTTGTTGGAAAGAGGAGGTCGTACAAACGCATAGTCGACATGGATTGTCTGGTCGAGCAGTTTGGCTCCGTTGAGGGCCTTGATAGCTTCAGACACTTCTGGGAGGGTAGAATATTCAATCAATGCGTAGCCCTAGTAGAGAAATTGCAATGTCAGCACGTAGCAAAGGGCGAGGTCAAGCAGAGCAGGAAAGACTCAGCTCACCTTGACGTAACCTGTCCGGCGATCCAGATTCAGGCTGAAGTTCTTGATTTCTCCGTATTCAGCGAAGAGATCGGTGACATCTTCCTCGGAGGCCTCTTCATGAATGTTGGTTGCAATGATAATCCATCCTTCGATACTGCGCACTGCAACGGCTCCTGCCTGTGTTTTAGGCTCGAAACCTCCGCCGCCAGATTGTCCTTGAGGGATCTCCTCTTGCGGGACGTCGACTTCCATTTCTGCTGACATAGTGATTATATATCGGAAAGGCTGACTCAAGATGGAAAATGAAGACCAGAAGGCGAGGAATGTGAATGAGAACAAGAGAACGCTTCTGGCGATGCAGTATCCATGATAATTGACATTGCGGAACCTTGGCGCCATGGTGACATGATTATGTAATCGCGCGATATCCTTGCCCGAGAGAACATACCGAGTACAGTCAATATTAGGGAGATTCGATACATGCGCAGTAGTCGACTCTCGTTTTACTTCGGCATTGTTTACTTTGAGAAACTATGGCATCATCTTCGGACCCCAGTCAGAGACCCATTTGTGGAGGCCCATGTACATCGAGTACTGACTCTCAACGAATTTCAGGTATAAATTGTAGAATGAAGATTGAAAATACAGGATGAATAGAAGCATCCAAGGCCGTGGATGGCTCTAGAAGCTGCAGAATTTTGATTTGCAGGTGAAGTGCCATAGAGACACTCTCTGAAGTAGTTTGTTGTGGTTTCAGTGGGCCATGATTGTAGGTGAGCTATGGGCTTCAGTTAAAGACAATGGCCTTAGTGTCATCTTAACTAATGGATCATTTGAAATATGTGTTGAGGCAAAAGACTGGTCTCGAGTATCTACCTACAATGTCACACAATAAGGACATGAGCACTCGTAAGACTGATGTTGAGAGAGAGAGAGAGAGAGAGAGAGCTTCAATAAGTATTAGTTTCCATGCTGATAGCAACATCTCTATGCACTTGCACTTTCTTTAGTGTCTATCTATATGGGCTCTCCAAAGCTGTGATGATCAATACAGTCTTCTCAAATAAATTGCTCTTTCACAGTTCATGTAGATTTAGATGATCTCTAGGCTTTTGATGATTATCAGCAGTCTATGACCAGATGTAGTATCAACGAGATGTTCCATCAAGCTCCTGAGTGTAGACTCACTGGAGTACTGATGTGTGACGACAGTGAATGCGTACTCATTGGTGAGGACAGTGAATAGAGCTCTGCATCTGTTTATTTAGCAGATGCGTAGCATAGCGCGTCACTGTCTCCCATCTCTCAGTTCTTTCCTTTCCTCATTGTTCACCTTAACGCACAGAATCTCTTCTGAAAGAGGAGCAATTATAATCCTCATCAATCTATCAAAGCTCGATTCGAAATGCAGTGGTGAGTTGCATCCAAATTAGCCAGAGTCTTTAGGGGAAACGCTGACAGATTACCCTTTTTGGACATCAGCGACGATCCAAACTGTGCTTGCCAGCCAAAGCCCAAGAAGCCTCCAGAAAAACCACCGAGCATCAAAATGTTACTGCGTGGTTCTGGATCCGAGCAGACTCGCGAGCTACATCAGCCCGATTCTGAGCTTGATGTGTTCTTCGACCTGATCTTGCACACCATGATAATACGAGAGATAACCAAGGATCCTAAGACTCGCAAAACATTCCGTGTCACTTACCTGAAGATCGATGCGCAGAGCGTCCACTTCGTCAACATGCATGGCCTTGCCGACAATTCGCTTTTGCTATCTCTTCGAGTGAGAGAGTCACTCTGCGCAGTCAAAGGACATAAGATGCGGATGAGGGTGAAACATTTCGGATTCATGCCGGTGGAAGACAGCAAACTGTATACCGATGTGTACTGCTGCGACTGGTCTGAGCAGAATATCCAAATTCTCCTGCCAGGTAAACGGATTCATGAGTGGAAAACGGTGGCCCTCATTCTCGCGACCTTTCACAGGATCTCGAAAGAGCAGTGGTGTCTTCTGGTAAACATGTCGGGGGCTCCGGGAATAGCAGGCTTGAACTGGAAAGTCATCGAAAGCGAATTGTGGCCTGAGAAGTCCGAATCGAAGGAAATCGAGGTAGCTGAAGCAAAACCGGTGGACACTGGCGTCTCCTGAGCGAAGCGGATGACGGCTCAAATACTGTGCAGGATGCCTCAATCGGCATGTATCTCGACAATATCAGTCGACTCCAGGGAGAGTTTTGGGCTATCAATATCGTCTTGATCAATATTATTGTGGGAGGAAAGTGAGCAGACGTCATCTGACGACCCTGATGAAGCTCAACTTTTGAACATTGATTGCGACATACGAGGGTCTTGACTGAGACTAGTTGATTGAGCGCGATCTTGGACGTTATTGTGGTTAATTGAAATGAATGTTGCCGAGGGTTCTCTCTCTCCTGAGGACGGCGCATCGTAACCCTAGGCAGGAAAATCCATATTTGGAGGAATTGAACGGCCTTCCCTTGCGAAATTACCCGTCCACATCAGAGTAACTCGAACCATGAGTATCATCTTCCGTATGCAATTTCAAAAAAAGGTCTTAATCTGGGTTTAGGTTCCTGTTTGATGAATGGTGGAATGGAAGTGTAGATTGTGGTGTTGGCGTGTTGCAGAAGAAGACCGTGATCCGCAACGGTCACACTTCCCCTTGACAACTGCCACCAGAATTCCACGCATTTGCATCCCAGCTCCAATTAGCTACTTGAGCCATACGCTCATAATGCATTTGTTCTTGACATTTGTGGTAAATGATTTTATGAAAAGATGATTAAAAGAGTTGGTGTCTCCCCCTTTCCTCCCTTCGTCGATGCCGCCCTTGCATGATTTGAACTGACTTTAAGACAACTCGCAAGTTTAGTATGACGATCCGACGATTGATGTCGCTGTAGTCATCTATTCAATAGCTTTGGTCTTCAGGGTTGCAGAATACCTATTGAAGCGCCAGTTCAAGCTGTTTCTCCTTCTGGAGGGGTTCCATTTTGTGAAGCTATGCTATTAGCCTTATCCAATACGACACAAATTACTGAAGCTAAATGGTACCTCGAGACCCGTGCAAAATGCCTGAATGTTCTGCCGTCGAGTATTCAGTGACAACGTCTGCTTGCAAAAGGAAACTAAAAAAGAGTGCCGATATCTTCAGTCCGGCTGCGGTCCGCTTTCAAGCTAACCATTGTTGACACAACGGGATTATGCTTGGTTGGCTGATATAAAGTCCGTGAGCTATTCGACGACGGAATATCCCTTGTCTCCTCGAGCGTGTTAATTCATGCAGTTGATAGGACTCTCGAAAGGGAGGGATGCAGGGGGAGGGATCATTTGACTCAAGACTACAAATCATCTACAGATGCTAAACAGCATATGGAAGGTCTCCTTCCTATACCTCGAAGCAAGAGCGGACAGAGATGCAATTTAACTTAACTCTCTATGCAGGAATAGAATAAGGCACAGATGCTCATCCTGCCTCGATTGATTTCCTCCCTTTCTCCTCGCCTTGCAACTTTTTACTTCCCCAAGATGACCTTGGGCTTACTGTCCTATGCTTCCCCTCCAATCTCCGTCGCTCTCTTTACGTTCACATGAGGCTCTGAACCTGCGCTCCGGCTCTTTCCAACATCATTTAGCTCTCGTCGCTCTTTTGTCCACTCATTGCTTCTCAGTCACTTGTTCAAAGAACATTACACGTTCGCTCTTCGGGCACTGCCTGCCATTCATTGGTAGATGCTTCAGTTCCTATTGTATTCATTTAGGACCGTCTTTTGTTAATCCCTGTTTCTGGTTGCTGCCGCAGTCATTGAAAATTTGGCCATACATTCCTTTCTGTCTTGAGTCATTGCTTCCTGCAAGAGGCTGCTACCATCATTCCGATACTGATTCAGTCGTACTATCCTACGAGTTCAGCGGGTTACTGAACCATACAAAGAATTCTTCAGCAGCTACATGGAGAGTGACTCTGTCCTGTGGACTCGCTCTTGCTTACTTTCTTTCTTTCATTGTGTCCTTTTCATTCATCCTACTATAATTTCATCCCCGCCCACTCTCGCTTGAACCGGCAACCTCTACTGCAATGTCCTACTCATTGCGAATCCTGCAATGGCTTTGCATAACTGCAGGGCTTGATCTGCTCGTGCCATCCTTGGCCGCAGATACAAGTGCATGGAAATCCAGGTCTATCTATCAGACCATGACAGATAGATTTGCACGTACGGATGGGTCCACCACTCATCCATGCAACACCACAGAAGGGCTACGCTGCGGTGGTTCATGGAGAGGCACAATTCAACAACTCGATTACATTCAAGGAATGGGCTTTGACGCCATCATGATCTCCCCAATTGCCAAGAATGTCGAGGGACGCGTGCCGTACGGAGAAGCATATCATGGCTACTGGGTCCAGGATATGTATGCGCTAAACCCACACTTTGGCACTCACCAGGACCTGCTAGACTTGAGCAAGGCTGTCCATGACCGGGGCATGTATTTGATGGTAGATACTGTCATCAACAACTTGGCGTACATCACCAACGGACGAAACCCGGAAACGAGCATTGACTATTCGGCGCTGAGCCCATTCAATGAGTCAAGGTTCTTTCATCCATATTGCAAGATCACCGACTACGATAACTATCCGTTGGCGCAAACTTGCTGGACAGGTGATGATATTGTTCCCCTTCCAGATCTAAAGACAGAAGATAGCCAAGTTCAGAGCATGCTCTCGGACTGGATTAGAGAAATGATGACTACATATTCAATCGATGGGCTACGTCTGGATGCAGCAAAGCATGTTACACCAAGCTTTCTACCATTGTTCCATAACGCTTCTGGCGCTTTCATCACTGGCGAAGTTTTCGAGCCATCCGTGAAGACGATCTGCGGATATCAAAATGACCTCCCCAGTGTCCCGAATTATCCCATCTATTATTCCATCTTGGAGGCATTTACGAAAGCCAACACAAGCTCTCTGACGAATCAGGTAGAGGTTATGAAACAGACATGTTCTGATGTTACGACCCTTACTTCGTTCTCGGAAAACCACGACGTCCCCCGATTTGCAAGTTTCAAGGATGACATCGCGGTAAGGAAGAGAACTCAAGTTGCCCTTTCAAAGTATCCAACCGATGATAGACTAACACTCATGCAGCTCGCTAAAAATGTTCTAACGTTCACGATGCTGTTCGACGGCATACCGATGATATACCAAGGGCAAGAACAACATTTCTCAGGTGCCAATGACCCAGAGAACCGCGAAGCCTTATGGCTGTCAGGTTACGACACCAACGCTCCGCTTTACCAACTAGCCACAAAACTGAACAGAATCCGCAAGCATGCAGCCCAAATCGATCCAGCGTATATAGACTCACAGACCTTCCCCGTCTACACAGGGCGTAGCGAGATGGGCTTCCGCAAAGGCGTCGAGGGCCGGCAACTTGTGATGGTCCTGTCAACTCAAGGCACGAACAGCGGCGAATATGAGCTGGACATGCCAATAGGCTACGAGCCTGGATTTGTGGTGATGGATGTGCTCAACTGCGCCAACTACTCGGTTAATGACATGGGTCTTCTCAAGGTCAACATGGATAAGGGCGAGCCTCGGGTCCTTTTTCCCGCCGATATGATGGAAGGAAGTGGTCTATGCGGATTTGGGAGGTCGAATGGAACGACGTATCTTACTCTGAAAAAGAACCCGATGCAATCCTCGGGTGGCAGGATCTTGAATCGGCCCACCTTGAGCTTATTGTTAATCGGTTGTCTCATTTCATGTTTGATATGATGGTGTTGAGACTTATGACGCTCTTTCAAGAGTCAGGCATTTGTTATATGATCTTTCAGTCAACCTAGGTGCGATGTACCTAAGGCAGCCTCTACGTGATCAGAAGTATAACACAACTCATCTAGCACAGAATGAGTAGCTTGCAAATTGCTTTCCTCTTTTTCTTATAGGCACTTATATGAGTGGAGATTGTCTTTCCACTATTTCTAGCTACACGAAAATGTGAAAACTTCGGTGATGAAACCTTTCTAGCCCCGATCTTGAGAAAGGGTGTAGTATGCTGACCAGATGTTATGCCTGGCTGTTAGCGGTGCGAAAATCAGAAAAACCCCCCAGGAACCATACACCGTTAAACCAAGTTCTTAAAGAACCGTAACCCAATTATCATACAAATGAAATCTCTTGAAGATGCCGAGTCAGAAGACACCATATTCCTTCGCACTATTGTTCTGGCTGGATCTGTGCGGGCTAGGTGCGGCGTTCCACTTCAAAGCAAGATCACCCTTACTTCCGCTGGTTGCGCTGCATGGCCAGGATCTGTACCATACGAACGAAGATGTTGATGAAGTCCAACTCAAGGCTGATGCTCTCGTTGACGACATCCCTGCGAACAAGTCCTCGTTCGGCCAAGCGAGCGTGGTGCAGGATCTTCTGGACGTCATAAAGGGTGAAACCACCGAAGACAGCGAGACCACCGTACAACCAAATCTTCTCGGACCACATCAGAGCACGTGAAGCAGTGGCGGGGATAACGAGGGGAGCCAAGCCGGAAAGGGCAACGATGGTCACACCAGCGAGAAGAGGACCACCTAGGTAAAGGTACTTCTCCTGCTTCGCTGTGGCACCGACGAACGCAATCGAACCCATCATGCCAACAGTGTAGAGACCGGCACGAGCGAGCAGGGCAGGGTGCATGAACATCAGAGGGGAGAGCAGCGCAGCCTGAGTGACGTTGAAGGCAGCCCAGAGACCATACTTCATGACGTAGCTAAGTATCCGTCAGCACAGACCCAACAGAGAAGAAAGGAAACTCCAAAAACTTACTTATCAGGAGAAGTGTAGTAGGTACCGAACATCGTGCCTATGCTGGCAACCAGACCGAGACCAGCAACCATCCAAGGGTTGGTGGCCATCAAACGATAAGACCATCCATTCATGTGCAAAGCTCTAGCGGCGATACCAATAATACCAATACCAAGTCCGGTGTGCATAAAAGTTTCATTCAGATAGCTTCGCTCGTAGTCAGGCATTCCACCATCCTCTCTTGTTTCACGGTTGAATATGAAGTTCGTAGCCATGATGGTGCCACCCACAATGGCCGCACCATAGAGCAGGCGCTGGGTGAGGTAGGCACGCTGAGCTGTACCGTAGGCGGGCTGCTGCATGTACGTGCGTCGGAAGGCATTCCGGAAAGTCTGGCTGGACTGTGCGAAGATCGAGGACGATGAGGGACCTAGAGGCTTCGACTGAATGGGCTTGATAGGTGAGTTGTGGATGAAGCGAGCGGTGTTCGCAGCCTTAGGGGCTTGACGAAGAGCAGTTGCAACGGCGAAGGGGCGCCTTAAGACGAACGCCATGACTGCAATGAATGTACCAAAACTATGAATGATGCGAGCTATGATGGTGTGAGCAATGACGGTGATGGCTCAAAGCAGGAGAGATGACGGTGTTTAAAGCAAAGAGCTGATGATATCAGCAACCCCGGTGGCATTGAACTACGGGAGTCCGAACGTTCGAGAAGTGCAGTCACGTGACCATTGATTACTATCGCTGACATAGTGGGGGAGGGGCCCAGAACAGGAGAAATTGTGTTGCGGAGGAATCGGAGCTACTGACTATCAGCGGTGATTGTTTCAAATGATGATCATTCTGAGACCGTAGCTGAGAAAGTGCAGAATAGGAAAGTCTTCTGAGTTGGTTCGCTCAGACAGGATTGCGCGCCATGACTGTGTCCATTGAGACCGTACATCTTCCTCATCTGCCTTCAGCTCTGCCCATTCATATAGCTCTATATCGTGATGTGAAAAACTCGCCATTTCTCCGGCAGCAGCTGTTGTCAGGCAATGCTGATTTCGAGTATGCATTTATTGACGCGAGCATGGTATGGACCACATAAAAAAGCCCACTTGAGGAAGCGTACTGAAATGAAATAAGGTACTTTCAAGGACCCATATCCTTTCGGCCATCTTCAGAGCAGTTAATGATTATCTCAATGGGCGTCTCAAGTCGCGCAATGTCCATTCGGAAATCGTCTTCTCCTTGAGCCCCGCCAACAATGTGCGTTTCCAGAGTGCACAACAAGCAATATGCTTTTCACGGACATCGCTGACAATACATCAGATTGCAGACTCTTTCCGCAAATTTGGCATTACAGACTCGACGACAGACCTGTTGGTGGTGAAAGTTTCCGTAACGCCAGATGTTACTCATGACTCGGTAGCGGCGCATCTGCAGCAGTCCATTGACGGTTCTCCCGTGCCATTCGCTGATGAGACATTATCTGAAATCTCGGACGTTTCGAAGATCAAGAAAGCCTACAAACTGGGCGCTTTAAGCGCCCAGGACGATGAGAAGCGACGACTCGAACTTTCGCTGATAGGTGCAATTGCTCTGCGGGGGGCAACGTGATTGAAAGCCTTTACTGTCTGAACGACTATGACGACCTCCCTTTGAGAATCTTTCATACGATGCCCGAACTCGCAGGAGCAAAAATGCCGTTTGGATTGACCTGCGTGAACGCACCATGACCGTGTCCGAAGTTTTTCAGGATCGATCCCCTTTTGCTGCCCTTCGAGAGCAGTGGGGTGACCATCTACAGTGCGGCGTCCATTGTTACCTGTCAACGGGTATGACCTTATGATGGATTCGTATTACACACCACCCAAGACAGTGTGCCTGAGTGCTGGTGTCAATTTGCGCGTAACCGATATGGGCAACTGAGGAGTCCGTCAATGCTCACTAATGTGCGACGGACTACAATTCATCTTGATACTGTTCTCGAGACTGAAAACAAAGTACTTACTATATCGCACCCATCTTGATATACAGAAGTTTCTTGCGAAATATATCGCGCCCATGTAATTTCGTAGCTGCGGGGATCGTTTTCTGCCATGTGTAGGACAGACACGTTGCCCGGCCCACCAATCAATATTACCTAAAGTGGTAATTTCACAGCATCGCCAAGACACATCTGAATGACAAACCTGCAAGCTTTGTCTATCACTTCTCTTCATTCATCCCAAGACTCGCGACATCGAGTTGAAGAATGGAATAACTAATGATTTTCTGAGCTGCTCTTTGCAGCTGCACAGTACATTATATTTCTGGTCTGGACTCTATATCAGACTAATCACAGCCGGCAGGGTACGATCCTTCGCCGCAAATTCGATTTGCCACCATGTCTACGAGAGGTACAGCTACAGACATAGTCGTTCTCTCTTCTTCGCCAGATCAGATCCCCTCTCACTCTCCAGCAGAGCCAAAATGTGATCCGGGGAAGGTTTTTGGCTTATCACCGCTCTCTTCGTCCCCTTCACCTTTACCTTCGCCGTCAGAGCTGTTCCAACCACCCACGCGCTCGCGGTTCTTCAGAACTGAAGATGGAAATGACGGCTCGTCGAGGACTGCGAAAAAGAAATCCGCAACAGTGACGAAATCGAAAGATATGGCTACACCGAGGAGAAAGACGGCGGCTCGAGGGGGAAAACAGAAACGGGCGAAAGAAACCCAATCTACGACCGAGTCACGGACGGTCTCTGGCCATTCTGAAACTCCCATTCCCAAACACAATGAATGTACGTCCAAGGAAGAGACAGGATCAAAGAAAAAGCGCACAGCCGCGGCGAATAAGCGCACTCAGTCCAAAAACAAAACGATCACGGGGAAGGTGGCGAAATCCGGCATTACCGAGACTGCCAAATCTGAAGATAAAACCAAAGAACTTGTGACATCGGTCGTCTCACCGGGGAGAGGTCTTGCAAACAAATTGGAGTGGAAGGAGGATGGCTTACAACTTGAAGCAGCTATGAAGAGAAGGCTAGATTGGACGCCTACCAAGGATACTGGTAATCGACCCGTCGCATTGGATGGTATTGACGGCGATCAAAGCCGCCTCGGCGACCTTCTATCCGAATATGGTTTTACGAAAGCTACCACCGATTCTCAAGGTGATTTGAAACTTTTTGGCGGTGGCGCTCCAACGAAACGCAGGCGACTAGAGGTACGTGTTCTAGGGTTGCCATCAACCTGCAGCGCATGCTGATCTTTGTGCAGCTCGTAGACCCTCGAATTTCGTCAAATTCTAAGCGGACATCGCCGGAGGTTGATAGCAACCGTTCCAATGAGGGCACAACTCGAAAATCGAAAGCCCCAGCAGCCGCAGGGAAGCCGAAGAAAAGAAGCAGAAAGATTACAACTCTTACTGGCCGTGTGACAGCCCTATACACCAATGATTCTACAGATTCATTGGATGCAGCAAACACCACGATTAGAGTCTCGGAAGATGTCGCCAACAAGGTCCTGTCTGAAGGCAAATTGTTCTCTAGATCCCTGGACATCGACTCTCGTGTTCTCCCTCCTGAGGATGCCGTCAATTACTTGAAGGACCAGGATTTGATGTTCGGAACGTGCAGTCAGTTGGAGCGCGAAGACTCGCCAACGATGCTCAGAGATATGCAAAAGGCAATACGCGCATCAGAGAATAGTATGGTTGGAAACAGCAAACCTTCTTCTACCACAAGGGCAGGGTCAGGGCTATATTCTGAAACCGCAGTAGCTCGCTTTCAAACTCCAAGAGATTTGTGGTCTGTCGCAGCCCGAGATATGGATGGATCTCTAGCTGAAATTGAGGTGTTGGATATGGTAGACATTTCTGACATTTCCGAGCTTCCACCCAGACCCACTGGTGAGCTACAGGACAGAGTGTCTCAGGGAAAACCTCTGCAGCCTGTAGAGATCACGGATAAAGTTGAGGCGGCAGTCGACATACACATGGAAAACATGACAACAAGCGAAAGTAAATCGCAAGAAACCGCATGCGGGGCGTTGGAAATTCGTCCAATGCCACAGTTCGCTAATTGGAAGGACTCTACTCTGTCAAAAGAAGTCAGATCATATGGTTTCAAGCCAATGAAGAGTCGCAAGAAGATGATTGAAGTGCTTGAGAGATGCTGGGAGGCGCGACACGTGAGCACGCGGACCGGGGTGCAAGAGGTTCCAGGAAAATCAGATAAATGGTCGACAGGGAGGGCTGGCACAATTCATTCTCAGACAAACAAGCAAACCTGCAGGGCCGATGCAGCAGAAAACGCGAAGAAGGAGAGCGCATCTCTCACCGAAGAGGCGAAACCGAGCACAGCTCTAGAGGATAAAGCCAGTCACGCCGGTGACGGATCTAGTCAGATGTTGACAAAGTCGTCATTTGCGGATGTGGAGGAAATTGAGGATTCGGAAGATGAGCTCATACCATCTCCCAGTCGGCTGCAGAGTCGTTACATGCGCCATATATCAGAAAGCAGGAGCAGTCAGCCTCTGCCTGTTTCAGCTACGCCATCCAGTCCGTCGCAGACAAATGCTGACCCCGGTTCCCAACCGTCTCCTTCTGACGTTGTAGCAGAGTCTAGTCTGCCAGATCTAGCCAGTCAGATAACCAAGGCTGTACGATTGCAATCACGATCGTTCTCCGTTGACTGCAAGCGCCCTAGCTGGCACGAAAAAATCATGATGTACGATCCCATCATTCTGGAGGATTTTGCTACCTGGCTCAACGTTGAGGGACTCGGACTGGTCCATGAGGATAGAGAAGTCAGTGCGGAGTTTGTGAGGCAGTGGTGTGAGAGCAACGGCATCTGCTGCGGTTTCCGAAAGAATAGCAGACGGTCCGAACGGTAGCCATCGTCTACTATGAGACGAGGACCGGAAGACATTTTTCTCTTTTGCACATTATCGGTTAGAGGCATATTGGTCTGGAGTTTTGGTCTCTTCGTACTTCTATACAGCAATTGGGAAGATACCCTGGGATTCGAGCATATGTGGGCGTCATGTCATTTTTCAAGGTTCAATTATACTAGATCCTCTCAGTGATGATAGAAGAAATAGAACATATCCATTTGGGTACGTATTTCGGCACAGTACGCAATGCCAGGGTCCAAATAGATATAAATATATTAAAAGTACATGGCTTCAGCCTTCCTAAGAGGTACATATAACGCCTTTCCTATAAGGTGCTCGATGGGATTTCATTCCTTCACTTGCAAACACCAGAAGCCGCCTTCTCATCTTGCTGCACCATTGTCAGTATTCGGCTTTAGACACACTGAGAGGTGAGTACATAGACTAACTCACCAAGCAGAATCCGCTCTGGCAGACGCCCATACTCCCGTTCTTCGTGCAGGGTTGACCAGCCGGGATCTATGCCGCCGCATTAGCAATCTTCCTCAGTCCAATAAATCATGACTCTCGGCCTTGCATACAGTCCCTGTGGAGGTAGTAGGCCCAGTAGGAGCCGCCAAAGCAGTGCCGAGGAGGGCGAGAGCAGCAAGGAATGTGAATCTCATGTTGTCTTGGATGCTTGAATCTAGGGAAATGAATGAGTGACTGGAGTGGGATGTGGGATGAGTGAATGAATGAGTGTAGGATAGTAGTTGTGTCTGTCAGGAAGGAGTGTGTACTGTGCTTGGATACTTGTACTTCGATGGATGTGCGTCCAAGTGGAATGGGTTTATATGTACCTTGTGACGCCTGCGTTGATCTTCAGGGTGATGCATTACTTTCTATGTATAGAAGGCGTGGTAGTGTGAGTGTGGAGCGTGCCCTCAGGAGCAGTTCTTGTCCTCAGGGGAGATGACGTGGACGAGTGGTACCTAGTAGATCAGTCTGGGATGGCGATATCCTGGTGGATACAGATTGGAGGGCTGAACAGCTATCTAGTCTACCATCTTCGCTTCTGGCAGGTATTCAGTGATCTACTCCTTGGGGGCGTTTTGTGGCATGGTACTTTGGCTTTGATCGAGATACACGTACGGAGCCATCGATGCACTTCTTCAAGAGGAGCAAGCAAGAGGCAATGTTCAGATGTCAACATTGTAAAGCAACTTAGATCATTGATTCCTGAGAGCCGGGCTTATCTGTCGTCTAGTTAAAGCAAGTTGCTAGTATGGCTGGTTATTTCTCCGGGAGAAGCGCTTTTCGTGTACGGAAACATTGGACAGTACGCTCCGGGCAGACAATGGAGGAGCTGATGTCGACGGCACCACGCGGAAGTGGACCTGGGGACTCCCGAAGAATTTCCAGAATAGGAAGGACAGGATGCAGATGAGACGTGTCATGCAACTATCACCACACTATAAGCAAATAGCCTCGTCAATCGTACATCAGCATTATCTAGTCTATCGATTTCGGCCCTGAACAATGAATGAGTGACATATCTAAAACCCATCAATGTCGATCAACAAATGCCAACCATGTCCAAGCAAATTCATATGCAACGCAGCTAAACGCAGAGTCAAGTAAAAGTGTAAGAAGATCAAGTGCAAAAGGGTATCACCATGAAGTACACCGTTCCAAATGGCAAAGGCACCTTAAACATTCTTGCCATCGCCAAACATTAACGCCGGCTCGGTCAGTATCAGGAACACATACAGGTTGTGCTGCTTCGTCCTGCTGTCAGTCTTTTCAAGAGCAGTTGGTTAGTTCTGCTGGGGACCGTCATTGTTTCTCCCATTTTGTAACTCCCATGGAGCTAGTGTCGTAGCTGGATTTCCAACCTGTGGGTAATTAACTGGTTCCAAGTTAAGTCGTGAAGGGTCAATTGTTAACGGTTCTGTCGCTGGGCCCGCAGCAATGGCAGCATTGGGATCAAGTGGCTCATTGGTGTAGGCCAGGAGAGAAGCTCTGTCAGCAGGGGACATCAACATGTCTGATGCGGGAATCCCGCCGTTGTCACCATTGTCACCGTTGAAGCCAATGCCACCGTTGAAGCCAATGCCACCGTTGAAGCCAATGCCACCGTTGAAGCCAATGCCACCGTTGAAGCCATTGCCACCGTTGAAGCCAATGCCACCGTTGAAGCCAATGCCACCGTTGAAGCCATTGCCACCGTTGTAGCCATTGTCACCGTTGTCACCATTGTCACCATTGAAGCCAATGCCACCGTTGAAGCCAATGCCACTGTTGAAGCCATTGTCACCGTTGTAGCCATTGTCACCGTTGTAGCCATTGCCACCGTTGTCACCATTGTCACCGTTGAAGCCAATGCCACCGTTGTAGCCATTGCCACCGTTGTCACCATTGTCACCGTTGAAGACAATGCCACCATTGTCACCGTTGAAGCCAATGCCACCATTATAGCCATTGCCACCGTTGTAGCCATTGTCACCGTTGTAGCCATTGGGGTCAGTTGGTACATAAAGGCGATTGGCGTCGTCCGGGTTAGCTGGTTCAGCTTCAAACGAGTCCAGCGAATCATTACCTAGACCGGTCATCACAACATCGAGACTGGCCCTCGCAGTAGGAGCTGGTTGGCCACCACCCTGCTCGGTCATCGGGGGAGTAACTTGGTTAGCCAAAGCTGGATCATTGTTAGCAGCACGGGAATTGGTGTCGTCATTGTCTGCACTCGCGTCAGGAGGTGACTGACGGTAAGGACTACTCCCACTAGAACTACTGCTGCTAGGGGATAGTGCCGCCGGGTGTGCCGCCAGGTAGGCAGAGCCTTGCACCGGCGGAGGGGCTTTTGCAGTAGGTGGGAAATTGGCAGGTTCTTGTGTTACTGGAGGAAGTTTCAAAGCAGGTGGAAAGTTGAAGGGCCCTGGGCCCGTCAGTGGACGGTTCTGGGCGGGATAGCCTGCTCTCTGTCCTAGAGGGTTTACAAGAGGTAGCATGGAGCCAGCTCCTTGCCCTGTCAGACGAGCGTTCTCGGAAGGTTGGAAGTGGCCAGCTCCTTGCCCTACCGCTTGAGGAGCGTTCTGAGAAGGTTGGAAGTGGCCAGCTCCTTGCCCTACCACTTGAGGAGCGTTCTGAGAAGGTTGG